>SMJT01000040.1:137353-510210 GCA_004349715.1 Crucihimalaya himalaica | reverse complement strand
TTTTTAGTACAAGTATGCTGACTTACATAAAACTTTATAACAAACATTGATGATTCTCCATTACGTCTACCTCGCAGTCTCCATTGGCAACCACCAACCCAACACTTTACAACATACAAGTGAGGGTTAGATCGATTGACGTTGAAGTCAAACTTTTGAACAACAGAAATCATCTTCAATCTATTCTCCAATGCATTTTTGTATCAAAACATTGCCCACATGCTAAGTCAAACTCTTTTGGCCTATTATAAACCTTGTTCTGCACCCCTTCTCTTCTTCATCTTTCCTCTATATCGTTTTCCTATTCATAACACATAGAATACAAACCGTAGTCTTCATCCCCTAAGCTAGCTCTGTCACTGTCATCGCAACAATCAAATATGGAATCCTCTTCTCCTCTGCATTTGTTTCCTCTCCATATGTTTCTTGGTGAAACGCTTCAATTTTCACAGAACTTTCCCATCTTCCTTCATTTTCTAGTACCCCTCATCTTTCTTTTGCTTTTATGTGCTGATTTTTCAAGTTCGCCATTAATTTTGGGATTCAAATTTCAATATGAACACATAGACGAAACAATTGCGATTTGCATTGTAGAATAAATCCTACAAACTGTCGCTATTACATACAACCACAAGAGGTGTATCTTTGGAATTTTATCAACTTCTTTCTTGATAATTTATAACTTAGCTGAATCTGACATATTCTCCTATCCAAACAAAATCGTCGTACACCATTCCCACAAAACCTTCAAACAAGCTTTTAAGTATAGGAGACAACAACATGGAACCTCTTTTCTCGTCGACATCAAAGACCATCGCTGTTCATGAATTTCCATCTTCCACATACTAAAAGGTATCAGTTCCATTTTTGAGGAGAACAAAGAATCGCCAAGGAGATAGAAATGATTTTGATTTCTGTAGACCAAGTTGGCGAGATCCCTTCAAATGAGAGGGGCAAAAAATCATCCCTAACGCTGTCCAGGTACTTGACCTAAAATATGGAATAGTCAAGTCTACCATATTTACCGTACTCTATCACCACCTCTATGAAAAATCTTTCAACATTTGTATTATAGAAAACGATAAGTATGCCGCTACTATAGAGTTTTCCATCGCTAACATTAACTTTGCCGTCACTGTAAACAACTCTGCCATATAAATCTGTATAGGTTTTTAGGTCTCTATAATACCTATTAACCTCTACCATCAACTGTTGTTACTCTATCACGCAACTCTATCGTATGAATTAGTTTTCGCCACAACCATTATAATTAGAAGGGCAATTTAGTCATCTCGAAAGGATGCGCAACTTGTTGACCTAAAATATGGAATAGTCAAGTCTGGCATATCTACTTACTCTATCACTACCTCTATGACAACTCTACCAACATTTTGCTATATTAGTAAACGATATGTCTGCCGCCAAATAGTAGAGTTTTCTGTATACTCTACCATTTAGTAATAATCTATTGTCACTAATATGCATTAAACTCTGCCGTCACTATAAACAAGTCTACCATATAACTCTATCTATTATAATAAAGTAAGGTTTAGTGAACGATAGGCTGACAACGTGTCCACTTAATTCTGTTTGGCCTAGATGGGCCGCGTTTAATCTATTTGGTGGCTTGCTCAAGTTCTTTTTGTGGGCTAATAATTGTGGGCTAATAATTTGACCATAATTTAATTACTAATTGATATATCATGGTTTTTACCATTTAAGACCATGATATAAGTCCTTTTATTGAGTTTTTCTATTGTTTCCGTAGTCTTTTAGATGCTTTTCAGGTTTTAGCATGTTTGAGCTTAATTAGAGTTTTTAGAACATTCTGGAGCTTTGTGGCATTCGTTGAAGACGTTCATACCGATGGATGAGCTCAAATTTGGACACGAGATAGCTAGTGGATGAGCTTTCATTTGGAAGTGGTTTGAGGCCATTCCAACGGGTGCGATCAAAAGTTATTCCAGTTTTCGTGAAGACAGTCCCGTCTGGCAAACACCAGAAAATGTCCTGGTATCGACCGATACCAGCTGGTATCGATCGATACCGACTGCAGGAAGGAAAACACGCGTTTTTACAAGTTTTAAGAGTCTGCAACTTGGCCCAGAAGACTTTATTATTTACAAGAAAGCCCAGAACGTGTTTTAGACTTATAAATAGGGTTTTCAGCCACCTGTTTAGGACGCCTGATTTACGCTTTATTCTATGCATTATTTTACTCTGGTTCTTTAGGGAGACAAGTCTAAAACTCTGTTTGGAGAGAAGATTTCGAACCCTTTGTTATTTCTATATTTGATGATCTATTCAATCATGTTGTTTGCTTCATTCTGCATGTCTGAGTAGATCCCTTGTTAGGATTAGGGTTGCTTAAAGGTATTTGATGAATTGTTAGATTTGAATTGATTGTTAGGGAATAATCTATAGAGCTTTTCACCTAGACTTGAGATTAATGCTGATTTTAGCCTCGTGAACTAAAAATCTGACTTAGGTTGTTGATTGGCACGGAAGTGTGATTGATTTGCCTGATCTAGTGTTTGGTGAGCAAAAGCCCTATTCGCAAAGGAATTTGTTTAGGGATTTGTGAACAATTGAACTTGAACTTTAATGCTTGTTTAAATTCATAGAATTTGCAAAGGAATTTGGAATTCTAGGTTAGGCATAAGATAGTTTTCGCAACGACAGTTGATTACTTTACATCTGTGTTTCAAGTTTGAAAGCGGAGCTTAATTTATTCCTGACAATTAATTTGATTTTATAATTCTGATTTGCCTGATAGTTTCCCTAAGCCTAGCGTGTTTTCCTCCATTGTTTATATCCTTGATCTATCTGTTTTGTCTTTCTTAATTTCATTTATTCTGCTTAGCTTAATTCATATTTCTTGATCTATTGAGTGTCATCTTGAGTCTTTTGTGGTTCGACCCCTAAAATACTATAGCGACTGCTTAGATACTTTTAGGTATTAGTTTTGAGCACATCAAAATTTGGCGCCGTTCCGGGGACTCTAATTTCACCATTAGATTACGATTTAGAATTTCGACTAAGTGTTTGAGCATCGATCGATACCCCTTAGTATCGATCGATACTCGTTGTTACTTTCGTTACTTACGTTTTGATTTTTGTTTTTGTGTTTCAGGTGTATGCTTAGACGTAAAACCAAGAAGCCAAAACGCACAGCTAGTAAATCTTTCCAACGAGGAACTAGCACTTTTGGAACGCACAACAAGGAGAGCACAGAGACCTGCAGAGATGAACAACCCAGTGATATTGGTTCGTGATGAGGCTGGTGCTTTGAGAGACCATGAGGTCAATTGTGCAATGAGAGGGACAGCGTCTTGATGCAGAGGGGAACTTCATTGCCCCCTCTCCTGTTCCGACCAGATCATCCCACCTGTTGTTGCTGGACACGCTGGGAATGATGTGGTCGAACGTGGTATGACAATTGGAGAGTACAACAGCCTGACCTGCTTTCTTGCTAATCGATCTGCGATTCGCATCCCCACTTTCCAGAGGAATGACTTTGAGCTGAAGCCTGCATACTTCTCACTCGTAGGCCAGCATCTGTTTCACGGTCTTCCTCATGAGCACCCCATGGATCACGTAGAGAGGTTTGAGGACTTGGTCACTAGCATCAAGTATAATGGAGTGTCCTATGATTACTTCTCTGCAAGCTCTTCCCATACTCTCTCGGGGAGAAGCTTCTTACTAGCTCAAGAATCTCCCGCCTGGTTCGCTTACCACCTGGGAGGAGACCAAGAACGCATTCCTGAACAATTTCTATGATGAGTGCGATCCGAGGAGCTGAGAAACAAGATCTCCCAATTCTCTCAGGAGCAACAGAGGCTTTCAAAGCGCTTGGATCGGATTCAGGTCGTATCAGAGAGACTGTCCGCATCATGGGTTCACTCAGGTTCAGTTGTTGGGTATCTTCTTCAGAGGATTGACTAGAGGTATCAGATGCCCTAGATGCTGCAAGCAACAGGAATTTCAACACGAGATATCCCGAGGATGCTTATGAGCTGATTGAGAACTTGGCGTCTAGCAATAGCACCAAGAAGGCCGATTTAGACGGAAGACGCAGAACGGGAACATTCCCGAAGTGCAGATTGCTGAGGTGCACGCAAAGCTGGATTCGGTGCATAATCTCTTGATGGGTAAGCAACAGAAGGCTACCCACGTTGCTGATGAGGATGAAGTGAGAGGGTTAACTACGTTGGAGGTGTTGGTTTTCAGAGTCAGAGGTTTCAGTACCAGCAGAACAACAGACCAGCTGGTTTTGTGACTACAATCGCACCTAAAACTCAGGAGAGTAAGGTGGAATCCATGCTTGAACAGATCCTTGAGGACAGCAGAAGATGACTGTTGATTTTAATGGGAAGATGGATGCCATGTACACAGATCTGGATGGGAAGATGAAGCTCTTAGAATTCATCAGAAGACGCTGGGAACTCAATATACTCAGACTTCAACAGCTGTCAAGGAAAAGATGGTTCATGACAACAATGAACACGTCAATGCAATCACCACAGGAGGTGATTTTGAACCTGATACGTCAGTGTCAACCGACTCCGACGCAGCATCGACCAACACCGACGCAGCATCGACCGACACCGACGCAGCATCGACCGACACCGACGCAGCATCGACCGACACCGACGCAGCATCGACCGACACCGACGCAGCATCGACCGACACCGAGCAGCATTGACCGACACGACGCAGCATCGACCGACACCGACCAAATGTCGACCGACACCAACCGAGTGATGACACAAATGAGCAGTCTCGATCGATACCCCTCGCAACTGAACCCGAAACTGTGATGGCATCTGAGACTGTCGAGGAGAGAGTCCACAGGCCCAAGCCACCTTTCCCTAGACCCCCCAGGAAGTCTAAGCAGGAGATGGAAGAAGCCAGATGTACGGCGATACTGGACAAAATCCTGATTGAACTCCCTGTACCTGATGGAGTCGAGATCTCACATCCACTGAAGAGGTATGTTAAGAGGATGGTTACCAATGATGTGAGCCCTGAGGAGGCAGCATTGCTGACAAGGGACATTAGTGCAATCCTCCTGAAAAAGACCATCTCAAAGAAAAGAGGAAGGTGAAAGCTTCTGAACATGTTAGTGCCATAATTCAGAGTAGGATTCCAGAGAAGCTACCAGATCCAGGAAGCTTTGTGCTAGACTGTTCTATCTCAACTGGAGGGTTCCCCCAATCTCTCTGTGATCTCGGCTCTGGCATTAACCTGATGCCTCTCTCTGTTGCTGAACGCCTAGGGATGTCTACCTTCGTCCCAGCAAAGATGTCTCTCATTTTAGCTGACAATCCAGAAGAATTCCAGAAGGTGTCTTAGAGGATGTTCCACTAAGATCGAAGGCTGTATGATTCTCACAGACTTCGTGGTTTTGGACTATGTTGAGAACCTCAGGATCCTCTATTTTGGGAAGATCATTCTTGGCAAAGCTGGTGCCATCATTGATGTGAGAAAAAGATAGGTAGAGCTTGATTTGGTGGTGCAGTCATGAACTTTGACTGGACAAAGCTGAGGAGGAGATCTACCATCGAGGGTCAGACCTTTTATGTAGAGATTTCCTTGGATGAGGACCAACCACAGAGGTTTCAAATGAGGGTACTGCTGGATATGCTCCAAAACTCGACCAGAGTCTGAGAGCATCGATCGATACCACGGTGGGTATCGATCGACACCGACTGCCACCTGCACCTCCTGATGAGCAGTTTGTTGTTGCATCTAAGCGATCTGATTCGCTTGGTGATTGAGTGAGGACTGTCTTTTCAATCCTAGGTTCGTGGAGGAGTTTCAATAAAGGCCAGCCTACTTGAGACTGATGCCTTTACATTAGAGGCAAGGATTTCAGAGCTTCACTGCAGAACAAGCAGTGAGATTCAAGTTTTGGACCCTACGCCGGTCAGTGTAGCACTATGTCCACCAGCTGAATCCAAGCCACGACATCCACCTCTCCCACGCCAGACACCTCGGAGGAAGAAAAGGTACGTATCTTCTGTCTCAAACTCAAAACCACAGGATGTTATCAATCATATACCTCCATCTCCTTCACGCTTAAGCAAGCCGCGAGACTCTCGTCGACGCTTGTGTCTTCTTTTGACAACTGTGCAGGAAAACGAAGTGTCCCCACCAATCTTCCAACCCGCCCTGCTGCTATTCCTCATTTCCTTGGTAGACCAACACACAGTTCATGCTTACACACCGCCTTGGATGAGACGTGTCACATAGACACTCACCATCTCTCGGGAAACCCACCGACACTTGAGCCCGACACCGTCAAGCTAATGACATTTAAACAAGCGCTTAGTGGAAGGCAACCCACTGGTACATTTTCTATTACTTTTCTTTTCGGTTTTGTTTTGATTTTTTCATGATTTCACGTTTCAGATGATCAGTATCGATCGATACCCCATTGGTATCGATCGACACCAGGAGGAAAAGAAATTCATCGACTCATGATCCGAGCAATCGATCGACACCAGAAATGGTATCGGTCGATACCCTGCGCACAGGTATCTTCTCGTTGTTTTTCACTATTCCTCTCGGTTCTTTCTGATTTCTTTTACCAACTCTAGCTAGATAACACTGGGGACAGTGTTGTTTAAGCTGGGGAGGTAGTTGCTGACAACATGTTCGTTTTCTTAGAGTCAGTCGTTTTTGTGTCAAAATTTGTTTTATTGAGTCAAAATTGTCCTGGAGATTATGATCTTGTTTTTGAACTTACTGTGCTGACTTTACTTCTGAGTGTTCATTGTTACAAACCAGTTTTCAAGATCGACTAATGAAAAATCCAAAAGCCGACCAGTTGACTAGAAAACACCATGTTTCCAGTGGATTTCATCAAAACCCGAGCCTAATTTTTGCACTTCATCGATCGATACCATCACTTTAAACACATGGGTTTCTTTTGTTCAGATATCGATCGATACCGACTGCAGGAAGGGAAAAACAGCGTTTTACAAGTTTTAAGAGTCTGCAACTTGGCCCAGAAGACTTTATTATTTACAAAAAAGCCTAGAACGTGTTTTAGACTTATAAATAGGGTTTTCAGCCACCTGTTTAGGGACGCCTGATTTACGCTTTATTCTATGCATTATTTTACTCTGGTTCTTTAGGGAGACAAGTCTAAAACTCTGTTGGGAGAGAAGATTTCGAACCCTTTTGTTATTTCTACTTTGATGATCTATTCAATCATGTTGTTTGCTTCATTCTGCATGTCTGAGTAGATCCCTTGTTAGGATTAGGGTTGCTTAAGGGTATTGATTAATTGTTAGATCTGAATTGATTGTTAGGAATAATCTATAGACATTTTCACCTAGACTTGAGATTAATGCTGCGCGAACTAAAATCTGACTTTAGGTTGTTGATTGGCACGGAAGTGTGATTGATTTACCTGATCTAGTGTTTGGTGAGCAAAAGCCTATTCGCAAAGGAATTTGGTTTAGGGATTTTGTGAACAATTGAACTGAACTTTAATGCTGTTTAATCATAGAATTTGCAAAGAAATTTGGAATTCTAGGTTTAGGCATAAATAGTTTTCGCAACGACAGTTGGATTACTTTACATCTGTGTTTCAAGTTGGGTTGTTGATTGGCACGGAAGTGTGATTGATTTACCTGATCTAGTGTTTGGTGAGCAAAAGCCCTATTCGCAAAGGAATTTGGTTTAGGGATTTTGTGAACAATTGAACTTGAACTTTAATGCTTGTTTAAATTCATAGAATTTGCAAAGAAATTTGGAATTCTAGGTTTAGGCATAAATAGTTTTCGCAACGACAGTTGGATTACTTTACATCTGTGTTTCAAGTTTGAAAGCGGAGCTTAATTTATTCCTGACAATTAATTTGATTTGATAATTCTGATTTGCCTGATAGTTTCCCTAAGCCTAGCGTTTTTCCTCCATTGATTTATATCCTTGATCTATCTGTTTTGTCTTTCTTAATTTCATTTATTCTGCTTAGCTTAATTCATATTTCTTGATCTATTGAGTGTCATCTTGAGTCTTTGTGGTTCGACCCCTAAAATACTATAGCGACTGCTTAGATACTTTTAGGGTATTAGTTTTGAGCACATCACTAATATATAAAACAAATCACTCACCCACACAATATATAAATCAATAGAACAACATTTAATTAAATTTAAATTAATTAAATACCAAAATTAAATTTATGTTTTACTTGTAACATTGCATAGTTTTTAATTCGTAGCTTTTAATCGTCATTTATTACATTCAATGTTATTTAAACACACCATAAATTATAATTGTAACACCCATATTTTTTTATTTTTTTGTAACATACATCACTTTTCATCCTATAAATAATCACTTTCACATCCTCTTCCATCATATCTCAAATTCTTAAATAAGTTTTTTTTTGTTTTTATGTTTTTGCATGGGTTGAAAACTCAATCCAAACATCATTGTAAGAATTTGATATTATAATTTGTTTTTATAATATGGTAAATATTTTAGATTGTTTTCAATTTTTATTTTGTTTCTAACGCGTTATAATTTATACGTATTCCACCCTCATATTGTAATTTAACATTATATATGTATTATACAATTTTGATAACTAGCCCACTTAAATACAATAATTGACCATTTAAATGCATTAGTCTCCTTTTAAAATATTTTGGAATTAAAACAAACTTAAAACTAATAATTGTCTATTTCAATACATTAGTCTCTCATCTCTCCAATTAGCAGATTTCGTAACTCCTACCCACAAAATTTTGTAATTAACGCTCCACTAATTCAAATGCACTAACTCATGATTTCATAACATACAAATATTAATTAGTATTGATTTAATATCATTTAACCAAAACCATAACCTCTATATATGTTTCCATGTTTCTTCTTTTTATTTCATTCTCAAATTCAAACACTCACTCATTCCTCTTCAACCCACTCTATCTAACTAAATGAATACCATGGGACAATGGGGGACCAAATATGTGTATAGGTAACTGTGATGTGTAGTAATATGAGGACAAAGTCTCACAATCCGTAAGCTGTACTATTTTAATAGTTTTCCATTCATGATCAATACATTCGCCATATTTAAGATTTATATGCTTAATTTCTACTAATGTTTGTTGATATCGTTGGAGAACACACAAAGATTCAAGGATCCAATCTAGATGACATCTCTTTCCAAAATAAAATTACTTTATACATTCTTTTAGATGAGTAAGTTATTTATTTACTCCATATCTTTTAACCGTTTGCCAAACTAAAAACTTGCAATATTATTAAACAGAATCAAATATACAACCTCACTTGGGTGAGAAAGTTGTTAGGGAAAAGTCTCACAATAGAAAGACGGTAGATTTGTACCAAAATGAAATATTATTATTAATCCAAATAAAAAAATGCAATATTATTAAAATTTCAAATAACTTTAAAAAAAATAATTTGCAAATATTTTTCATTAACATGATATAAATATAATCACATTTAAAGTTTTTTCACTTACTACTTTTCAAATCATAAAATTCACCCCATAAACTTGGAAGACCAATGAAATAAAGTCTTCACTAATACTTTATAAAGCATCAAAACACTAAAAAATATATTTTAATTATTTCATTTTCCTAATGGTGATCTTTTCATTATTTCATTTTCCTAATATTTTTGATATGGTTATTTCTCTCCAAGCTATTTAATCGAATGGAAACAATATAATGTCGCATACTCTTCCACCTTAAAATGATTATTATGTTGTTGTTTAGCCTATTATTCCACCTTCATAGTTGTAACATGTTCATTTAACTTTTTGTTTCAACCACAAATAATTTTTTTAGCTCAATCATATAAATAAAAATTAGGATAAACTTTTCAAAATAAAACTTTTTAAAATAAAACTTAATTTAAGGAAAAAAAATATAAAGAATAATCAGTGACAAAAAGATTTTCAAGCGAATATATCAATATTTTACTCATAACAAAATAAGCAGTTTACTAAAATAATTATGAAATGGTTTCCATCAAAAACGTCGTCGTTTTGGTCGTGGTGCATACGTAGACTCAAAATAACACCGTTTTTAACAATTTTAATATTTTAAAAAATATATTTAATAAAACTGATTTTAGCTAAAAAATTATAAAAATAAAAAAACGAGGTCGTTTTAAGTCTATGTATGTATAATGAACAAAACTTTGTCATTTTCAACCAATAAATTGTCATTTCAAACGCACAGTAGCGCCTTAGTCATCAAAACTTAACAATTGACTAATATTGTCTAAGTCAAAGTTGGTTTTCGCTAATGTGTAATAATTCAGGTATGAAATTTGAAGTTAATGACAGTTTAAGTTGAAAAATACATTGTATCGTAATTTGAGTATGAAATTTTATTCTGCAAATTGTTCAAATTGATTTTGGCTGTTTTCCTCTAACCTATACAACTGAATATGAAAATATGTATTCTAACAATTTTAATAAAGTTTTAATAAAATTAAAAAATAAAAATTGTAGGAAAGTCTTATCAATAACAAAAACATTCTTTTTGATAAATTAACGATCAAATTCAACTAAACACATAACCCACGCAACGCGTGGGCAACTACCTAGTTAATTATATTAACTCTATATCATGCCTTTAAACTCTACCATCAAAAGCTAATACTTTATCACGCAACTCTACCGTTGCAATAAGTCTTTCAGCACTACCATTAACTCTTTCGATTAAATCAGTTGCCTATTTGTTTAATAACTCTTCCGCCACTATAAATAACTCTGTCATTTAAATATGTAACTGTCATTAAAATCTACTCACTATGTCTGCCGTAATCATCAACTTTGCCGTCACATAAGCGACAGACTTGTTCAATGGCGAGAATTTTACCCCCTCAAACTGCCGAGAAAATCGCTTTCTCTCTCCGATGTGGCCTAACAATTTAATGGCATTCTCGTAAATACATTTTTCTAACATTTGAATCAGAGGACTAAATTAACATTAAAAAGCATACGATGAAACCATTCTAGTAATTAAAAAAAGTTTCAGAGTTGTTTTAGAAATTCCCCTTAGAAATATATTCAAATATATTCTTTATATTCTAGATCATTCTACATATGTGACATATACAAACCAAAACGGATAAATCGGCAAACGTATTGATGATGAAGATTTCATCGATTACACAAAAAATATTAAAAATATTATTGATTAAAAATATTAAAAGATTATTGATTTTGCGAATATAAATATGGTTCCAATGTCTTTTATGCAACTTCATGAAAAACTTTTTAACAAAGACTTCTTCTTACCTATGACAGTAATTGACTGTTTCGCTGTTAATTGACAGTAATGCCTCGATCAGTGTCAAGGAATTAACTATGTTGTTCTTTGGAATAGTTCGAGGATGAATATTTACTTTAAGCAAAATAAATTCATCGATTACCTCTAAATCTCTAGTTGCAACACATATTTTATAATAAAGATGGTGCATGAACACAGTTTTTAAACACAATCTGAATATGGAAAAATATCATACTAAAGGGAACAAAAATTATATCCGTTAATATTCTTCTAGATTATTATTGCAGTTGCGGTACTTTTAAGGAGTTTATTAATTCAAGGATTTTCATTGATTTAAAAATCCAAAACAAAATCATGTGTTATTCGTTTAATAATTTTAATTTTTTTGTTGAAATCATGTGTTATTCATTTATTGATTTGTAAATACTAGTTATAATCACGTGTTATTCGCTTAATGATTTAGTGTTAGATTTTAAAATCTACATTATATTTTAAATGAATTCGAATGGATTTGAAAGTGAAAAATAAAAAGATTCAAATCCGAGGGAAAAACATGTTATTTCAAAATCCATATATTTTCATTTCAAAACCAATAAAGATTTTCAAATTCTATATAGATTTACAAATCAATAAACCAATAAAGCTCATTTAACCTCAAAAGTTTAACTAGGAGTGATAACAAAATCCACTCGATATTTAATCAATATTGATCATTTACCTTTGAAATATTATTATTTGAGCTAGTAAGGGATTTGCAGATCAAGAATCTCATTCTTCATTTGCTTTCTGGATCTTCAAATTCATTTTTATTAACACAAAAAAGGTCAACTACTCTTCTCTTCATATATTCAAAATCCCATTTTTATTCACTTTCTTGATTATTAACAAAAAAATCAAATAATTATCTTTTTTTTTTGTGCGACTGCTTAGTTCTATATTTCTCCACGTTGACCTCTTTTATATGGAATATATAAATGACCACATACGAGAAGAGATTAAAATGTGATTGAGAGGTTTAACACATACTATGCACTTGAGAAGGTAAATGCTTGAAAAAATTACAATTTAATTAGACAAAACCTAACATAGTAAAACTAAAATAAACACTTCAATCAACAATTTAACTGTGAAAATTTTGAAATTTGCGTTTAATTTACTTGTTTAACTGTGAAAAAATTACGTTACAAATTTTTCGGTATAAATTATGTTTGTTTGATCATTAAAGTTTTAATCGCTATCAAAATACTATTTTTATTAAAAATAATTTGTTTATTGCCACACATGAACACATGAGTGAGAATTTCACACAAATGCGTCAAAAATTATTTTTACTTTCATTAAAAAATCCCTTCATCGTCGTCATTTTTTCGATTTGTAAAAATACAAAGCTTTTCGATTCCCCTCTTCGTAACTATTTGGAAGTTATGGAACATCATTATTATATATATATATATATATATATATATATATATATATATCAATTATCGGTTCAAATTCCAAAAGTAGTAATATCTATGATGATGGTCAAAGAGAAGACAACTGTTTATTCATTTAGCTGAACTAAAGCTTCCTCGATAATTAAAAAACCAGTCTAACTCTTTGAGGTCTGTGGTGTACTAGGATTGTGCTTATTGCGACGATTTCTTTAAATCGACTAGCTTGTAATAGTCGTAGTATTCCGAGTTGCAGATTAAAGAACTGTTTTGATGATCTTCACATCTTTGCTAATAAATATTTAAAAGTTTGATAAGGTTTCAGATGGTAAAGTGAAAACTAAAGAACACTTTATTTGGAAATTTAGATTGCTTATTTTGGCTTTTTCATTATCTTTAATAGAACTTACAAGAAACAAATGATGGAGTCACAACTCATACGAACAAGGAATGAGAAAACTTGGAAATTTGAGTCCTTAACATAAGGATTACTCGTTCTTCCCTTACGGACACAATGAAAATAATAACTCAAATAAATAACAAAACAAACATTGTTTGAAATACTTCCGGTATGGATTGCGTTGTCGGTTTGATGCCCTTCATACCGGTTATGCAACTCTATGAAAATTCAACAACTCTTCTCTTTGTATATTCAGAATCCCATTTTTTTATGGACTTCTTGCTAAACTAGACCCTTATTTGAAGTCAATTCCAAAACTAGACCATTCTTCCTTTTTTTCTTCAAAATGCCTTAAAATACCCTTCACACTTTCTTTTTCACAAAAATACCTAGTGCATACTTCTCCTGTGAAGTCTGGTGGCTGAGTTTGAAAAACAATAACCCAAAGATTCTCACGTAATAACGAAAATATCATCGTCTTCAATAGTTCCCAACCACCATTACCAAACAAAATTGAGCTCTAAATGCTTCAAACAATCGAATTAAGAGATGTTAATGCTCAAAAACTGAGTTAAAAGCTCTATTTTTGTCGATCTTCTCTCTCATTTCAACCATTTAACTCTATAATATCGTTTTCAATATTTACCATCTATATATCTTGCGATTTACTAAGATTCTAGCATAATAATGCTTGGGTTGCTTTGGTATTGGTGGCGTGATCAGTTCTTGGCCGTTTAAGAAGCTAAACACAAGCTTAAACCGAATCTTGGTAATTTTTGCTTCATTTTCTCCGATTTTCCAGAAGGCAGACTTCATGGGTGAAGTCTTAATAGTCAACTAGGGGTTAGTTTAGCAATTGACTTTTTGTGTCTCAGACTTGACGATGGAACCACGAATGAAGTCTGAATTTCTCCTTTGAAAACAAAAAATGGTGTTTAGACTTCACCGTCGAAGTCTGCTTACAAGGGGTCTACTTTTGCAATTGACCGTTAAATCTGACTTTGTACAAAGACTTCTCCTGTGAGGTCAGCGAAAAAAGGAGGTTAGTTTTGCAATTGACCAGAACAAAGACTTTTTATCGAGACTTCATCTAAGAAGTCTGTGTGAAAAAAGGGTTAGTTTTGCATTTGATCGAAATTCTAAAACATTGACTATTAGTAGACTTCTCGAATGAAGTCTACAACCATCGGTAACTATGGAATTTAAAAAATAATAATTTTTGGTCAATTGCAAAAGTAACCCTTTTTCTACATATACTTCTCATACGAAGTTTCATGTAAAAGTCAAATTCTGGTCAATTGCAAAACTATACCCTACTTTTTGGGTAGACTTCGCCGAAGAAGTCTCTGAAGGCAAAAAGACTTCATCGTGGAACTCTAAATACGTAATAGACTTCACAGGCACAGTCCATTACCAAAAAGACTTCCTAGATGAAGTCAATTGAAAAAGTCAAAACTGTGGTCAATTGCAAAACTAGACCCCAAACTGGTCAATTGCAAAACTAGACCCCAAACTGGTATAGTCTCACATTATTGTAATTTACAACCACCTTTTATTAATCATAATAGGGACAATTTGTTAAAGTGTGTGGCAACCGGCGAACACGCTTATAACATCTGGAATGGCTTTAGGTCCATGAGGAGTGGAGCGGTGATCGTGGTGCTTAAATTATGGAGGATCAATCTGTTTGCGCGTAAGTGTGTTATTCACTATAATTTAACTTATCGTAATTGATCTCGACAATACTAATATAATTCACACAGGTGGTGATGATAACACTTGGCTGGAAACTGAAAGAAGGCTTATCGGACATTTTGTTCAACCCAGCGATGGAAGAGGTTGAAGATTTGAGGAATGACTTCATGATGTTTGATATGATAGCTGCAAGACACAGAGCAATTGTCCCTAGATAAAAAATTTATCTATCTAAATATCTATTTAATAATCTAAGTTTCAATTATTTTAAACTTTGTTTTTGATTTATTTGAATTTCACACTTCTATAAAGAAGTCTCCGCTAACAAAATGTTACAGACTTCACACGCAAAGTCTACTGTTAGACTTCACCCGAGACTGATAACTGTGAAGCGTACGAGACTTCGCCGGTGAAGTCTTCATATAGACTTCCCTTATGAAGTCTATGTTGGAGACTTCCCTTATCAAGTCTCCAACACTCTAGTAACTATAAATCCGGGATCAGAAGAGGGACAAACGAAGAGAATAAACTGAAATAAAATTTGTAGATGAATAAAGATTGAAGATGTGAATAGACGATTGTGAATCCCAGATCTGCGAATCCCAGATCTGCGAATCAAATAAAAGATGGGATTAGATACAGAAAAAAAAAAGAAGAAACAATTCAGAGAAAGAGTAGAGAGAGGGTGTCGTCGTATGGTGATTTTCCGGTGAGAATTCCTAGTCCACAGCGATGGTTCGGTGAAAGAGTGAGGAGTCGGCGTTTTGTCGACGACGATTGCGAGCAAACCCTAAAAGATAGAGTTTGAGGTTTTCCCGCAGGGAGGAAGAATATTGATAACTTACGACGGCGACGATCGTAGGATACGAGATAAAGTGTCGGCGTTTAGAGATTTCCGGCGACGTTTGGTGATTCGGAGAAGAAAGAGAGCGATAAAGATTTTATTTTATTAACCCAGATTAACTATTGCAATTTCTGTTTTACCTTGTTTAGTAAATGTAATTTTTTTTTTTTTGCCCCCAAAATTTTAACCCAAAAATCTTGAAAGTTTTCGAAATTTTTCGAAATTTTTTGAAATTTTTCGAAATTAGACTTCTATAACAAAATCTGATAAGTTGGTTACTTCACAGACGAAGTCTCTTAGCAGACTTCACCAAAGAAGTCTGTAAACTCTAAATTTATTCTAATGATTTACGAACCATTAAATTGCTAACTAGATACACTGAATCACCTTGGGTCTTGAGTCCATTCATAATGACTTCATCTTTGCCTTTTCCGATTTCCCAAAGCCATTATTGAACAGACATAATGATTGAGCATGAGCATGAAGTCTCCAGGAGAAGTCTGCGTGTGAACTCTGCGCATGAAATCTATAGTATGTCATTTTCAGACTTCATTTGGAGACTTCGCTTACAGACTTCGCATTCAGACATCACTGAAGAATAATGTAACCCTTATAACAAAACATTAAAGAACCAGAAACGCTGAATTTTTTTTTCTTAAATTCATGTCCAGTCTTAACGAAGATATGTCAGTCTTTTCAGTTTCCCATCGATTAATCATTCCACCTCCATAGACGAAATCGTTTCTTCACCGCTTTTATCTCAGCAACACAAAACTTGCAAAAAATATAAAAAAACCTATGGGTGCTTACAACCTTCTAGCCGAAACAAATGAAAGAGCCAATGGAAGCAAAACAGATTGGTGTTTTAAAGTCAAGATTCTCCGCGCCTACTCTTACTCCGTTCTCAATGAATGTCCCTATTGGTCCTACGTATTAGTAGATGAAGCGGTAAGAGATATTCACTTAGGTTTTATGTTTTTACATGCAGACATGCAGTCACATGGATCTGACAATACAATACTTTGGTGATGTTTTTTTTTAAGCAGGGAACTAAGATGGAGTTGATGATTACTCCAGTAAATGTGCCAACGTTCTCTGGATTGGAGAAGTATGAAGGGCATTGGATTGAAATACAGAAAGTAGCAGTACGACCAGGATTTGCAGGGTTCTGTGCAACAAACTCTTGCTTCGTACTTACAATTCTGTCTACAAAGAATGGAATCATAAAAATCGATCCTTTGAACGACAAGCACTACTTGGATTTTTTAAGTTTGACCCAAATCCGTGACATCAAAACCAAAACAAACGTTGCTGTAGGTATGCATGCAAATTTGTTAAACCATAATTTATATACATGTAACTTTATTTAACTGAAGGAGAACACTTATGATGTAGATACTATGGGCATGATCTGCATCACATGCCCCCTTCAAGAGACTCCTCATGACCGTGCACATACAAAGAGTGTGTTTCACATCAAAGATGCCATGTAAGTTTAAACCAAACAATAATAACACAATGTCAAAACTCACATTATTGTAATTTACAACCACCTTTTATTAATCATAATAGGGACAATATGTTAAAGTGTGTGGCTACCGGTGAACACGCTTATAACTTTTGGATTGTCTTTAGGATCAGGAGGGGTGGAGCGGTGATCGTGGTGCTTAAATTATGGAGGATCTATCCGTTCGCGCGTAAGTGTGTTATTCACTACAATTTAACATATTGTAATTGATCTCGACAATACTAATCTAATATACACAGGTGGTGATAATAACACTTGGCTGGAAACTGAAAGAAGGCTTATCGGACATTTTGTTCAACCCATCGATGGAAGAGATTGAAGATTTGAGGAACGACTTCGTGATGTTTGATATGATAGCTGCAAGACACAGGAAAATTGTCCCCAGATAAGAAATTTATCTATCTAAATCTATGTTTAATAACCTAAGTTTCAATTATTTTAAACTTTGTTTTTGATTTATTTGAATTTCAGACTTCTACAAAGAAGTCTACGCTAGCAAAATGTTACAGACTTTACACACGAAGTCTACTGTGAGACTTCACCCGAGACTCGAGAAGTTTGTAAGCCCTAAACTCTAAAATTCGAATTTTTTTTTCACTTTTTGTTAACAAATACTAACATTTGACATCAAAATAGTATAATATATTTAATATCTAACAACTATATGAAGGATCGCCATTTTATATCAAAAACATATCAAACTAAGTCTAACCCTAAAGATATATGCATGGATTCTTACCCATTGGAAACCTCTAACCTATTATGCCTCACATGGTTTACATCATATGGCTTAGTTTTATGAAATTTTATTTTTAAACCTTTTCGCTTTGATTTAAAATAATTTATCATTCAAAATTCTTGATCGAAATATTTTTTAATCATTTTTAATTTAAATTTCACATTTAATTACAGTTCCAGACTTCATGGTCGAAGTCTGAACCGTAATTTAACCTAAGATTTAGATTTAAATTAGGAAAATAATTTCGCTTGTGAAGTCTGCTCAAAAAGTCAAAATCTGGTCAATTGCAAAATTAGACACGTGCTTCAGACTTCACGGGCGAAGTCTGCTTCAGATAGCAAAGTAGACTTCATCGAAGAAGTCTACTAAGAGACTTCGCCTGTGAAGTCTCTAATGATAATTTTAGTAAAAATGCAATTTTAGCCTATTTGTAATTAATTTTTTTTTCTTGTCCTAACATGTGTGGTACGTATGGCTTTTGATGTTTTAGAAATTTGAACTATTTTAATCGCATAATTATTTTTATATATTTTTCTGAACTTATTATGTGTTTAGGTTATAAATTTAGACTTCACGGGTGAAGTCTGCTTCAAATAGCAAAGCAGACTTCATCGAAGAAGTCTACTAAGAGACTTCGCCTTTGAAGTCTCTAATGATAATTTCAGTAAAAATGCAATTTTAGCCTATTTGTAATTAATTTTTTTTTCTTGTCCTAACATGTGTGTTACGTATGGCTTTTGATGTTTTAGAAATTTGAACTATTTTAATCGCATAATTATTTTTATATATTTTTCTGAACTTATTATGTGTTTAGGTTATAAATTTAGACTTCACAGAGAATGTTTGTGCGTAGACTTCGTTCGAGAACGTCTCTTGCACTATCTTTTAAAAATGGATTTTATCATATATAATTTGCATTTTTGAGATTCAAATTTTTTACATGTGTATTAGTTATGTTGTTGTTTTATGTATGAATTTCACATCTCAATGTCTTATATTCTATCTTAAATCGCATTTTATGAATTTCTGATAATTATTTTTTCAACAGACTTCACATCAAAGTCTACTGCCAAACAAACTAACAGTTTGCCTTTGTGTTGTTTCAAATGTGTTTTCAGAAAATGGTTCATGTACCTGCTGTCTATGGAGAATGGGTGATGAGAGACTGTAAGTAGCATTTTGAGGTGGATCATCCCAAAGGAGGGAGAATGTTTTCTTGAGTGATTCTTGTACACACCGTGAACTAATTGAGTTGGCACTAGCAGACTATGAGCTGGACAAGAACGACTTCGTCGAGTTAACTTCATGGTCGAAGTCTGAACCGTAATTAAACCGTAGAATTTAAATTAGGAAATAATAAAAAATATCTCAATGCAATTTCTTCTAAAGAAAATAAGATTATCCCAAATATGAACTTTATAAATTAAATTTCAGAAACTTTCATAAAATTAAGGTTGATTATGTTCTATGCAAATGATTAATACCACTTTCTATAGAGGAAGTCTGTGTTGGAAGTCTACTGGAGAAGTCTCTAACTGGTGTTCTGTATGAATACGAAGTCTTGGTGAAGTATACCTTTAGAAGTCTCTAGGTGTTCTCACGGTTCAGTATGACCAGTTCTACTGGAGAAGTCTCTAATTGGGGGTTCTGTATGAATACGAAGTCTCTTTGTGGAAGTCTACTCGTGAAGTCTCTAGGTTGTTTTGTATGACCAATTCTTTTTGTATTTATGCGATTTTTGAATTTTGTATTTGATTTACAAAATCAAGGTTCCGAAAGATAATTAACATAATAAGAGAAATTAAAGATAATTAACATAATAAGAAATCAAAGGTTCCGAAGATAATTAACATAATAAGAGAAATTAAAGGATAATTAACATCATAAGAAATCAATAGGTTCCGAAAGATAATTAACATAACAAGAGAAATTAAATATAATTAACATAAAACTAAAAGAAATAAAGTTCTAAATCCATTTTCAAAAGAAATTAAAAAATAAATATTGTGTTTTGTTGTCTAAGATGAAGATCCCGATGAAGATGAAGAAGAAGAATCAGATGAAACTCATACTTACTAACCCAGACCCTGAGATGTCAATGCAAAATTTTGTCGACCTGGTGAAGAAGGAGGACGATAATGCATTATTACATTTTCTGTAAAACTATTGGTATTACATTAATGCATTATCGTACTCCTTCTTCACCAGGTCGACAAAATTTTGCATTAGTATCTCAGGGTCTGGATTAGTAAGTGTGAGTTTCATCTGATTCTTCTTCTTCATCTTCATCGGGATCTTCATCTTCATCTGGATCTTCATCTTCATCTTCATCTTCATCTTCATCGACATCGTCATCTAGAATCAATGCTCTATTCACCGACCGCCTGCTACTCATCTGATATCCGAAGACAGAAACATAATAGCTTTGAAGATATGAATAGACGGTTGTGATTCCCAGATCTGCGAATCAAATAAAAGATGGGATTAGAGTTTGGGGTTTTCCCCGCAGAGAGGAAGAATATCGATAACTTACGGCGAAAGAGGAGAAAGAGTGTCGGCGTTTAGAGATTTCCGGCGACATTTGGTGATTCGGAGGAGGAAAAGAGCGATGGAGATTTTTTAATTTTTTTACCCAGATTAACTATTGCAATTTCAGTTTTATCTTGTTTAGTAAATGTAAATTTTCCCCCAAAATTTTTCGCGAAACATTTCAAAATTTTGGATTCATTTGAATTTCATCAGACTTATATAACGAAGTCTACGATAACAAAATCTTACAGACTTCACATGCGAAGTCTACCGTGAGACTTCACCCGAAACTCGAGAAGTCTGTAAGCCCTAAACTCTAAAATTCGAATGTTTATTCCACTCTTTGTTAACAAATACTAACATTTGACATCAAAATAGTATAATATATTCAAAATCTAACAACTATACGAAGGATCGCCATTTTATATCAAAAACATATCAATCTAAGTCTAACCCTAAAGATATATGCATGGATTCTTACCCATTGGTAACCTCTAACCTATATGCCTCACATGGTTTACATCAAATGGCTTAGTTATATAATTTTTTTTTTTTACCTATTCGATTTGATTTAAAATAATTTATCTTTCAAAAATTTTGATCGAAATATTTTTTTTTCATTTTTTAATTAAAATTTCACATTTAATTACGGTTCAAACTTCATGGTCGAAGTCTGCGACTGTTTATGGTATTTTAGAACATAATCAACTTTACATGCTTAAAATTTATGAAAGTTTCAGAAATTTTAATTTATAATATTCATATTTTAGATAATCTTATTTTCTTTAGAAGAAATTGCATTGAAAATATTTTTTATTATTTTCCTAATTTAAATCTAAGGTTTAATTACGGTTCAGACTTCATGTTTTCTGTTTTTTTGTTTGCAAATAAGGGGGTTAATGTAATTTCCATACCCCAAAGGTCTAGTTTTGCATTTGTTTCAATTTGGGGTCTAGTTTTGCATTCAAACTCAATTTTGGGTCTAGTTTTAGCAATTCGCCCATAATAAAAACTGTGTAATAATAATATTTAAAAATATTATTTGGAAAGCAATCAGAAACATGGTAGGTTTTGGAGCAGCCAAAAACAAATATGATAAAATAGACGATTCAAGATAGTATGGTGGAGACAAATATAGATGAAACAGAGTAGTGGTCAAAGGTTTCGCCATCTAAAGTAGGTAGAAATTCGACATGGAAATCTACTATACAAAACAGCACGAAGTCAAAAAAAAGGAGAAAAAACAATCTTCACTTTCGTGTGATGCGATGAAAAAGAAGGTGGGCACTTCGAGAATTTTAACTTCAATAACTCAGGGTTCAACCCAAATATGTAGTTGTAGTGAAAAATTGGAATGAAACATGTTTAAATTGGGGTAAGAAATGCCATCTTCCCACATCTCTAAATACTTATTTTCTTCTTCATTACATGGTAGGTCTAATATTTCATGTATATCAACATCGTCACCATACCCATCTACATACCCATCATTCACACCTTCAGGTGGAGTTGCTGCATTCTGATCATTATCTGTTGCCTCATAAACTTGCTCTGCTCCATAAAGTGTTATCGGCTCATCATTAACTGTGGGATTTGACTCATTATTTTCATAATTCACACCAACTGAACTCACAACCTTGCTTCTTAAAACTTCTTCAACGCAATCATTTAATTCCACATACAAAGGACTTCTATGTTGCTTATTGTCCATTGTTGATAGAAAACAGTCAATGTCATCATCATCCAAATTATATGAAGCAATCAGAGGTTTCATTGTCACCGGAATGTAACTCAACCTCAGATTTTCCGTAGCAAATTCTATATTAAGCTTCCAGCGAATTCTATCAATCAACACCGAATAATTTATCTCATTTTCTTCCTTAAACGTTAATGCTATCAATTTTGGTTTTCTTGAAATCTATCAAAACCATCATCTTCCAATGAAAAATTCAAATTCGACTATTCACCTTTCAAGCAAATGACGATAAATCCGAGTTGCAGTGAACGCAAAGCTAAAATCACTTGTTGATCGGGATCGAGAGGTACGATAGGGACAAGAGCTTGTGAGCTTCAAGCTTCAGCGGATGATCAATGGCTGGGAAATGAAGAATTAAAGAGTTAAAGAATCAAAAATCGCAGCTGGGAACGAGGAGCGAACGGAGCTTTCGAATTTGGGGTTTGGGTGGGTGTCTGTGTGGCATGATTTCATTGGAGGAGATTTGGAGAGTTTTGATTGGTTAAGAGTAAGGGCAAATTAGGGTAAGAAATGCGAATTTAGAATATGGAGTAAAGTGAATCAATTTTGAGTAAGATAGATTTGAGAAAATATATATTGAAGTATCTCAGAAATTCGCTCCTTCGATATATTACAACTTTTACTAGTTTTTAAAGTGAAGGTATTTTTTTTACTTTGTGAAAACATGAATAAAGCATTTTCCCAAAACTACTCTTTAAAATTCTCAATAATTTTGTTAAAGAATGCAAGTTTTTAACTGTTCAAACCACCAATTCCCTTTTTTTCGGGACAATTAGAAATAAAGGAGTTCTAAAAAAAGTTTTGTCCATATAAACCTTAATTTCTAAATTCTAGTTTTGGACAAATCTACACCTATGTCAAAATTTTGACAATTTTAAGAAGAAAAAACCACAAAAACATGTTGATAGACAAGTTTAAAGAAGATTTGGTGAAAACATTTTTTTTATTTGGTCGCATATTAATAGGTTTTTAGATCTTCCAAAAAGTGTAGAATTCGTTTTCTAAAAATTTGGTCGGTTCTAAAACATTTAGAATACGTATTCTACGCATTGTACATATTCTGAAAATTTTAGAAAATATATTTGTTCTAAAATGCTAGAATACATGTTCTACGAAATTTAGTATTCGTATTCTGCGAATTCTCTATGTTCTACTAAATTTAGAATACGCATTCTACGACTCAATGTTCTACAAAATTAGATTTCCTTAAAACTAGTAACCTAATCTACAAATAAGGAAAATAAATCTATTTTATGCAAATCAAATATATTGTTTAACATTTTTGAATATATTACACCCCCTTTTAAATAAATACATTATATATTACAAAAACATATATATTTAAACAACATATTTTGTATATGAAATATTTTTCAAAATATATATTATGTATGAAAAAAATAAAAATAAAGCAAATATATGTATAGGTCACATTTTCAAATTAATGTAAAAATTTAGGTTTAAATGTATCCAACTTTACAATATTAATTAACCGGCCATCAAATACTATTTAAACCATTGTAAATTAAAACTTTATTTTGTAACATAAAACACATATTTAAAGATATATATTTTTAATATATACTATATTTAAAAAAAATAGGTGTAGTAGGTTTTATATAAATTTTTATCCAAAATTAACTATAGATAACTTTTATTTTTAGATTTTTGTTCTTTAATATTTAAAAAGGCATCGGCGAGGAAGAAGAGAAAAATAGGTTTTAATTATATTTTATTTTTATTTTGATGGGTTGTATAATATATTTTTATTTTTATTTTTTACATGAAAAATTCCATATAAATAAGAGGTTTAAAATATAGAATATGATTGAAATTTATAATTTTGTTATTTTATTTTTATATATAACTAAAGGCATAATGAGTTTTTGATTATTATAAAACCTATTCTACCGATACTAACTAAATAAGTTACAGATGGACAATTTGAAAAAAAAAAATATTTTTCTAATTTTCCCCTTTTTTTTCCAAGAAAAGCCAATCAAATCTGAATACGAAATCGAATAATGGTAGGATGTAATCTAATGCTATACCTAAGACGCTTATATCATACATATACTAGATTAGGTCCCGCGTATTCGCGGGATTATAATATAATAATTTAAAATTTATTTAAAAAAATAAAATAGAAAATTTTAAAAATAAAACTAAATCGCCCTTAAAAATAAATTTAAAATAAAATATTGAGAACACCTATCCAAAATCAGTTCACCAATAGAAAAAACAAAATTAAAATTATTTAATTATTTTTATTATATATATATATATATTGGTTTATTTTTATTTGAAGAAGATTTATTTTTTTTTTTTTCATATTTAACTTTTTTTTTCAAATCAACATAAAAATAAATTAGTGTTGTTATTTTGAATTTGTTTACTCATTTTCTTTTGGATGATAGTTATTTTCTGAAAAATAGAAGAAAACAAACCAAACTTAGAGAAAAAAATTGATAATCATAAAAATATATAAAAAAATTAAAAGGAATATATGTTTTATCAATAGAATGAAGTTAAATGTAAGATGGTCTTTTTGAAAGAAAAAAAAAAGTGTTTTGTTTGTTGAGAAAGTAGACTACTTATTTGTTTATATTGAATTCAATATCTACAATTTTGTTTCCTTTAGGATTACAAAAAATGTTTTAATTATGAAAGTTTATGCTTTTTAAGAATTAGTCATTTGTATAATTATAGAATTCCAAATTTTTGAATGATGATAGTCAATTATCTTTTGTTATAGTTTCCTTATAATAATTTTTTACATTTTTTCAACTTTGACATGTGTTGAAATCTTAAACCGATAAATATGACACGTATCGCGATCTCTTGAGTTACAAACTTTAAAAATTATTATTTCCTTAAACACAACTAATTTCAATTTAATAATCATACTTTAGAAAATCAAAAGTATATATAAATATATATCATTAAATATTAAATTTAAACAAAAAATAAATATTTGGAAATTACCCGTAAAAAATAAATAAACAAAAAAATAGAATTAAATACCCGTAAATATACATATATAATAAAATATTGAGAACACCTATCCAAAATCATTCACCCATAAGAAATCCTAACAAACTTATAATTATTTATTTATTTAGATAATATATAGTTTGTTTTATTTTTATTTGAATAAGATTTATTTATTTTGAATCATATTTGATCTTTGTTTTCAAACCGACCTAAAAATAAATTACTGTTGTTATTTTGATATATTTGCTCATTTTCTTTTGGATGATAGACATTTTCTGAAAAGTATAAGAAAAAAATAATAGAAATTAGAGAATTATTAATAATCATAAAATAGAAATAAATTTTTTTAGAAAACCTCCTAATAATAAATTAATTAAATTTTTTGAAAAGTAGAAAAAATAAAACCAAAATTAGAAAAAAAATAATAATCATAAAAAATATATAAGTAAAACGATTCCACAACAACCTCATAATATTAAATTAACATAACTTTTTAAAATAAAATAAAATGAATAAAAGATTTACCAATAAAATGAAATTGAGATATGATGGTGTTTTTGAAGAAAAAATTTTTGTTTGTTGAGAAAAATATGAAAGTACTTATTGTTTATATAGAGTTCAATATTTACAATTCTTTTTCCTTTGAATTAGAAATTTTATTTTTTTTCTATAGAGTTCAATATTTACAATTTTTTAAAAAAAAAAATTATAATTTTTCTTAATTATGGAAGTTTACATTTTTAGAAAAAAAAAATTTGTATATTTTCTATAGAATCAATATTTACAATTTTTTCCTTTAATGTTAAATTTTCTTAATTATAGAAGTTGTTACATTTTTAAGAAATAAAAATTTGTATATTTCTATATAAATTTTTATTTACCATTAGAATTCAATATTTACAATTTTTTCCTTTAAAATTAAATTTTCTTAATTATAGAAGTTTACATTTTTTAAAAAATAAAAATTTGTATATTTTCTATATAAATTTTTTATTTACCGAATAATGGTAGCTAATTATATTTTTGTATAGTTTCCTTATAATAATTTTTGACATTTTCTCAACTTTGTCACGTGTCGAAATCTTGAATCGATTAATATGACACGTGTCACCATCTTATGAGTTACTAACTTTTGAAAACTCTCTTTTATATAATAAGATTCCATCTATTTTACTGTTCAAATGATATGGATAGAGGTGGGATTATTAACAGAACCGAACTAACCGAACCGAGATTTTGGTTGTTCGGTTCGGTTTCGATTATGGGTCACGAACCGATCGGCAAGTTTTTAAAAAAACTTCGGTTACCCAAAAACTTCGGTTCGGTTCGGTTTGGTTCTCGGTTAACCGAATTTGTTTTTTTATAAAAAAAACCGAATTATACCACAATTTAGACCGGTTTTATCAAATGTAAACCAGTTTTTGTCTATAACCGAACCGAACCGAACCAAAAATAACCAAGAATAATCGAAAATAACTTAAAAATGGATTTTTTAAAAAAAACAAAAGTTCGGTTAATTTCGGTTTTGAAACCGGGAACCGAAGTAACCGAACCGAAATTTATTTCGGTTAAATTCGGTAACATTTTAAAAAAAAAAAAACCCAAAAAACCGAACCGAACCGAATAACCGAAGTCCCAGGGCTAGATATGGAGGTGAAGACGTTTTATTCATTTTGTTGCGAAATCCAAAACTTCACGATGATTTAAGGGTCGAGAAACGGAAGATACTATTATCGTACGCGAGGAAAATTTGAAGACAATGGAGCACAAAAAGCAATAAGTTCCATGACTAAAGCCAAAATCATTACTTCAGTATGAGATAATCTTTCGAAAAAAATAACAAGATTCCGACCAAAATAAGACAGATATAGCTCTTAGTTTTGTTTCGCTTCGACTTTCTTCTTCTGCCACAGCCTGTCAACACCACTGTCGGCATCTCCCTGCAAATTAATTACATCGTTAATCAACAGTCTCTCAAATGAAAGATAAGCCAAGAGTGTCATACATCTCCTAACACTAATCCTCAAGCTAGCAAGTAGAAAAAATGCAATCTAAAAGGGTTGTTCACCTATTATAATATAGAAACAAACTCAAGACAATCAACTGCTACGAATAGGAAGAGGGAGGACAAGCATTGACGAATTGGGAACACAAGAATACATAGTCTATATAGGTAGACGTGTTGTCACAAACCTGTGCACGGACAAAACCGCAGAGAGCAAAGGTGGTGAATTGTCCAGTGTAGATGCCATCAGCATCTAAATGACCAATGTTGAGCTGCACAGAGGCATGATCCTTGGATGTGATCAACCGGTTAGTAGCAGAGCTGTATATCGATCAAACAAATAAAAACCAATCTATTAGTTTTTTGAATCCTATGAGAGATTAGGTATCAATCAATAACAGAGACCAAAACTGAAGAAGAAATGTTCTATTACCATTTCCTAGGAATGTAGAGCTCAGTGACTTGACCCTCTTCGTTTTGCATCTTGAAGATTAGCTTGAAGAGTAGACGAATCTATATCCAAAGACTATAAAACATAGCATCTTATGTTAGGCTAGTACCAACGATGTTAAATCACAACATTATATAAAACCCTAAATTCAAAACCACAACGATCCAAGATTTTAGAGAAATTAATAACTAGAGATACAAGTAAAGAGCAAACAAAACCTAATTTTTTTTTTTTTTTGACATATATGTTATTTATAGTAATCTAGGTTTGCCAACACTACAGATTCCCTATCGTAACACTCATGATTCTAACCTAATCATCACAGAAACTATGCATCGGCTAAATTCGAGTGAAGTATATACAGATTCATAAAATTCATAAATCAAGGGTATGAAATCTACAAATTGAAATGTATTCTCAACGCAGATATCTTTACACATAATCAAATCGCAAAACGAAAATATAAAGGCCTAGAAACATAATCAGAGACGAAGAGGAAAAGTGCGTGTAGTTTACCTCTAAGGAGAAGTAAAAGCAAGTGCGGCAACGGGAGCGAAGCGGTAGAGGAGACAGTGTTTATACTTGGGTATAAAACCCTAAGTTTTTCTTATGGGCTTTTGAGGCCCATGTTGCTAGCTTCCTTGAAATGGCCCATTATGACTTGATTCTTTTAAATGGCCCATTATGACTTAATTAGCTTCGGCTACTTTGGTTTCGATGACGTATAGCATGTAAAAAAAGTTCATTGTTATCCAAAATACTACACAATCATTGTTATAATGTGCAAACGAATATCTAGACTCGAGAATATAGAAACAACGATAACTACTTTTTATATATATATATTTTTTTTTTAATCTTTTTTTTCTTTTCAATTTGATTTCCTCGTATACTCCTCTTTTATAAAAGTAATATAGTTAAAGCATAAAATCAATGTAAATATAAGATCACTTCTTTAATGTAATATATATATTAATTTTTCTAAATTAATTAAAGTAACTTTCTAAAAATAAGAATTTTTTGATACGTTTTATTTAATTTCATTAACTAAATATAACTATATATCAACAAAACAAATATAGCTAAACCAATTTAAATGACATCACAGTCTTATATAATAAAGAAAAGTTTCTCTTATATATAAGTGATTTAGGTTTAAGCATTGAGTCAATGACGAATATAAAATCACTTCTTTAATGTAGATATATATATATATATATATATATATATATTTAACTTGTCTAAACTGATTGATGTTTACTCTCCACCAATTATAGTTTTTTTCGCTATGTCTTAGCTAATTTTATTAACTAAAAATCTTTAAACCATATTTGTTAGTGCCGTTAATACTAATACCGCAATATATACAAAACTAAACTATCATGATTCTTCACATTAGACATATTAATTTTTTCTTTTTCACATTGTATAATTTCTATTTTTCCATCTTATGCTTTCAATGTAGTGTGAAAAACAAAGTAAGACTTCTTTATTGGACGATCCATATGAGTCTTTCCACTTTTTCTTAAATGAACTCAACCCAAATTTAGAATAAAAATTTATTTATTTTTTTTATGTTTATTTTCATCATCACAATTTCATCAAATACATTTTTATAGAAGTGTTAATTAGCTTTGAAATATATAATAAGTTGCAATAACTTTGTATTGATAGAATATAATTAGTAGAAGACGATCACAAGATACAAAAACAATTAAACTATATTATTGTTAAATAATTGAATAACAATGTGATTATATTATTTACTTTAGTGTAGGGAAAATTATAAACATGAAATATGTTGTAAATTTAGTATCAAATTGTTTTACCTATGCGGAATGCGCAAACAATAACTACATATATCAATCATTTTGATATATATTTAACTATATAGTGTTGCATAATCTATTACATTTGTTTAAACTCACGCAACACGTGAGACCTCCCGTGTAAAGAATATGTTAATTTGCTACTTCTTCTCTGTCATCACCGATGGTATCAGAGCTTAAATACTCTTTTTGCTCTCTTTTTAGGCAAGATAGCATGTAGTTATTTACTTCGTCCACTGTCTCATTTCTTGGAGAAAGAATTGCTCGCTTAATCAGATAATCCTTGTCTTTGTATTTATCCTGGAAATCGTTATATGTAAAATTTGCAATGCATTCAACCGAATCTCCGTTGTTTTGCAAGAGCAGATTGTTTTCTATTTCTACTATGCCAATTTCATCATTTGAGTTTCTATATCTTATTAGTTTAGGTGTTGTGCCATCACCGATACCTAATAGCCATTTTGCAAAATCTTTCTCTGCTTGGTGCAACCTCATATTTTTCTCCAGAGTGAATATAGAGCAATAGTTCCATAAATATGAACGGTTGATTGTTGCCATAACAGTTTCTTGTATGGTGCCTTGTGGTATGACTGGCAGAATTTGTCTAAAATCACCACCAAGAAGCACTGTTTTTCCGCCAAAAGGTTTGGTAGCTGCATCTGGATTTATTATTGAAAGTACGTCCCACAAACTCTTATGAAGAGCTTCAAACGCAAATCGATGGCACATTGGTGCTTCATCCCAAATGATAAGATCTGTTTTTTCAAGTAATTTTGAAAGCATGGTACCACAACTGATGTTACACATACTGTCTTGATGAAGATATATCTGGATCTTGAAATGTGAATGTGCAGTTCTGCCGTTAGGTAAAAGCGTAGCCGCAATTCCAGATGAAGCCACTGGTAGTACAATTTTCCCCTGCGATCTTAATCTTGAGATGATTGTCTTTACACATGTGTATTTCCTTTTCCACCTGCTCCATTGAGGAAAAATAATTATCCTATCTCATGATCAATCGAGTCGATAACAACATCATATACTTTCTTCTGATCGTCATTTAATGTTTGTATTAACCTGCAATATTCTTTTTCTTGGTCAGCAATATGGTAACTCGTCTCATCTTTAAGCATTGAGTTTTTCATTTTCTTCAATAGTTCCTTGTCAGGTTTTGGCATATCTTCAAAATCGGTTAATGATCTATCATTCTGTGCTAGAATTTTCTCGATTTCTGTAAGCGTATAACTTTGTAACTTCTCATCAGAGAACTGTTGATCACTGAAGTTGAATGTCTTTCTTTGTTTATAGGTATATCTTCAGCTAAGTGACGCCATCAACGCTCCCATAGAGTAAGAGGATTACTCAATTCGCAATAAAGTAACAATGTCACAAAGAGATGGCGAAGCTGGAAAGGATATGCATATTGCGCTGCTTCGTCCATAGCCTCCTTCCATTCGGAATCACCATTCAACATTCCTCTTGCATAACATGCTTCTTTGAATGACTTATGTTTTACATTATCAACGGTTAGTAAATAATCAAAGCTTGTCGCCCCTTTTTGTGTATTTACCAGCATTCTCAAGTAATATAAGTCTCCTGCTGTTGGATGAATGTTCACTATTCTTCCTATGTTGAATCCTTGCTTCCTTTTTGACCATGTTTTCCCATCTAAATCCCACACGTATTTTGAAGGGAACTGGATATAGGTAAGTTCTCTTGCTTCGGGACACCGTTTGTTCATCTCAAACCATTTTGTAAGCATTGTTTTCTTAATTCCATCTATTGAAATAATGTATGCTAGATTGCTCCCTTCAGGGTAAGTGATTCTTTGTTGGTCTGGTAGGTGTAATGGTAGTCTTGTTATAGAAGGTTTTCGTTCATGTATATCGAGTATAAAAATTCACCAAGTAGCTTCACATGCAGAGAGGTAACGACATTCCAAATAGTTTTTTTTTTTATTGATCTCTTCTTTTGATTCATTATCTTCTTTATGTTGATCTACTGTTTGTAGTTTCTCGATCTTCATTGTAGCCATGTCTACTCCTTTTGTAATATATTTGAACAAATACTTTATGGCAGATGACCTATTGCACCATTCTACATTGATGTGAGCTTTGTATTTTTTAAGAAGTGAGAGATTTTGAGGCACAACGTAGCGATTATCAAGCTTTGTGTTGCCTTTCATGACAAATTTTGATTCATCATATCTCCTACGGTAAGTAATGTAGCCAGCTTCACTGATAATTGTGGTGTCATTGTATGGTCGTGGAAACTTTTTAATGCATTTGTTATCATCCATACACTTCGGCCTTCATGGTCCATGCATCATAAGTTGTTTAACCAATAGTAACCCTTCCGGATCTTCCTCTTTATCTGGTAACTCAGAGGTAATGAAACTATCAATATCTTTTGAACTTGGATTTTGTTTCGACTCTTGTAGCCATAAAAGTAAAAGCATGGGGAAGTCCACGTTTCTGAAACTCGATCGTGTGAACAACAGTTTATTAAAAAAAAAATCACTTGTAAATAAATTATTTTTTACTGTAATAAATCTTAAGATCGATAATATATGATATAAATTATGTAAGTACCTGCTGTAATAGGGCGAAAAAGACACCATCTTGTAGGTCTTTAAGAAGTTCTTCTAATTTCATTTTAAACACACGACATTCAATATCGAGTCTATCATTTGCATTCTGGTTTCCAGCCTTTTTTATATGATCATTCTCTTCTTCCCACTTTGGATTTGCAGTTATTGTAATGAAAAGATCTGGATTTCCATACCATCTGCATATTGCCATTGCATCTCAATAATTTTCTACCATGTATCTCGGTCCGCCTGTGAACAAAGATGGTAGAATTATCCGCTTTCCTAGTTTTTCCGAATCTGCATCTCCTTATACAATTGCATCACATACATTATTATACAGTTCCACTCTTAAGTTTTTTCTGATTGTGCAGATAAAAGTTCATACGTTCTTGTTCGATAGCAGTATATGCATCAACCACGTATTGATGGAAAAGATGGCTTGAACACACCATTGTTCCTGGAGATGTCAACCTGGTGTGTATTTGGTATGCATAATACTCTCTCATTGTAACGTATGACCTTTTAGTAGAATTTCCTTCTGAACTATATGGAATGGTTCTCTCAGTGTAACCTTGTTCACCATATGGAAACAACAAAGGATATTGTAGAGACATGTACGATGGATGTAAAAAACTTATCAAATGTGGTTTATCCATTCTTGGATGGACTATTATATATCTGTCACAATTCGGGTTAGAAATGTCACCCACAATAAGTCCAGCAACTTTGTCTCCTTGTGGAAGGTCAAATTGTCTGCCACGTTCTTTATTTTTGATTAGTCTAATTGAGTACTCTTCAATTGCTCCAGACTCGTATCTATCTCTAGCCATTCTGAACACTTTAGCTAACTCGTTGTATTCATCAAGCATTTCATTCAATCCTTTCAGAATATCTTCATCTAACTCATTCTTTTTTCCCTTTGTAAGTGCGTTGAGTCGGTTTTGAACTTCATGAGCGGTATCATATATGTATAGATGCGCAAAACGTGGTATATCTCTTTCGTCCGGTAGTAGAGATCCAATTTTGTGGAAATTTTGACCATGCATACGAAAAGTGAAAGGACCATTTCCTGAATTGATATTGTAATCAATTTTCCCTCCCATTGATGTAAAAGCAAGCATTGAATTATATGCTCGTATATTGATCCGAAACGATGCTGATTGTGTCATTAAGTCATCTAATAAATTTGGAGGTTGTGGGGATTGTGGTAGGACAACTCTTCCTTGTAGACAGCAAATCGAGAATTTCAATTCTTTTCCACTCTGTTTAAGACTTTCAGATTTCCACACCAAGGCCTTGCAATAAGTACATGTTACCAACACATTGTCTTTTCTTTTAATATTTCCTGAGTAAAGAAGTAAAGAACAATACACTTTTATAAAATAATTTGTAATCTTAATATGTTATGATAAAATTGTTGGAAACTAATTTAGTGAAATTGTGAAATTTACGTATCATTCATTAAATTCTATGTACTTCTGCACCCAATTACTTGACATGATCCCTTGAAATTTTTGTGGATGTAATTTCATTTAAACAAATAATCAATATAGTAAAACTGTAAAAGATATTGAATTACATAATCTAAGATAGAATTGTTACCACGATTGTTTGTCGTTTTATTTCTTAGACATCTTCTTTTTTGGTTTAGAGCATGATTATATTGATTAGTATCAATACATCCTTTATCCGATGGATTGTCATTAGAAATTTCTTCAATTTTCCTCTTTTCTCTAAGATTCCCTTGCATGATTTCTGTTCTTAAATTTGATGGGTTTGACTGTTTGCTAGTTCTAGCTACCTTTGATCTTTTGTTGTAAATCCTGCGATGTCTTTGTTAGATGAAAGTATCTAAATAACTTTTTTTTTAAATAAGATATAATAAAAGTTATTACCAGTTCCTAAGCTGAGTAGTTGTAAGTTTGGGACCCTATATTTTGTAAAATAATGTTAGTCAATTAAATTTATATATACAGTATCTGAAACCGAATTTGAATTTTATACTTACGCATTGATTTAGTCTTTCAACCCATGTTTGAAGTGTAGCTAATTTTAGACGCATCTGAGGTTCCTTTGTAATAGTTCGTTTCCTTTTGTTATTGAAATATATATATATACCATTATAAAGAAGTGATTTTATATATGTTTCTTTTATAAAGAACTCTATCTTATATATTAAAAGAAAAGTACAGAATGCTCACATTCATCCTCAGAATGGTTGATTACCAGTTTATCCTTAATAAAATCTAAATTGCCATTTAGATTTAAAAAAATATATTTTCCAAATAAAAATAATTTACTATAAAAAATATATTAAAAAAAATCCGAATATAGTAAACTAAAAAATATATATATTTTTTAAAAAATTCGAAAAATTTAATTAATCTAAAATATTGAATTTATAATAAAAATATATTTTTAGATAATTTTAATTAATTTTTTCCCCATTTAGTTTATAATTAGATAATTTTTAACTAAACATATATTCAGTAATGTGTTCTACAATAAAAACGTCCTCACAATGGTTGATTACCAGTTTATCCTTAATGAATTTGCATTTTTTTTTCCCATTTAGAATTAAAAAAATATATTTATCTGAATAAAAATTAATTTACTATAAAATATAATAAAAATCCGAATATAGTAAGAGAAAACTAAAAATAAAAATTCGAAAAAATTTAATTAATCTAAAAGACTAAAATATTGAATTTATAATAAAATATATATATATACATAAATTTAATTAATTTTTTCCCCATTTAGTTTAAAAGAAAAAAAACTAAAACTAAAATATTCAAATAAAGTTAAATTACTATAAAATAATTTTAAAATTTTTTAATATATTAAGAAAAAAAAATTACTAGAAAAAAAAATAAAAATAGAAAATATCGGAGTAAAAATTAAATTACTATAAATAAATAATTTTAAAATATTTGAATAAATTAAAAGAATAAATACTATTTAAAATTAAGAGAAGAAATTACTATATATCATAGATATATTAATTTTTAAAATATTTTGACTTGATCGTAAGATAATTATATAAATATTAGGAAATCTAAAGAAAATAAAAATTTATATTTCTATACCAAAACCAAAATATGAAAAATATAATATTGTGATACAATATTTTTAAAAAATTCATCTGATGCGTTACCAACACTTACATATGTATATATTATTGACAAAATTGGATTATCCATTACCCAATTATTTTTCTATAAACATTTTATCAACATATTCAAACATATAAAGTATGGATTCACATTTTTGGTGGAAAAATTGCGGATGTGAGTTTTTGGCAGAAAAATTATGAAATCTCGGTTTTGACGGAAAATTGCGGACTCGTATTTTGGCGTGAAAATTAAAGAAACACGTTTTGGCGGGAAAATTGTGAATCCGTAATTTTTGGCGGGAAAATTACGGAGTCTCGTTTTTGGCAGAAAAATTGTGGAATCACGTGTTTGGCAGAAAACTTTTGGAATCTCGGTTTTGGGCGGAAAATTGTGGATCCGTATTTTTGGCGAGAAAGTTATGGAATCATATTTTTGGCGGAAAATTTACGAAATCACGTTTTAGCGGAAAAATCAAGGAATCACGCTTTTGGCGGAAAATTTGTAAAATTGTGTTATTTAAGAAACAATTGTGCAATTTCATTTTTGGCGGGAAAATTTTGGTATGATGATGATAAATATGGTATGTTGATGATGATAGTTAAAAATTTAACACATTAAATAATGGATTATTGGGTTATCCATTTAACTAATTAAACCATTAAATTTAATGGGTCATGGTTTGACCAAATCCATTTGCTTAATAGGTTGGGTTGACCCATTACCCATTTAGCAAACAACCTATTGGGTAATGGGTTGGATTGGGTTGGATTACCTATTTTGACACCCCTAATTGTAATGTATAGTTGTCGTTATCTTCTATTTATAATAAATTTAAAAATGTTAAGACAATAACATATTAAAAGTATTTAGAAGGATTAAATCATTCATAAAGAATCTTTAACATCATTTGTTATACTAAAACTAAACATAATAATCAAGTAAAATTTAAAATACCATAAAATATATTTTTTAAAAATTTAAATATATTTAGAGAGAAAATTACTAAAAAAAAATAGAAAATATTCGAATAAAAGTATTACTATAAATAAATAATTTTAAAAATTTGAATAAAATAAGAGAAAAATATTATTTAAATTATTCTAAAAAATTAAAAATCGAAAATTTTATACTACTAATAAAAATTAGAAAATAACCAAAAAAAACTACGTAGGTAGTTTTCTTATAATCTTATGGAGATAAAGTTTGCTTATTTTTGTTACTTTATTTTTTTTATTTAAAAACTTATATTATACGGAGATTATATGTATTTTAAATATTAAAAAAAAAAATTGGAATGGTTTGAGGGTGCATATTTACTATGTTTTTATTTTAAATATTATTTAACTATGTTTTTATTTGGAATGGTTTGAGGGTGCATATTTACTTTAAGAAAAATAAATTAATCAATGACCTCTAAATTAAATCTCTAGTTGCACCATATATCTTATTATTAGGATGGTGTATGAAGACAATTTTAAACATAATATGAAGATGGATAAACATCATGCTAAAGGGAACAAAACTTATCATTCGTTAATATTCTTCTAGATTATTATTGCAGTTGCGCTACTTTAACCTCAATAGTTTAACTAAGAGTGAGAACAAAATCCACTCGATATATTATTTGAGCTAATAAGGGATTTGTAGATTAAGAATTCATTCTTCATTTGCTTTCTTGATCTTCAAATTCATTTGTACTAACAAAAAAAAAAAATCAGCTACTCTTATGTTCATAGATTCAGAATACCAATGAAAATAATCAAAACAAATTGTCGACAAAAAGGAACCAAATTTTTTGTTTATCACTTTAGTGAAACTATGTACCCAAAGGTTTTATTTTCTATCTTTTTCCTCGTTGAACTCTTTTATATGGAATAAATAAATAGGTTTAATACGTACATAGTATGCACGGGAGATGATTAACGCTTGAATAAAAAACAATTTAATCAATGTGACATAGTAAAACTAAAATAAACATTTCAATCAACGAGATACTTGTTTAATTGTGAAAAAATTGCGTTTCAAATTTTACAGTATAAATTATGTTTGTTTGATCATTAAAATTTTAATTGCTATCGAACATACCGTTTTGTGATAACAATATTTGGTTTATTGCCACACATAAGTGACAATTTCACACACATGCGTCAAAAGATATTTACTTACATTAGAAAAAACCTTTATCGTCGTTCATTTATTCGATTTGTAAAAATACAAAAAATTTCGATTTCTTTCTTCTGGAAATCGAAATCATTAGAGCATTTCAATTTCAGATAGTTACATAGAAACTCAAACGAAAACTGTTTTGTAGGTTTGACATTATGTAAATCTCATATAGTAACTTGATAATCGTCATTGTCTATGGATTTGAAGGTTGATACATATGACTTCTTTTACATGATCCAAAACCTAAAATAATTACACATTTTGGAATCATGTATTATATCAACACAACAAGAAATTATATGTAATATTAACCTCCAAAACAAACCCAGTTCGTAGGACTAAAAAATAGAGTTATTGTGTTCAATAAGTAAAAAATGTCAGAGCTAATGCGTAAATATTTAAAACACTTTGAAAGGAAGATATAAGAACAGATGTTACCTCAACTATCAAGGACTTGAGATCTATATCGGTCTTCAACAAAAACCTCTTAGTATTGACAATCACCTTCACAAGGCACCTGTCTAGATGATTTTTTATAACACATAATAAAACTCTTGAAGATGGTTGGTTAAGCGTTGGATGTGATAAAATCTCAGGAAATAAGATAGTCTAAAACAAAAGAATTTAATAATATACAACATAACGAAACAAACATCACAACCAATACAAACTACCAAAAACTATAGACGTTATAGGCATTTACTTTACAAATCACACAAACTGTTAGTACGATCTCGGCATACAATAAATCATAATCAACTTTCTCAAGAAATTTCAAGTAATTGTCATGAAACTTTCGCTCAAAACTAGCCCTTTGAGTACTTCAAAAATGGAAAAAAAATAATACTTACTGATAAGTGAAGAGTATGAAAAGTAAGTATATTGATAACAAAACAACACTATGAAAGCCTATATATACCTTTTCACCCGCATAAGTTGCACAATCGAGAAGTCTAGTTACATGGAATGGAAATCGATTTGTAAAAATACAAAGCTCAATGTAACTATCTGGAAATTATGGAACATCATAATTTATATATATATATATATATATATATATATGCATCATTGGTTCAGATTCCAAAATAGTAATATCTATGATAGTGGTCAAAGAGAAGACAACCGTTTATTCTTTTATTTGAACCAAAGCTTTCTCGTTAATTAAAAAACCAATCCAACTCGTTGAGATCAGGGATGTACTAGGATTGTGCTTATTGCGATGATATTCTTTTAATCGACTAGCTTGTAATAATCGTAGTGTTCCGAGTTGCAGATTAAGGAACCATTTTGCTTTCTTGATCTTCACATCTTCATCAACATATATCTAAAAATTCAACAACTCTTCTCTTTGTATATTCCGAGTCCCAATTTTTTATTTGCTATCTTGATTAATAACAAAGGTAAAAATTCAAAGTATCAGTCTACGTATCAGTCTCATGGCATGTAAAATAAACCAAGGAATCAGAGAATCAACTTGCAGGGTTCTGAAAGTATTACCTTTCATTGCAATAAATTGACAAGGATCCTGATCATAAGAGTTATTGACAAGAAATAAATGGGCAATAACTTTTCTGATTTTGGACTTGAGAGTAGGGACTTTCTTGATTTTAATCAGTTGTTGCTGAAATGCATGAATTGGAAAACACAAGTATATACAAAGATAAAAAGATATATGGCTTATTTGGAGGAGAGACTAAGGTACCTCACAATTGAAAAATTTTTGCTTTCATCCTTTGAGGCGATTGTTCAAGGAGTCGTTTCATAAAAAGGTGAACATATATGGGCGAATTGCTAAAAATAGACCCAAAATTGAGTTTGAATGCAAAACTAGACCCCAAATTGAAACAAATGCAAAACTAGACCTTTGGGGTATGAAAATTACATTAACCCCCTTATTTGCAAACAAAAAAAACAGAAACCACAATTACAGTTCTAACCTCCGCGCGAAGTAGATTTTTTGAACGAAGTCTCACAGTAGACTTCTTGAACGAAGTCTCACAGTAGACTTCTGAACGAAGTCTCACAGTAGACTTCTTGAACGAAGTCTCACAGTAGACTTCTTGAACGAAGTCTCACAGTAGACTTCGTTCATGACATCCATGAAGTCTGAACCGTAATTAAACCTTAGATTTAAATTAGGAAAATAATAAAAAATATTTTCAATGCAATTTCTTCTAAAGAAAATAAGATTATCTAAAATATGAACTTTATAAATTAAAATTTCTGAAACTTTCATAAATTTTAAGCATGTAAGGTTGATTATGTTCTAAAATACCATAAACAGTCGCCGACTTCGACCATGAAGTCTGAACGTAATTAAATGTGAAATTTTAATTAAAAAATGAAAAAAAAAATATTTTGATCAAAATTTTGAAAGATAAAATTATTTTAAATCAAATCGAATAGGTTTAAATAAAAAAATTCATAAAACTAAGCCATTTGATGTAAATCATGTGAGGCATATAGGTTAGAGGTTACCAATGGGTAAGAATCCATGCATATATCTTTAGGGTTAGACTTAGATTGATATGTTTTTGATATAAAATGGCGATCCTTCGTATAGTTGTTAGATTTTAAACATATTATACTATTTGATGTCAAATGTTAGTATTTGTTAACAAAGAGAGATTAAACGTTCTAAATTTAGAATTTAGGGCTTACAGACTTCTCGAGTTTCNCAGACTTCGCATGTGAAGTCTCTAAGATTTTGTTATCGTATGAAATTCAAATAAATCCAAAACAAAGTGTAATATATTATAAATAAATTTATGTTCTTAAACAGAGATTTAGATAGATAAATTTCCTATCTAGGGACAATTGCCCTGTATCTTGCTATCATATCAAACATCAAGAAGTCGTCTCTCAAATCTTCAACCTCTTCCATCGCTGGCTCGAACAAAATGTCCGATAAGCCTTCTTCAGTTTCCAGCCAAGTGTCATCATCACCACCTGTGGGAATTAGATTTGTATTGTCTAGATCAATTACGATATGTTAAACTGTAGTAATAAACACACTTACGCGCGAACTGATTTATCCTCCATAATTTAAGCACCACGATCACCGCTCCACCCCTCCGTTCTAAAGCCATTCCAGAAGTTATAAGCGTGTTCACCGGTTGCCACACACTTTAACATATTGTCCCTATTATGATTAATAAAAGGTGGTTGTAAATTACAATACGGTGAGCTTCGTCATGGTATTATTATTGTTTGGTTTAAACTTACATGGTATCTTTGATGTAACACACTCTTTGAAAATGTACGGCCAAGTGGACTCTCTTGAAGGGGGCATGTGTTGCAGAGCATGCCCATATGATATGCTCAAAACTAATACCCTAAAGTATCTAAGCAGTCGCTATAGTAATTTAGGGGTCGAACCACAAAGACTCAAGATGACACTCAATAGATTTAGAAATGAGAACTAAGCTAAGCAAAATAGATGGAATTAAGAAATGACAAAAGCAAGTAAATCAAGGATATAAAATCAATGGAGGAAAAGCTAGGCTTAGAGAAACTTGCAGGTAAATCAGGATTATCAAATCAAATAAATTGTCAGGAATAGATTAAGCTCCGCTTTCAAACTCGAAACACAGATGTAAGTAAATCAACTGTCGTTGCGAAAACTATCTATGTCTAAACCTAGAATTCCAAATTCCTTTGCTCACCAACACTAGATCAGGCAAATCAATCACACTTCCGTGCCAATTAACAACCTAAAGTCAGATTTTAGTTCGCGAGGCTAAAATCAGCATTAAACTCAAGTCTAGGTGAAAAGCTCTATAGAATATTCCCTAACAATCAATTCAGATCTAACAATTCATCAAATACCCTTAAGTAACCCTAATCCTAACAAGGGATCTACTCAGACATGGTGAATGCAACAAACACAATGAATAGAATAGATATCATAATATATAAAAATCAAATAGAGTAGAAATACAAAGAGGTTCAAAATTCTTCTTTCAAACTCTGTTGCAGAAGAACTCTCTCTCCAGAAATCACAAGGTGTCCTCTAATGAGGCACTCAAAACCTAATTATTAATGTTCTAAAAACGTTTTGGAATCTATCTCGAAAAATAAGAAAAACTTCTGAATGAATCTCGGGTCTGTCTCGCGTCCTGGTCACGGGCATCGACCGATGCCATAAGTGGTATCGATCGATGCTTGGTCTTCTGGTCGTGGAACCTCTCAAACGAAGGGTGTCGATCGATGCTTCGCAGTGTCGATCGATGCTGAGCTTGTTCCCGAACGGCTTCAACTCCAGATTGCCTCAAAAGCTTCTCAAATTCTCCAATTAGCTCCATAGCGCCTATATCTCGAAAAGAACCTGAAAGACTCTAAAACTGAGAGAAAAGACTCGACAAAAAGGACTTATATCATGGCTAAAAAAGGGTAAAAACCATGAATATATCAACTCCCCCAGACTTAGTCTTTGCTTGCCCTCAAGCAAACAGAAAACCAAACAGAGAAAGAGGTTTGAAAACATGGAGACTCACCTTTTTCTTGAGACAAAGTAATGACCATTTTCCAAGCTCCAGTTGTCGCCTAAACAGTTTCAGATCGGACCACCATGTACTTCTCCTTAGGCTGTTGCAGTTTCCCATTATCCACCCATATCTATCTCTCTTCTTTCGTGAGACTTCACCCAAAACACGAGAACTCATTGAGATGGCACTAGCAGACTATGAGCTGGAAAAGAACGACTTCGTCGAGCTAACTTACTCGTTGCCAGATTCAATGTTGCAACTAATGGACACAGATTGTCCCACACAACCTATAGGCAATGAGGTTGCCGGTGAAAGTGTTAACGAAGACCTTGAGGATGTAGAAGAGTTTGAAGACGAAGATATGGATATATATGATGGTGGTGAGGGTAATGTCAACGACGATGATGCGGAAGAATCTCATGCTGGTGAGGTTAAAGACGAATATCTTGAGGATTATACTGTTTATGGGAAAGTTAAGGATGAGGATGTTAGTGAAAATGATGATGATGATAATACGTGTCTTGTTGCGGAAGGTGGCTTTGTAGGTGAAGGCCCAAGATCCAACATGACATGCTCAGACGGTATTTATACGACTGGGAGTTTTCCTACAAAGGATGCGCTTGTATCCGAGCTGCGGTTGACGGCGATAATGTCAAAATTCACATTCAAAGTGTATAAGTCTACACAAAAGTTGTTTGTAGCCATTTTCGGTGTGGAAGGATGTAATTGGAGGATTAGAGCGGCTGTGAAAAATGAACCAAAAAGGTTTTGGGTTACCTTGTACAAAAAAGATCATACTTGCACTGTGGCGGACCGAATTTCTCTGCGCAAACGTCATGCTCCGAGATATATTGCTAAACTGTTTTATGATGAATGGGGAACAATCGATGGAGTAACGCCGAAGATGATTAGATCTGCAATGAAGAATTAATATGGTATGTAGATGAATTATACCACTTCCTATAGAGCTTTAATATTTGCACAACAATTGGTGAGGAGAACAGCGGAAGATGGATATGAGCAGATGTCGTCTTATCTCTATCGCATCGGGCTAGCCAATCCCGAAACCGTCACTGATCTTGTGTTTGATGATCAAAACAGATTAAAATATCTGTTTATGGCCCTTGGAGCCTCTATTACCGGTTTTCAGTTTCTGAGAAGAGTTATGGTGATGGATGGGTGTCATCTACCGGGGAAGTATGGTGGTGTTATGCTAGTGGCTTGCGGCCAGGATGGGAATATCCAAATATTCCCGTTAGCTTTTACTATTGTAGACTTTGAAAATAATGAATCATGGCAATAGTTTTTCACCAAGTTGAGTGGATGTGTCTCCGATCAATTTCCTTTGGTCATAGTATCTGACAGGCACACCTCGATTAAGAATGCCATTGAAACTGTTATGCCATGGGCAACAAGAGGGATATGTTATTATCACCTGCAGAATAACATAATAACGAAGTACAAGGAAAAACATCTTATGTACATGGTGAGAGGTGGTGCGTATGCATATACGCATTATGATTTTAACAGATACATGGACGCCTTACGTGAGACGAAGCCCGAGCTTGCAGCTTATTTGGAGAATGCAGATGTGAAACTATGGGCTCGCGTTCACTTTCCAAGAGAACGATTCAACATACAAATGAGCAACATTGCTGAATTGATAAACTCCGCACTTAAGCCAGCTCGAGGATTTTCCATACCCTTTCTTTTGGAATTCATACGAGAGAAGCTAGGAAGATGGTTTTTTAAAAGGCGAGAAGACGCTATGAGTCTCACAACAAAACATAGCAAGAGAGTTGAATATTTGCTAATTATTTGTCAGCATTATGCTGACTAGATGATTGTCGAACGCATATATGGTTGGCGATTTCACGTGACGGGAGGACATAGAGATTGTATCGTTGATTTCCAACATCGAACATGTGGATGTGGTGTGTATGATGTTGAGAAAATACCTTGCTTGCATGTTATTGCTTCTTCTTCTGAGCTTAAAATGGATGTTGTCGCCCTCGTATGTCTGTTATACACAAAGGAATATTTGTATTCGACGTACGGAAGCAACATTTTTCTCAAAACCGTCGATATCAAAGAGCCCGAGTTTGTCAAAGTTTTCCCTCCACTCATCTGGCGTCCTCCTGGAAGGCAAAAGAAGTCAAGGTGGCAAACGTGGCTTGAAATCGCAAGAAAAACTACGCCAAAACCATGGAAGGCTCGCAAGCTATATAATTGTTCAAAATGCACGCAATCTGGACATACTCGCGATAACTGTGTAAGTTAAAACATTTGTTTATGATTCCATGAATGTATATTTTTTGAGGGGACTCTGTTTTTTAGGAGACTCTGTTTTTTAGGAGACTCTGTTTTTTAAGGTACTCTGTTTTTTTATGTTACGTAGAGTTTCAAGGTTGAGGAAAAGTAGAAGTCTGCTTTCGCAGTCTCCCACATATATCTTTAACTAGGAGTTCAGGACACATACGAAGTCTCCAGAAGAAGTATGTACTTGAAATCTCCAGAAGAAGTCTGTACTTGAAGTCTCCCATAGAAGTCTTCAATTAGGAGTTCAGGACGCAGACGAAGTCTCTAGTAGAAGTGTGCTCTTGAAGTCTCCCACAAAAGTCTGTAACTAGTTGTTCAGGACGCAGATGAAGTCTCCTGTAGAAGTCTGTACATGAAGTCTCTTATAGAAGTCTTTAACTAGGGTTCAGTACGCAGCTGAAGTCTCTAGTAGAAGTATGTGCTAGAAGTCTCCTGCAAAAGTCTCTAATTGGGTGTTCAGTATGAATATGAAGTCTCTAGGTGAAGTCTAATTGTGAAGTCTACTTTTAAAGTCTTCTTTTCAAACTTTTACTTATATAGTTATGACTAGTTCTTTTTGTATTTTTGCGGTTTTCGAACTTTGTATTTGATTTTACAAAATCAAGATTCCAATAATAATTAACATAATAATAGAAATTAAAGATACTCCGTCTGTCTCATATTACTAAATTTTTAAAGTAAATGCACAAATATTAAGAAATAACTAATATTTTCTTATTAATAAAAATTCAACCAATAAAAATGAGCACAGCAGAATTCAAATGGTCATAAACTAATATAGTAATATAAATGATGCATAGAAAACTGAAAAAATCTAATATTTTGGAACGAAAAAGTTTTCCTAAAAATTTTAGTAATATGGGATAGAGTGAGTAATTAACATAATAAGAAATCAAAGGTTCCGAAAGATAATTAACATAATAAAAGAAATTAAAGATAATTAACATAAAACTAAAGTTGAAATCCATTTCAAAAGAAATTAAAATAAATAAATTAAAAGTTCGAAAATATAATTTACATAAACTCCCCTCCGTTTCATAGAAATCCAAAGGATCATGTGCTCATTGATCCTCCGGCAAAAGTTTCAGACATTTCTCGTGCCTTCTCATTTAAACGGTCCCGATCGGTTATGTAGACTTGAGTAATGGATTCCACAAACTTATCTCCTTCACCCAACTCTGGCTGAACGATCAATGCCTTTAATCTTTTCACCATTTGACTCAAGATAAAACTTTCCACCCGAGTTCCAATCAACCCTCATCCTCTTAGAAAACAAAACACAATATTTTCATGCATTATCGTACTCCTTCTTCACCAGGTTGACAAAATTTTTCATTGACATCTCAGGTTCTGGGTTAGTAAGTGTGAGATTCACACTAGTGCCGTTAGGTAGAAGAACCTTGAAGCTGTAATATATATCTTCATGTTCATCGTCATCTAGAATCAATGCTCTCTTCACCGACCGCCTGTTATTCATCTGAAATGCGAAGACAGAAACTGAATAGCTTTAAATTAAAGTTAAAGGCACGATCATGATTACAGTGGAGGCTAAACATGGAAACGATTGAACCCCAAGAACACTAATGGAATAAGTCGCACATTACCTTTGGTTACTGTCACTATATTTAAGGAAATTCCCTTATGAAATCTCCAACACCCTAGTAACTATAAATCTGAGATCATAAAAGAGACAGACGAAGAGACTAAACTGAAATAGAATTTGTAGATAAGTAAAGATTGAAGATGTGAATAGACGGTTGCGATTCCCAGATCTGCGAATAAAATATATAATGGGATTAGATACAGAAAAAAAAAAAAACAATTCAGTGAAAGAGTAGAGAGAGGGTGTCGTCACAGAGAGGGTGTCGTCATATAGTGATTTTCCGGTGAGAAAGAGTGAGGAGTCGGCGTTTTGTCGACGGTGACTGCGAGCAAACCCTGAAAGATAGAGTTTGGGGTTTTCCCGCAGGGAGGAAGAATATCGATAACTTACGACTGCGACGATTGTAGGAGACGAGATAGAGTGTCGGCGTTTAGAAATTTCCAGCGACGTTTGGTTATTCGGTGGAGAAAGAGAGTGATGGAGATTTTTTAATTTTTTAACCCAAATTAACTATTGCAATTTTATTTTTATCTTGTTTAGTAAATGTAAATTTTTTTTTTTTTTTCCTCCCAAAATTTTAACCTAAAAGTCTTTTCAGTTTCCAAAATTTTTCAAATTTTTTGATCAATCGGTTACTTACAGACAAAGTATATTAGCAGACTTCACCAAAGAAGTCTCTGGGAGAAGTTTGCGTGTGAAGTCTGCGCCTGAAGTCTATAGTCTGTCATTTTCAGACTTCATTTAGAGGCTTCGCTTACAAACTTCGTATACAGACATCATTGAAGAAGTCTGTAACCCTTATGTATATAGACATCACTAAAAACGTTTTATCATTTTTTTATTAAAATTTCACATTTAATTACGGTTACAGAGTTCATGGTCGAAGTCTGAACCGTAATTAAACCTTAGATTCAAATTAGAAAAATAATAAAAAATAATTTCAATGCATTTTTTTCTAAAGAAAATAAGATTATCCAAATATGAACTTTATAAATTAAAATTTCAGATAAGGTTGATTATGTTCTAGAAAACCATTAACAGTCGCAGACTTCCCTAACAAAGTCTATTATTTTTGAATTTTTCCATATTTTCCAAATTTTTTGCGAAAATTTCAAAATTTTGGATTCATTTGACATTCAAACTTCTACAAAGAAGTCTACGATAACAAAATCTTACAGACTTCACACGCGAAGTCTACGGTGAGAGTTCACCCGAGACTCGAGAAGTCTGTAAGCCCTAAACTCTAAAATTCGAATGTTTTTCACTTTTTCTTAACAAATACTAACATTTGACATCAAAATAGTATAATATATTCAAAATCTAACAACTATACGAAAGATCGTCATTTTATATCACAAACATATTAAACTAAGTCTAACCCTAAAGATATATGCATAGATTCTTAACCATAAGCAACCTCTAACCTATATGCCTCACATGGTTTACATCAAATGGCTTAGTTTTATGAAATTTTATTTTTAAACCTATTCGATTTGATTTAAAATAATTTATTTTTCAAAAATTTTGATCGAAATATTTTTTTATCATTTTTTTATTAAAATTTCACATTTAATTACGGTTGCAGACTTCATAGTCGAAGTCTGCGACTGTTTATGGTATTTTAGAACATAATCAACCTTACATGCTTAAAATTTATGAAAGTTTCAGAAATTTTAATTTATAAAGTTCATATTTTAGATAATCTTATTTTCTTTAGAAGAAATTGCATTGAAAATATTTTTTTATTATTTTTCTAATTTAAATCTAAGGTTTAATTACGGTTCAGACTTCATGGATGTCATGAACGAAGTCTACTGTGAGACTTCGTTCAAGAAGTCTACGTTGCGGGAAGGTTAAAACTGTAATTGCGGTTTCTTTTTTTTTGTTTGCAAATAAGGGGGTTAATGTAATTTTCATACCCAAAAGGTCTAGTTTTGCATTTGTTTCAATTTGGGGTCTAGGTTTGCATTCAAACTCAATTTTGAGTCTAGTTTTAGCAATTCTCCCTTAAAATTGAAACAGAGGGAGTAACGTTTCTACTAAGGGTGCAAATGGTGGTTTTAAAAATGAATAAGTTGAACAAATTGAATATTGATAAATTGAAAAAAAATGTTGAAAAATAGAAATGAGATAAATAAGTTGAATATCTCGTTCAATTTTGTTCCTCTCCTATTTAGGGTTGAAAAAATTTGAGTTGAAAACTTGTATTTTCCAAATTTTTTTATGGGTCTTGTAAAAAATTGGTTGGAAACAAATTTTAGGTAAATATAGTGACTTTCTAGTTAAACAAAATTGAAATATGTATTCAACTCAATAATCTGTGTCAACCATTTGCGCCCTATCCCAAGCGTGTCGAATTTCGAGCATTCTTTACTGGTAGCCAGATCAAAGAATGTGATCTTGTCAAAGAGCTTACGGGAAGATCCATTATATCGGCCTCACACTGAGGGATAAGCCGTCAAATATTTTCAACATTCCAATCATTGGTAGCAGAGTCCCTCAAGTCACTGACGAGTAGCTCTTTATCACTAAAAGGAGAAGGAACTATCGGAATCAAAGGCGATTCCATGGAAAGCCACAGATCTCTTCACAATCTAATGTTTGTACCATCTCTTATACGCCACCCCAACCCTACCTTTAATATCTCTCGACCTACGAGAATGCTCATCCAGCCATGTGAAGCATTAAAAGTAGTTGTTACCTCCATAAAGGAGGAATCATTATAATATTATCCTAACATAACTTTGGAAAATAAGGAGTCAGGGCACTACAATAAGCGCCACCCCAGCTTAGCAAGCAAAGCATCGTTAAAAGCTTCAAAGTCTTTAAACCTTAATCATCCTGCATTCAAAGGAATAGTAAGCTTATCGCAAGCAATCGAGCTCATCTTTCTCACATCTGGCTTATCATCCTCCCAAAAACGAGTTAGTAGGGATTGGAGCTGTTTGTAGATTGATGCTGGTAGTTCAAAGCAGGTCATGGAATGGGTAGGCACATATGAAATGATAGACTTTAAAAGTACTTGTTTCCCTGCTGGAGATAAGAATCTTGAGGTCCAAGAATGTGAACGTTGCCTGACTTTATCCACAATAGCTGCAAAGATATCCTTCTTATTGTGTCCAAAGTCCTCATGAAAGTCTAAATATTTCCCTGTTCCTCCTTCTGAATTTATACCAAGTAGACCCATCACTTTCATCCGCTAGCTCCTAAGGACTTTTGAAGAAAAAGTTATCGAAGAATTCTGCAATTTAATGCACTAGCCTAATACTCATTCATATTGCTTCAGAATGCCAACAAGTTCTTCACAATTAGGCTGACTCGTCTTACAAAATAGCATTGTATCATATGCAAATAGAAGATAATTGACCCGAGGGTTGTTCATTGCTAATCTTATGCGTGTTAGGCGGCCTTCTAGCTGACTTTTGAGACATAAACCCGAAAGGACCTCAGTTCAAAGGATAAACATGTATGGTGAGAGATGATCCCCTTGTCGTAATCCTATAGATTGGATAACTTGGCCCTGGGGTGACCCATTGATGATAAACAAGTAGGACACTGCAGTAACACACTCAATGATCCAATTAATCCATACTTGATGGAACCCTAACCTGAGAAGGATAACTTTAAGGAAACCTCATTCTATGCGATCGTAAGCCTTACTCATGTTTTTTTTAACCGCCATAGACTCAAATACTCGCGCTTTGGCCGTCCGGAGATAATGAAGGGTCTCATGAGTGATCAGAACATTGTCTACAATTGGTCTTCCTAGAATAAAGGTTGTCTAATTTTCTCAAATCAATCCTGGGAGTATTGGCTGAAGTCGTTTAGGTATCTTTGCTACAATCTTGTAGAAAACATTACAAAGTGCAATAGGTCTGAAGTCAGCTACCTTCTTAGGAATATTCCCTTTCAGGATTAATCTTATGTTGGTATCATTCTGCTGGAAATTTCTCAGAAACAAAGAAGTTTTGAATTTCTTTGACAAGATCTTCCCCGATCGAATTCCAAAAAGATTGTAAAAAGATAGCAGAAAAACCATCTGAACCTGGCCCCTTAGTTGGATTGATGGCAAACATATCTAAACAAACCTCTTCTGGGTTTGGAATGGAGATAAGTCTATCATTCATCTCTTGCGTAATACGTGACGATAGAACATCGTTTACCACTTCATAATCACCTGAAGATTGACTCGTGAAAGTCTCACGAAAGTAATCCGAGATTAGCCTCGTAAACTCATTCTCCTCATGAAATGTGCTCCCATGAATATCCTCTAATACTGTGAGTCTATTAATAGCTCTCCTACCTTGCGTGACCTGAAAGAAGAAAGCTGAATTCATATCGCCTTCTTTAAGCCAAAGAATTCGACTTCTTTGCTTCTAGAGTGCTTCCTCCGCCTTATATTGTTCTTCTAGTTCACCCTTGAATTTGGCTATAACATTAGCTCAGGAATATCTTAAGAGAGTGTTTGTTCAAGACTTTGCTGTAAAAGCTTAATCTTTTCTCCACTGTTGAAACTTTGTTCTTTAGTCCAAGCTATTAAACTTCGTCTACGAGCCACAATTTTACTATCCACAGAATTGTCCTTTCTCTCCTTCTATATTTGATCAATGAGCTTATGGACTGCCTCACTCTCACATAAACGACGATCAAACTGAAACATACCCTTCCTTTTAACTTGTAAATCATCAATATATGTGAACAGCGGTCGGTGATCAGATTCTTCAAAGCGCAAATATTCTGCCCTTCGCAAAGGAAAGTCTTCCAGCCAGTCTGCATTAAACAAATTTCTATCGAGACGCACTCAAACCAAGTGATCATAGTGCATTCTACGTCAAGAGAACTGATTACCAAAATGATTAACATTCCACGGTCCATTTTGAGAATAAAAAGACTCTCTTGGCACTGGGGGGCCTCCTCGTTTCTCACTATGGTCTACAATGTCGTTAAAATCACCCGTTAGCAACCAGCTTCCCGCAGGCTCTACAGCAAATAGTGAGATCGTATCCCAAATTTCTTTCCGTTTACTCGTCTCTGGATGTCCGTAAACGAAAGTCAAGTAGAATAACTTATTTTTGTATAAATTATTTATTGTAATAAAAAAACAAAATAAAACATTTATTAAAGATAAAAACACCAAAATCTTTCTAACCTTTATCTTTATATCCAAACATGTTTCAAAAACTTATTTACTATTCAACAAATCATATCTAATTTTTGGATTAAACTCATCTCTTCTTTACCCACGGGTAATAGACTTCTTCTTTTTTAATGACTAGGAGGTTTCGGGTCGAGACCCATAATTTCCCTAGGACATGGCCAAACCATATTAAATTAACTCTACTTTGTAGAGCAGACCCCTCCCAAGGATAATAGACTCTTTACCCGACCCTAAGGTCACAAATACCCTTTTTTCGAGACATGTATGAGTCGTGTGACAGATCGAAGATGGGTAACATATATCAGTGCCCAGCCCTATGGACCATGCGAGCCGCATGACATGTAAATAGATTGAAATGTTCAAATAGTCTAGTACAAGCAATAGATGTTTACCATATCTATCCATCCCTATACCTTAAAGGTTTAAATGTGTCCTCAATTGGTTTACCATATTCTATCTCTATATAAATGAATGTAAATTAAAATTTTATTTTTATTAGAATCTATTATAATACTTTTGGTGTTTTTATTCTCATTAATTTTTCAAAGTATCTAAAACCTTTATGCTCTACAGTGATGCAGCTATAGTACTTTTATGATGTTGATCCACAAAAAATGGATGTTTTAAAACTAGTTAATGAGACGGACTGGCCACCCATATGAGGACAGATCACCACACTAAAAATATATATTAACTTTAAGTGCATGGGTTTGATTTAATTCTTCTTTCTAAATGATGCAAGGAAACTAAACGACTATAAGAGCAAGCAAAACAACCCCTTCGCAGCCGCCAATAAGGACCATGAACGTGATCACAAAACCTCCAAATCATTAAACAGTCGGGAATTACGATTAATCAGTATATATAGTTAAAGACCTAGTGGCTAAGAGACAATAGGGTTGGTTTAATTAGTTTGAAATGCCTACATTTGGGTCAAATTTTGTATGTTGATTTAGTTGATAAGGTTCTACACCAATCACTGAGTCCTTTCACACTGAAAGATCCTGCTTCTTTGTGTAAGGATATTACTGACTCGAAGTCTTTAATCATTAACATTGCTTACAATCTAATTGACTTTATTTTTAATACCACTGATTGACTTTTCCAACATCTCTAGCCGCCGAAACTCATGGTCAACTAAACAGTTGTAAGAAATCATAGTACTTCGGTAGTTTCAATAGTTATCTTATATATTAAACAAAAGTAAAAACTGTTCTCCATCTTCCTATAGTTGATTACTACTTTATTTTTAATAAATTTATTTAATTATAAAAATTTACCTTTTTAAAAAATCTAAAATATAATTTTTAAAAATTTTATATATTTTATCGAATTTTCCAAAAGTATTAAATTTGTATTTTTAGGAACGTATATATGTGATATATAAAGATTATATGTAATTTTAACATTTGTTTCACAAATTTTATATGTGTATTGTCTATACAATATTTGTTACGATATATATAAAATAGTTTTGATAATATCGAATTAGTCAATAACTACATTAATAAACAGAACTAGGATTTAACCCGCTGTACCACGGGTCTATGGTTTTTTTAATGTTTGATTTTGATTTTTAATATGTAATTTTGTAGGATCCTTTTTGTTTATTTGTTTTAGATATAAATTTAAGGTAGCAAAACACAATATTTTTCTCTTTCACATATTGTATTTTAAAATTGTATAATTACTAATTTTATCAATAACAATATATTAATAATAATATTAAAAATACTCACACCTAAATCCGATCCTAACTTCAAAACTCGAAATACTCGAACCCAAATCTAATCCATACCTGTACCCAAATGGATATCCGAACATGTCTTCGGGCTAATTTTTTGTTTCAGACAAAATTAACTAAAACAATTCAACATACTCTGCCAACCCGTATTATAGTATCGGATTAATGATATATTAAAATTGATTCAACATGTCCTGCAAAGGGTTATGATATATTAATATCGTTTCAAACCCGTTCTGCCATATAACCCGTCATGTGTTATTTTAAAAAATTTATAACTTTAAAATTTATAATATTTTAAACGCTTTAGTAAGTTTATCAATAAAAATAAATAAATAATAATATTTAAAATCTAATCTATGTATATATCTAGGATTTAACTCGCAGTATCGCGGGTCGATGGTTTTTTAAAATGTTTGATTTTGATTTTTAATATGTAATTCTGTAGGATCCTTTTCGTGTTTTTTTTTAAACATTGATCTTTTTTTTTGTTTTAGATATGATACAGTATTTGGACTAACCATTATGATAACCCGTCCTCTCTTAGAACTAACCCGTTCTCTGGTATTTTTTTAAAAAAATTATAACTTTAAAAATTTGTAATATTTTAAACTTTTTCTTAAGTTTATTAATACCAATATATAAATAATAATATTTAAAACTAAACCCGATCCTAACTTAAAAATCCGAAATACTCGAACCCAAATCCGATCCGAACGCTAAACAAAAATAAGAATAAAAAAAAGAATGAGCAGGTTTTTGTTTTTATCTGTGATGAATTGAACCTAAATATGAAGCTAATATAAGAGGAATATCATATTCTCAAATCAGTTTCGATGTTTTTTCAAGAAGTGTGTGATTGTATTGAACACATATAAAGCTTACTTTGATTTAGATGAGGATTATGCAGGAAGATTAATTGGCACTTCAAGACCTAACAAATCGTTCAAAGCGGCATAGTCAAATATAAAAAAATTATAAAACTGAAACACATATAAAACTTACTTTGATTTGGATGAGGATTATGTAGGAAGGTTAATTGGCACTTCAACACCTAACAAATCGTTCAAATAAACATAGTCAAATATAAAAAATTATAAAACTGAAACATAATTATTTCCTTAATGAATAATTGATACTGTAAAGAAATATTGTGCATATGAGCCGACTTACCGTAATGAAGAGAAGTTTAAGAAACAGATCTAATTTATAGGGGATTAGAAGTTCAATTAAGGTTTCAAATTTTAAAAATTAAGCATAATTATTATTTTATGTAAAACCTTAAACATATAACGTAATATGAGATTTGATTCTTTTTATTAAAAAAAAAATGAGTGAAAACTAAATCTGAGCGTGATTAGTGCTAATTGATCCAAGTCGTGTAAACAAAAAAATATCTTGGATTGAAGATTTAAAAAATAATAACTCTTCCCATTATTTAAGGACCAACATTAATTTTTTAAAAAAATTGATTAATATTTAGAGATTCGAAAATATTAATGGTTTATTCTTTTTATTAATGTACCAACCGTAATATTAGGAATCGTCAAGATTAAGGGTCAAGATCTAAAATTAAATCCGATTTAAGCGATTAATGGCCAAGATTAAAAATTTATATCCGTTTATTACATATTATAACTGAGGTTTTTAAATTAGCAAAACCGACAATCCAGAGATTTCGGATTGTTAGAGATTCCTAAATAAAATTCGAAATGTATATTATTCAGATTAAGAAACGGGGATTTTTTAAAGATAACAAAACTAGATTAATTCATTAAATTGGAATATTTAAGGGTTAGGGATGTTCTGATTTGGATATAGATAATATCTCGTATTATATAGATTCGTTGGAATATTTAAATCTCATATGTTAATCTTAATAATGATTTGTTAAGATTTAACAAATATTCACTATACCAAAGATAAACGGCCAAGATTAAACTATCCAAAAACGGATTATCTGATTTAAGAGATGAAGGGTCACGATTAAATATTAAAATCACATTAGTCGATTGAAGGCTAGGATTAAAAGGCTAAACCCGCGCGTTTATCTGATTGATTAGTCGGATAATCCGATTGTTTATGAAGTTAAATGGTCAATTATACTCTTAATGAATTTCTTACATATCTTCAATTATACAATAGCATTTCATGAAAAAAGGTACAAAACAAATGTTACTTTTATAAATGTACTTCAAAAATAATATATAGATATTTTTTGTCTGCACCCCTACCTAGTTTTTATGTAAATGAGATGTAACTAAATATGTGCACATTGACACATCAAACACATGCATCTATCTTTTCGTATGTCTTGTTACTTTCCAAATCAAAATCACACTGCAATTTTAATGACTATTGGGCTGAAGTTTTAAGCACTGTTTTTCCTGAAGTTTTGGTTTGCTTCTTCAATTTAACTAGTATAAATTAAATATGCCATGATAAAGAAATAAATATACAACACATTCATACGAAACAAATTTGTTTTTGACTTGAGAAAAAGACTAAAAGATTTTCTATATTTTCAAAGTACAAAATGTATTTGCAATTTTGTAAAAACGGAATTACTAGAGCTAATTCACAATCGAAATCAGACCTCGGTTTAACCGACTTACCAAACCGGATTCCCCACCCATTAACTGAATTCAAATACATTGTTTTCAGAACATGACTCATATATAAAAAAAAAAAAAAGCAGACCAAAACAAATCCACCAGTTCAAAGATTCATCTACAAGTGAACGAAGAGGGTAAGAAAGGAACAAAATATACAATCGTGGATGGCAACTGATAACTAGACTCATTCAACCATATTGCTGTTGCCTTCTTCTTTTAGAAATTGTCTTAGGAGTTCAATTGTCTTACGGTAGAGGTTCATATCGATTCCATCCACATTTCTTCCTGTTCGAGCCTGCAAGATCGCCTAAAGAAATGGAATTTAAATCAATTTTCAAATTGGTTAGCTATCAAAGACAATGTTGTCAGTTTGAAACACAAAGTTCAGCTTGAAATGAGTACTAGTGTCTACTGCTAATTAAAACTCAGAACACTTGAAACTTTTCTGATTTTAAAGAAGAACGAGAAAAATCGATTTTAAATCCGATCTCTCACTGATGCTCATGAATATCAGAACTTTCATAGCATACTTAAGTTGTCTAACTGAGATGCTGAAACTACATCTTCTTGGGAAACAAAATGTTCCATGTACGTTAGATATACTCGAAAGGCTCAAATACTAGTAATATAAGGAAATTTAACATCCTACTACCATTAATAATTTCTGAGTGCAGATAACTAAACTTTGTAAGGATCTTTCAATTTGCATAAAAGAAAGGTTAAAACTTTCTACAAAAGCTAAGTTCTTTAACAGAGTTCATAACTTCAGGATTTGCCATTTGGTAAAATTGACCTCCCAAAACCTATCCTTGTTCACCTTTTGGCAAATCCTCAAACACACAAACAAGAAAAGAGAATCATTTTACCCTAATCTAATACTCAGGTTTTGTCGTAATAATGCAGACAATAATTAAGTTAAAATTCCTAATGAAAACACTCTCTAGACAACTAACCTCATTATTGGGTTCAATGTGGAGCTCTCCAATGAACTGGTAAATTGAGCCAACCCTGAAACTAACATCTCTTAGGTTTTGAGTATTGATTTTGAGACTTTTGCCTCCATCTTCAATAACACCTATAGCTGTTTCAACTGAATATCCTCTCAACCTGCAAAAATGTAAAACATCAACGTTATCAAAACAAGAACTTCTCATTACATTAGTACAATCTCAGTTCATAAGCAGAAACTTACATTCCTGTAACTCTGAGTGAACCAGCTTCCTTGTAAAACAGAGAAGAAGGGTACAACTCTTGTAGAATGATGGGAGCACCAGGTTCAATTTGAGAATTCGCCATCGATTTTATAATTTCAACAAACCCCAAAACCCTCTATTTCTCGATCCTTTGATAAACCCAGTTTCTAGTTTCAAGTTGAATCTAGAACAATATCAGAATGTCATGTAACTATCAATGCACCTGATTCTGAAAAGAGATGTTAACTAATTAGCAAAGATACAAAATTGTCATCAAAGAACTTAGAATCTGCATCACATCACATCCAATCGATGCACTATAAGCCAAAAGGGTGTCTGTATATACCATAACCACATCTAATCAATGAACTTTAAATCCTGCTCATGTCCACATTCAATCTGATTCCCATCAATTTCAAACGGGTTTGAGGTTTCTATGCAATAAGAACTGAAATATTGAAAAAAAAAAAACAGATTGAGGAAGAAACCATACCTAACACAGAACGAGAGGGATATGGAGATTTAAGGTGAATCGGAAAAGGGTTTGTTTCGTGGTTCACAAGAATATCCGACGAGGCTCATAAACACAGAGGCTTTGTGTTATGTAAAACCCTAAAAAAATTTCGACAGAGAGACTCTGAGGAGACTTGATTTGTGAATCCTCAGGTACCAACTCGGTTGAAGAACACAGAAACAATTATCATCTGAAACTTTGAGTAATGCCGGCGTGGAGAAAGATCTGACCTTGTTAAATCGACGCAGGTGAAGGTGATGTCAAATGCAATTCTCTATCAAACGACGTCGTTGTCGGGTTAACGAGTAAAAAGCAAAATAGGAAAAGTGTCGAAACAATCAGAAACTTAATCAGCTAATTGAGCCTAGCGTATTTTCCAAATTAAACACTTATTTATAATTAATTTTTAAATAAAGTATGTATTTCACGTTGAGATTAAACACTTATTTATAATTGACTTTTAAATAAAGTATATATTTCACGTTGACCAGACCAAACGAGGCATGACGTTAACATTGACTTTACTCCGTTAGTTTGATTTATCAGTTAACTTGACGTCGTACCTCATTTGGCCTGGTCAACTTAAACTTTATGATTTAAATGAAAGTCAACTAAAAGTTTATTTTTTATTTATTTTTTTTATATATTTTTTTTTTTATATATATTTATTTTTAATATCATATTTAGTTTTTATATATATTTAGCTTATATATATATATATTTGGGCAAGTCGCGAGTTCATGCCTCAAATTTGTGTTTAAAAAAATGCATTATATATAGGACAATTCTCATAAGTTATGTATATTTTATTTTAGAATTATAAATATGAAATCTATATATATAATAGATCACTTTTCTCTTTTTTTAGGATGTTCACATCATTATTTTGAGGCACCCACATCCATGTCATCACTCACTATTTGTTCCGTGGGATCCATACATCTTATTTTTTAAAACAAAGTAACATTTAAACCAAAATTAACTTATACTTTATAATTTTATCTTAGATTTAATGAAAACAATATTTTACGAAAATAACTTAAATATTAAAAATTGAACAAAAAAATAACTTAAATATCAAAAACCGAAATAGTAAAAATAAATCACAAAAATATGAAAAAATGTAAATAGAAATAGAAATTTTTTTTTGGCAACAACTATATATATAATTAGAAAGATTTGATGTGAATATAGATTGGATAAATATAAAATGAGATAATTCTATATTAACATATAATGTGTAAATATTTTTAGAAAAAAAAAACTTATCATATATTTAATGTTACAATAATATTTTTTAGAATAAAGAAAATTAGAGGTTTTTTTTAAAAAAAAATATAAGGACGAAATTTAAAAGGTTTTACTCAAAATAAAAAAGTAATCATGTATCAATTCATGATACCGATTTAAAAATAGGAAGAATTTGGTACATATATTATAAATAACTATAATATAATATAAATAATTTAATTAAGAAAAATATCTATATTAATTAATGTTTTCTAAATTGAAAAAGGTGAGTTTTTGAAAACAAAGAAATACCTAAAAAGGAAGAACTAAATATTAATCAGTGTTTAGGAAATTAATAAAGATTGAAAATTGAAATAAAACAAAAAAGTATCCTAAACATCACAAATAAAAATAAAATATTCTAATCGAATAATGAACACTATGTAATAATAGTATTTGAGAATGCTATTTGGAAACCAATCAGAAACAGGGCAGGTTGTGGAGCAAGGGAAACAAATCTGGTAAAATAGACGATTCAAAATAGTATGGTGGAGACAAATGTAGATGAAATAGAGCAATGGTCAAAGGTTTTACCGTCTAAAGTAGGAAGAAATCCGATAGAAAAATTTGTTATACAAACAACACGAAACCAATTGGCTCTGCATCAAAATTTGCAGTACTAAATCTTTGAGGAAGAAGGAGAAATCATTAAGGAAGATGACAATGTAGAGGGAAAGGTGGTAGAGAACACTGCCACGGTTGATAATTCTGACATGCAACAAAGCAAGAAGGGAGATATTAAAAATGTGAAAGGTAACAAAGGGCAGGGGAGAAAGGACGACTTTCACTGTCGCATGATGCGAAGAAAAAGAAGGCGGGCACTTCGGGAATTTTAACTCAACTAATTTAGGATTCAACCATAATATAGTTGTAGTGAAAAATTATAATGAAAAGTGTTTGAAAATATGCCACTAAACGTTGGAAAATTAATGTACGTGACTAAATTAAAATATTTTAAAATCCGTATTATTATATTTATATTCAAAAATTTATATTGATAAAAGTTTTACATTAAAATCTTGTGCACGCGCAGATTCATAATCCATTTTTAATAATGAGAAATATTCATATTATATATAGATAGATTCCTAACTTATAAATACGCAAGAATGTGCATTATAAAAATTATCGGTATCGGTAATCACAAATCATGTACGAGATTTATATGGAGAGAAGCAATCTTTGAAAACAAATCAAAATTAAACACTAGTAAAGATTTAAGTACAAGGAAATGTCAATCCTAAAAAAAACATAATACTTAAAAAACAAATTCGCAGAAAAAACTAGGGTTTGTAGGAGAAAGAAGGAGACCATAGTTAGCCACTCCACACACAAGGATCTGAGGCCGCATTGTAAGGAAGTGTTGCGATAGTTGCATCATCTACTGGAAGAATCTCAAAAGGATCCTCTAAAGGCTTAGGACTAGGATTAGGTTTAGGATTAGAAGAAGATGCGTTGTTTGGTTGAATAATAGGAGTATTGTTCTCTATAGACGCAAGCATGACTAAGACGTCAAGCTTTTGACCAGATTCACAATGACCAGGAACACCACATATGAAGTAGTAGTGACCGGTTCAGTTAAGGATAAATGGTTCATACTGTCATTGGTATATGGTCAGAGGGAAATTAGAGTTGCACGACTCGAAATCTTGGAAACTCACTTCCATCACATTGTGTAGAGACTTGTTGTATTGAAAGATAAGTGAATATTAACATATATAGTTTGTATAGTAGTGTTATTAAAAGGCTCTAAGTTTCCTTTTGCTTAAGAGTCTACAGACTTGTATATAAGGTACAAATGTACATACTTTACAGGTGAATGAGAAATCACTTTCAATTAGAAAGTTAATATGGTATTAGAGCTCAATTAAATTTCTTTCCTCATTCTTACTTTCTTTTCTTTTCTTTTCTATTTTCTCGGGAAAGCTGAGTGATGTGAGCTATTTTCTCTTCATCAATGGAGAAATCGAACCATTTCATCTTCGTTTCAACCTTGATTCGTCAGATCTGAGCTACGATTCAACTCTTTTGAGCGCAAATTTGGCTATGAGTGAGTCTTGTAACCATTTTACTTTAGATTCTTTCTTCCGCAGTTTCTCTGCTCTTCATATGTTCGATTTCTTCTCTTAATTGATTCTTTTTAGTCCTCGATTATGGCTAATTATCCGCAAAATATCGAATCTTCAAGGTCACAAAATCTTGATCAGTATGATAATCCATATTTCTTGCATAGTTCTGATCATGTTGGACTTATACTAGTTTCCGATAGACTTACTTCTGGTGCCGATTTCCATGCTTGGCGTTGTTCGGTTCGTATGGCACTGAATGTGCGAAACAAGCTTGGTTTTGTTGATGGCACAATTGCAAAGCCTTGTGAAGATAGTAGAGGTTATGGATCGTGGTCTCGATGCAACGACATGGTGGCGACTTGGCTTATGAATTCTGTCTCAAAAAAGATTGGCCAACGTCTCTTATTCATCTCCACAGCTGAAGGAATTTGGAAGAGTCTGATGTCAAGATTCAAACAAGACGACGCTCCTCGAGTTTATGAGATAGAACAAAGATTGAGTATGATTCAACAAGGTGCAATGGATGTAAGTTCTTACTACACTGAATTAGTAACATTGTGGGAGGAATATAGAAATTATGTGGAATTGTCTCTCTGTACATGTGGGAAATGCGAGTGTAACGCAGCTGGTCTATGGGAAAAACTTCAACATCGTAGTCGTGTTACTAAATTCTTGATGGGGCTTAACGATTCTTATGAGTCCACTAGACGTCATATTATGATATTGAAACCGATACCAGATATTGAAAATGTATTCAATATGGTTACGTAAGATGAGAGGCAGAGGAACATCAAGCCAGTCCCTAAATCTGATAATGTAGTCTTTCAGGCTTCAAATAGTCAGGTTGTGGTAGCTAACAACTAGAACCAGAATCAATACACATATGATAATCATGTGTATGCTGCGATGCAGAATAGTTTTAGGCCAAGAATGTCTTCTAGATCAGTTTGCACACAATGTGGACAGATAGGCCATGTTATCCAAAAATGCTTCAAGCTTCATGGATATCCTCCAGGCTATATTTCGGGTTATAAGAGTAATTCTTCTGCATATTAGTCTTCTCAAAAAGTTTTTACTCAGAATAATCAGCCTAAAGGATCTTTTGACAATTCTAAGTCCCAACCACACACAATAGCAAATGTGATAACTGGTTCCTCGATCTCCTCCACACCTTCTCCAGCTGTTAGTGCTGTGAATCTGAATGTTAATCAGCTTAATGACGATCAACTTCAATCGTTACTCCAGCAACTGAATGCTCGTTTCAAAGCTTTAGAGCCTCTAGCTCCTTCCCCAAAGATTTCTTCTATAACCGATCATGGCATTATGGCTGCTGAATCATCATCTGGTACTGTCTCTCAATCATCATCTGAAGTTTTTTTTATTTCTAGAAACATTTCCTTCTACATCTCTAAGGTTTGAAAATCAAAAACTTACCTTTCAACATCAATGTCTTTCAACATTAAGTCAAAATATTCCTCATGGTAGTTGGATAATTGATAGTGGAGCTACCACACATGTTTGTTCTGACTTGAGATTTTTTTATGAACTCATGACAGTGTTTGGAGTTACAGTCTCACTGCCTAATGATACTAGAGTGGATATCACACATTGTGGCACTGTTCATATATCATCATCACTCTCATTGCATAATGTGTTGCATGTCCCTTCATTCAAGTTTAGTCTGTTATCTGTTAGTAGTTTGTTGAAACATAACAAGCATTCTGCTCATCTTTTTCCTGATTGTTGTTATATTCAGGAGTATATTCAGGGCTTGATGATTGGTAGAGGGCATCTTTTGCACAACTTATACATTCTTCATATTAATCAACCATACTCTGAATTACATTTCTCTGGATCTTTGAAGGTTGATGGACATCTTTGGCACCAACGCCTTGGACACCCATCTTCAAACAAGTTAAAGCTCATTCCTAACATGTCTTCATCTGGTTTGTCTACTGATTCTCCGTGTCATGTATGTCCCTTAGCTAAGCAAAGAAGACTACTGTTTGAGCCTAATAATCATAGGTCTACTTCACCTTTTGATCTTGTTCATATTGATGTTTGGGGTCCTTTTGCTATAGAATATGTAGAAGGATACAAGTATTTTCGTACCATAGTAGATGATTTTAGTCGTGTAACTTGGATTTACATGATAAATAATAAAAGTAAAGTTTTACAACGGTTTCTTGAATTCATTAAACATGTACAAACACAATACAAAGGCGTTATTAAGTCCATCGGAACTGATATGCTCCTGAATTATCTTTCACTGATCTAGTTAAGCATCATGGCATAATACACTAATTCTTTTGTGCTTACACACCTCAGCAGAACTCTGTTGTTGACAGAAAACACCAGCATCTTCTAAATGTGGCTAGAGCGTTGCTATTTCAGTCCAACATTCCTTTACAATACTGGAGTGATTGCATTTTAACTATTGTTTTTTTTTTTTCAACATCATTCAATCAAAAAAATGGCTCGATAAGCCAAGCCGGGGGACATTGTTTACATATACAATATGATGCGGATAGACACGGGATCTCCGTGCTAATAAGTCCGCTTTGACATTAGCTTGTCGAGAAATAAGAGATAGCGAAAAGGAGGAGAAGGCTTCCTTACTCTTCAATATTTCCTCCAGATATATCTCAAAGGCCGGCCACTCACCAGGTGTAGACACCATCTTCACCAAATCAGAGCAGTCTATGAGGAAGTGCACTTCAGTCTTCTTTTCTGTAGTTAAACACCGCATTGCCCAGATTAGGGCTTCCACTTCGGTATGTAGTGGGGAGAGGCTTCTTCGAAGGTTACAGACTCCTATAAGGGGTTCTTCATTATTGGCATTTGAATAGTACCAACCTATACCCGAGAAAGCGTCAGATTCCTTCCAAGATCCATCAATAAAATCAATAGAATCTCATCTGTTTTGCTTGATAATACATCTCCATATGAATTACTTACCAAAAAGAAACCTGAATACTCTTTTCTTAGATCTTTTGGTTGTTTGTGTTTTGTTTCAACACTACAAAAGGATAGGAACAAGTTCAGTCCAAGAGCTAATGAGTGTATCTTTTTACGTTATTCCTCAGGTTATAAGAGATATAAGGTTTTACATCTTGAAAGCAATATAGTTTCTGTGTCTAGGAATGTCATCTTCCATGAACATATTTTTCCTTTGAAAGGTCAAATACATTCTAGTCAATTAACTGATTTTCTTAATGACACGATATTTCCCTTGTCGACTCTCGTTGTTATTGATGAATATGTCCCAGTATCTACTAATGATCATAATGCATCATCATCATCACATACTCATATATCTGTTCCAGCATCTATTACTAATCAAAATGCATCATCATCTCATCTTGAGGAATCTGTTCCAGAACATGTTGTAGATCATCATGCATCATCATCTCAGTCATCTGCATTAGGGACTGGTGTCACATACATTCCACACTCTAGTATCACATCTTTACAACCTGAGACTATTTCTACAGAAACAACAATGGTTTCATTACCAAATGGCAGGCCAAAACGACATTCTCAAGCTCCAGGTTACTTATCTGATTATCATTGTTCTTTAAATCAGATTTCAAATTCTTCTCCAAAGAAAGTCATCACTACTCCCTATCTTATTGAGAATTTTGTTTCATATACATCTCTAAATCCTTCATATCAGTCCTATGTTCTTTCTATTTCTATTGAGACAGAACCAAAACATTTTAAGCAAGCCATATTGTCACTGAAATGGACTAAAGCTATGGGTGTGGAGCTCGATTCTATGGAGCTGAAAAAAACATGGAGCATTGTCTCTCTTCCACCTAGAAAGAATGTTGTAGGATGCAAATGGGTTTATACCATAAAGTATAATGCTGATGGGACAGTAGAGAGATATAAAGCTCGTCTTGTTGCTAAGGGGTTCACACAATAAGGAGTTGATTACTTTGATACATTCTCTCCAGTTGCAAAGCTAGCAAGTGTGAAGCTAATTCTGGGATTAGCAGCTAAGAAGGGATGGAGTTTATCTCAGATGGATATCACTAGTGCATTCTTGCACAATGATCTAGAAGAAGAGTTATACATGAGCTTACCTCAGGGGTACACTCCAGATTCTGGCACATTGCCACCTAATCCTGTATGTAAACTGCATAAGTCTATATACGGTATAAAACAAGCATCTAGGCAGTGGTACAAGTGCTTACCTAAGGCCCTCATAGATGATGATTTTCTTCAATCCTATGCAAACAATACCTTATTTATCAAGTACACATGTACATCCTTCATAGCCTTACTGGTTTATGTTGATGATATTCTTATGGTGAGTAACAATGATGCAGATGTACAGTCTGTTAAGGATACTCTTTCACCACAGTTTAAAACTAAAGATCTTGGTCCAACTCGTTTCTTTTTGGGTCTTGAAATTGCCAGAAACTCAGATGGTATATCTGTTTGCCAAAGAAAGTATTGCCTGGACTTACTTGCAGATTTTGGCCTATTGAGATGTAAACCAAAATCAGTCCCTATGGATCCTAAAGTTCCTCTCAACAAAGAAACAAAGACTCTCCTTCACGATGCAACTCCTTACAGAGAATTGATTGGTAGATTGCTGTACTTGTGCATCACAAGGTTGGATATCACAATTGCAGTGAATCACTTGAGCTAGTTTCTATCATGTCCAACTGATGTTCATCTACAGGCTCCTCACCAAGTTTTGAAGTATCTCAAAAACAATCATGGCCAGGGATTATTTTACTCAGCTTCTACTGATTTGTGTCTCAATGCTTTTGCTGATGCAGACTGGGGAACATGCACAGATACAAGACGATCCATAACTGGTATGTGCATCTTCCTTGGTAACTCACTAATCTCATGGAAATCTAAAAAGCAAGAGACTGTCAGTGGCAGTAGTACTGAAGCTGAATACAGAAGTATGGTACTTGCTACAAAGGAGCTCATATGGTTCAGTCAGATGTTGAAGGATTTACATATAACAGTGGAGTCTCAAGCCAAATTATTCTGTGATAATAAGTCAGCTATACACATAGCCAATAATCTTGTTTTTCATGAGAGAACAAACCATGTGGAAATAGACGGTCACACTACTAGGGATCAAGTGAAAAATGGTTTTTTGAAAGTGCTACATGTATCCACAAGTAATCAGCTTGCAGATATTTTGACAAAGCCTCTTCACTCGGGTCCATTCTACTCTCTGCTCGACCGCCTCTCTGTTTCAAGCCTCTTTTCACACAAGGAAAATTCAGCTTGAGGGGGGTGTATTAACATATATAGTTTGTATAGTAGTGTTATTAAAAGATTTTAAGTTTCCTTTTGTTTAAGAGTCTACAGACTTGTATATAAGGCACACATATACATACTTTACAAGTGAATGAGAAATCTCTTTCAATTATAAAGTTAATAGTGAATCTCCGACGTAGAAAGTCTTTGAAGAAGACCATGTCTTGTGATAATCAATACCCATCGTTGTTGTCCATCCGTTGGAGTCTCCAACCTCGTAAAAAAATGTAGCATGAACTAACCCAATTAGTGTCAATACCACAATTAACAAACACATGATTGTGTTCTTCATGATTAGTGATGCTGATTCTTTCCTTTGATCGAGATGTAGTAAAATAATGAGAAAGAGATAGAACTATAAAAAAAAAGTTATTTGTGAGGAAATTGTTTAGATCCATGCGTGTATATATAGAGATACTAGATAGAGGCTTTGCATAACTAATGTTGCTTTAAAGATTGTACTTTCAATTAATATTGTTTTGATTTGTCCACGTCTCTTTCGCTCCGACTTGATATGACCGATACGGGCCATCGGATATATTCCCTAGTGATTTTTTTTTTCTTTTCTTTTTTCACATTCATTTAAGAATTTGTTATAATTTGGTTTTCTACTCGGAATATGATTTTCTTTTCTAGTAATTTTCCTGAGTTTTTTTTGACCCATTACGAAACACATGAATTAAGAGCATTTTTATTTTCTTTTGGGCTAGAGTCGCACAAAAGAATATTTTTATTTTCAGGCCCAATCCAATCTTAGCCCAACTTCTCATTAGCTGTTCCAGTCCAATAACATGGTAAGCACAGGTTTGTTTTGCGTAAACTTTATACAAACCTTCTAATGTTGATTTGCTCTCACTCTGATTGGACTGATCGAAGACATCGATCTATCTTTGTGTCATCTAATCCTTTAGTCGGGTTTTGTAATCATCAAATTTGTATCTTGTTCCTAATCAGAACAAGAGCAAACCATTCACTATTGCCTCTACCCCCAATCTCGGATCCAGCTCTCCCAAAATCTGTACTCGAGGGATATCGAATCTCCTTTCAGAGCCTCATTTAATTTTATGTCCGACCTCGAGGGTCTCTCCAGTCACTGTTTGCCGAGTTTTTTGGAATATTTAGTTAAGTATTCGTTTTCAACGTCAAAAGATTTAATGATCAAAACTATACATCAATTCCCCGAAGCATTCGCGGAAGTGGTTCCAACTAACCTTTGGATCGCTTGTGGCAAGTCATTTTGGTATTCTTGCCTCCAATTATGACTGCCTTATCTGATTAGCGGGAGATAAATCTCTTCAGAATTCTTCTTTTTAGACGTATCATATTATTAATATTTGTTCAAACATTCCTTTTTAAAAGCTATAGTTGATGGATCAAGTTACAGAAACATTTGTCATATATTTATTTTCTATATTTGTATAAATTATAACACAATCGAATATTTGAAATCAATCATCATGACTATGACCAACGATTATAATAACGTTCGTAAATATTTTCCAGCGATATTATAAGAAAAAACTTTACCAATATCGATGATGTCATTTAATTTCGATGTTTATGACAAAAAAATAATTAGGTCATAAGCCTCTACTAATCTAAATTCTAATCCATAGATATTAATTATATAATTGTCTTTTTTATGGAATCAAAAAAAGTTTTCTAGCAGCCGCCAAAAAAAAATTAAATAAATTGAAACTCTAGCGAGAAGCATAACGAATTAGTGCTCACTATACTAACCAATAAAGGTATTAAGTTCTACTAACTATGATTCATGGCATAGAGATTGTACGAACTTTCCAAAAATAGCCTACCTAGATATAGCAAAACAACCAAATAATAGATTATTAGGGTTTAGAACTAGGTCAATATATCGCCAAACCATCTTAATCGGAAATTCAATTCTTTGATCACCAATGTATATAGAATCGTGTAAGTTGTGTAGTCATATTAATGATTGGAGAAAGACTATTAATGTCATTTTAAATTTCGTATAGTTTGACGGAAGCCTTTATATCCTCCAGCAACTTTTTCACTGGATTCGATCGACGTTTCCATTTGTAGAGTTCTTGTCGCGTCCCTTGTAGCCTTTAAAATATGGGTCACCAGTGGACCAGACAAAAATAAAATGATCTTTGTTGTAATTGTAATGCATAGTTGTAACGTGGTCACTATACCAAGTGGACAACTTATGTCGTCGAAAACATAATCCATTGTAATGTGGTCACCAATTGTTATAATGCATAGTTGTCGTCGAAAACACAACTATGTTACGATAAGCTATCTCATTACAACTATATTGTAATCATAAACTTCTTGGTTGCACCATTTATTTATGATTACAACCTATAATAGCATTCTATTTCTATTTTTCATGCATGTTAAATAACTAATACAGCAACCTAATAGCGTATATAACATTTTACTAATAATCATTGGTAAGTAATTAATATTTATTTTAAATAGCTAACATATTCAAATGTATATATAACATATACATTAGCAATCTATTCTTCCTTGTATGCATCTAAGTCACATTTGTCTGTGTTTTAGGGAGCTGTCCTTTGGGCCTGGATTGGTTCTGAAGGACCAAGATCTAATTATCATTCCTGATGCCGCATGCCATTCCTATGAGCTTTGGAGAGACTCTGTAATTATGAATGTGAATGTGAGAATTATTATAAAGAAGTATGTACACTCTTTGACTTGACAATAACAGCAAAACTGTCTTTGGGCTCCACTCGAACGAGCATTAACTTATTTCTTGTGAACGAGCATTAACTTATTTCTTGTTCTCTCCATATACAATTATTCTTCAACCATCCTCTCTGATTTGATCATATCAGTAAAAATTTTAAGTTTCATATCTTCTCTGTAGATGGGGAATTGCGTCTCCATTTCTATACCTTTGGATCAATTAGTGAATAAATTCTCTCAAAGGCTAGACGTGACATGAGGTTATACTCGCAATCTTGAGAAGAATCTTGTGGCTCTAGAGACAACAATGGAAGAGCTCAAGGCCAAACGAGATGATTTGCCAAGAAGGCTTAAAAGAGAAGAGGATAGAGGTCTACAAAGGCTTGCCGAGTTCCAGGTATGGCTTTATAGAGTTGGGACTATCGAAAAGGAAGTCATTAGTGTTCTTGGTGGTGCTAGAAATGTCGAACTTCAAAGGCTGTGTCTTTGTGGGTTTTGCTCTAAGAGTTTAATATCAAGCTACTATTACGGGAAATGTGTTTTCTTGACGTTGAGAGAGGTTGAGAAACTCAAAAGTGAAGTTTTTGAAGTGATTGCTGAGCAAGCTGTAACACCTGAGGTAGAGGAACGACCTCTTCAACCGAAAATTGTTGGTCAAGAAACAATGCTCGAGAAGGCATGGAATCATCTCATGGAAGATGAAGTTGGTATTATGGGCTTGTACGGTATGGGCGGTGTAGGAAAGACAACTCTTCTCACACTGATCAACAATAAGTTCAGTAACAATAGACATGTATTTGACTACGTTAGTTGGGTTGTGGTGTCTAAAGAGTTACGTATGGAGAAGATTCAAGATGAAATCGCTCAGAAAGTTGGTCTTGGTGGAGAGGAGTAGAAAAAAAAGACCAAAAGTTTGTTCTTTTATACAATTTCTTAAAGAAAAAGAGATTTATGTTATTTTTAGATAACATATAGGAGAAGGTGGATTCAGTTGAGATCGGAGTTCCAGATCCAAGAACACAGAAAGGATGTAAATTGGCATTTACAACTTGTTCTCAGGAAATATGTGCGCGCATGGGGGTTGAAAAACCAATGGAAATCCAATGCTTGATGGAAAATGATGCATTTGATTTGTTCCAAAAGAAGGTTGGACAAACAACACTTGGAAGCGATCCGGAAATATCCGACCTTGCAAGAAAAGTTGTTAAAAAGTGTTATGGCTTACCATTGGCGTTCAGCGTCATAGGCGAGACCATGCCATGCAAGAAGACAATACAAGAATGGCGTGACGCTATAAAAGATTTGAAATTATGCGCTGCAGAGTTTTCTGGCATGGACGATAAGATCCTTCCGCTTTTGAAGTATAGCTATGATAGTCTTAAGGGGGAGCAGGTAAAATCATGTTTGCTATATTGCGCTTTGTTTCCAGAAGATGCGAGAGTTCCCAAAGAAAAAATAATAGAGTACTAGATATGCGAGGAAATTATTGATGGAAATGAAGGTATAGAAAGGGCAGAGGACAAGGGTTATGAGATTATTGGTAGTCTTTTTCGCGCATCATTGTCGATGGAGGATGTTGATGATTAGGATGGAATAGCTTTTGCGATGCATGATGTTGTTCGTGAAATGGCCTCATGGATCGCTTCTGAACTAGGATTACAAAAAGAGGCCTTCATTGTTCGTGCACGTGTTGGGTTACGTGAAATTCCAAAGGTTAAGAATTAGAATGTTGTGAGAAGGATGTCCTTGATGAGAACAAGATACATCATCTCTTTGGCAGTCCTCAATGTCTCAAACTCAAAACTTTGCTCCTGCAAAATACATGGTTGAAAAATATCTCGAGTAAATTCTTCAAGTACATGCCAAAGCTAGTTGTTTTGGATCTATCGGTTAATAAAAGGCTCTATGAATTGTTGGAAGAAATATCAAATCTAGTTTCCTTGCAATATCTTAACTTGTCAATATGAAGTATCTCTGAGATAAAGATGAGAAGGATATGAAGCTTCGTGAGCCTCGTCAAATTGCATATAAAATTTTCTATTGGCCTGAGGGAATTGATGTTTCTGATGTTCGCTCTAAATCTTAGATTTCTTACTGTTTGAGATGCAAAAGACCTTGAAGACATAGTAAAAAAGAGAAAGCTTGGAAAGTTGAAGAATCAGGGATTGTTACTTTTCAAAAGCTGAAGGAACTTAGTTTAGATAATCTACCAAAGCTGAAGAATATATATCGGAGTCCTCTACCATTTCCATGTCTAGAGAAAATATATGTAGGCTAGTGTCAAAATCTGAGAAAGCTTCCACTCGATTCCAAAAGTGGCAAGCGTGGTGATAATGGATGCATTTTACGTTACAGTCCTTTAGGATGGATTAAAGGTGTGGAATGGGAGGACAAAGCTACCAAAATCCGCTTCGTATCTTCATGCATAGAGGTCTAATATTTTATGATTATTTGATTACCAAAATCCAATTCTCTTATTTGGTTTTCATGGATTCTAACTGCCTCCATCTTTAAAGCCTCTTGTCTCATTTTGTGTGTGTTATTTTTGATTATAGGAGGAAGCAGAAACCCCATGTTGAACCAAAAAAAAAGAGAGCACCATTTGGGTTTGTTCCAAAGGGTAAATTTCTATCTCTGCTGCTTTTCATGAATTCTCAACCTCTTTATCTCTTCTTGTTAGTTTAAAAGTTACTTTACTTGAATTTGGAGTTCACATGGAACCTTTTTAATTATTGTTGGGATATCAACTCTACTCGATTTTTACTATAAGTATGTGTGTGTGATGTTGTGAAGAGTATGGATGTATATATGAGAAAATAAAGTTTTAACAAAAACACAGAAAACAAAAAGATAATGAAGCAAACCTGCAATTTTCTATAGATTTCAACATTATAATGGAATTTGTTATGTTATGAAATTCTTAATTTTCAAACTTCTACTTTTTTATTCTTGATTAAGACAGATAGACGAAAGGAGATACAAGGAATCGAATGAAAGAAGAAGGCCTTGAAACCATTTTCAAAATGTGTTCCAGAATCGAAGTTTTGGTTATAATTTTTTATTGTATAGACGATTTAATCTCTCCTCAAACTCCAACTTGGAAGACAAGCTATTGGAAGTCTTTATATTTGCAGCTGCAACTGCTTAATGCTATATTTGTGATTTACAATATTTCATGCTCCAACAGTCCAACTTAAGAGAGAGATAAAGAGTTGAGATTTGAGATATATGATAGTGATATCTTCCATATAGCTAATGTGACACCCGACCTCGCTCAACAAAGCTGGTCAACATGTTGACTTTCCGGTTTGCCCCAAAACGATCATTTATTTGCATAACCGCCAACTAACCAAAAAAATTAACTCTTGGCTTAACCAACCTGCGAAAAAGAGAGGGATGAGTAATCTTGCAATCAAAGATTACTCAATTAGGATAAACCTCACGGCTCAAGAATTCTCTATACATAAACACATCTAGATAATCACAAAGTCTAAACCTAAGACAAACATGCAATCAAATGTCAACGACACACACACATCAAACAAATGTCGTTATCTCTCGTGCTTTTCAGGATCCCTCATGCCTAAACACTTCTTCCAGCACTCTTGACTTATTAGATACCTCGTGCCTCTAGCACTTCACCCAACGCTAACTGGATCCCTCATGTCAGTTTCACACTTCATCCTAACGTAACCGGCTCGTCAGCCATTATGACTGTATCCATCTTCGCGCAATAAGTCATCACACAACTACAAGCAGTGTCACACCATGCTTAGCCGGACGTACGACTAACATCTCCCTTCTTTCAGGACTCTCTACGGTTCACCCGCATTTTCTCACATAAACATTATTTTACCACACAATAACATGTTTCACAGAACCCACACAACACGCAGAAAATTATTCATTTTTAATGTCTATCCCCATTATGTTTATCATTCATTTTCTTACGTTCATACGAAATATATTTATATAAAAATAATATTATTTATATATATACACTCAACAAACAAAATATTTGGCTTAACCTTAAACTAAATAATTATCTAAATATATTTATATATAAAGAAAACACCGTCTTGTACTCACCTTAGCTTTAGCTTGCCCGAGACGATATGGTTCCAACATGGATTTCACGCTCGGTTCTCCATCAACGGAAACAGAGATTTATGCCTCGTTAATGCTCCTGCCTTGCTTCAGCTCAATCAAACCTCAAATGCCAAATCAAACAAAAGAATATGTCATCAATTTACTCTATACAAAAGACACGAACAATTCCGTAACTAACCATTAGAATCATGATCTTACCATTGATTCTCTAGCTAGTAGCACCACGAAGAACTCCACAAAATTTTGGCCAGGTCAGACGACGTATCAACCTCAAAACGTCACCTTCAATAACACATCTCGGAACTGTTTTCTTGGTTTTAATAGTTACTTGACCAGAAAGCAACACACATAACTTTGTGAATATAACTCTGATTCAAGCTCTGTCAGTGACTAAGGATTCTTGGGAACGTGAGCTTTCCAGAGACCTCTCACTCGCTATCCAAGTCCATCTGGTACGACGGGAATTTGCCTCGCAAAACATGACTCCGGTCTACTTCCTTATGCTTCATCTTGTTCCTTCTTCTTCTCTAATTCTCCTCCTCTCCACCTCTGATCACTCCGGCTTTGCTCTTCCACCACCATAGAGGCTTCAGCCACAACATGACCACGAATCCACTAGTGGTTTCCACCACCGCGACATCTCTCTCTCCTCCCCACACGGCTCTCTCTCACTCCTTTCTCTTCTTCTCGGTGACAAGGTCACCACCAGAGATCACCACCTGAGATCAAGCACCTCCTCCCTCATAGATTTAATTGCTTCCTCCTCTCTTGGTCCGTTGTTGCTTCTCAGACCCGGCCCAAAGGGGGACACTAGGAGCGATGGCCCGGAGCTTTTTTTTTTTTAAGAAAATTTTGTATACAAAACGAGCCCATATATAAAAAAAAAAATTACAGGCCTAATATTTTTAAAAGCAAAGTTTTTTTAGTAATAAAAATGCTAAAAAAAAACATTTTGCTCAAAGGCCCTGAAATTGTTTGAGGCGGGCGTGTTGCTTCTCAATTAAACTGTGAACACACGACAACAACGACACTTTCAACACACAACAACGCCTCATCTTCTTCTTCTCAACACGGACGACATCAACAAGAAAACGACGGTAGCTTTCCAAGGCATAGAGATCAAGGTTCTAGTCTGCTCTAAGATTCTCACATCACTCCTTGACGGCTCACGAAGAGGGAGATAAATACAGTAACATACATATATATGCCCACACAAACCCTCGTTGTTTAATTTGCAAGTTAATGGGTCTTATTGGGCTAACAGATGTTACAGCTAAGTTTGTGTATTTCTCTTTCTCAAGATACCTAACTTACGCATCTATAAACCTAGTTGTACATTGATTAATTTAGCAAATCTTTCTTGACTTTACAAAGAGAAATCTTGATAAGCTTGAGATACCCCAAGTGATGATCTTCCCATTACGTCTCCGGATGCTCAATCTTCCTCATGAAACTCGTCAAACACATCTCTTCATTTGTTCCTGGGCAACCAACAACATGGCTCGGTTCTGGAATTCAAGTCATTAAGCGTTAAGGTTTAGCTATCATTAACCACTAAACCTTAACGCTTAATGACTTGAAAAAAAACTTACTAAAGTAACAATATTTTAGAATTATTACCTTAAAGGCTTAAACAGATGAGTTCGTTCGTGGTTCCTCAAATACACTTTAACTAGCTTAACAAGAGTGAACATTTTCTTTTATTTCATAAGACACATACATAACATAAGAAAACCAATTGACTTGTACTACAGACGAGAGAACTTATTCTTCTTCCTCTATCTTACTTTCCAATGGCTTAATAAACTTAGAAACACACAACTCTACGCAATGTTTTCAGTAGCATCTTCTTCTGGTTTTATACTTAACACATACACAATACATAGATATAGATAACATAGATGCATCTCGCTCTTCTCCGTCTCCGTCTCATCACAACCACTGTTTTTCTCGAAACCTACACACAGTTAATAAGATTCTGTTGAAAATGTGTTTGTGTCGGTTCTGCTACACAAGTGACAAAGCTTTGTATTTACCAGATTCTCTGAACTCTGATTCTGCAGACTTAGTTCCTCCGCGTTCTCAATCTTTGTATTTGCTTTGATTAGACCTCATCGAAAATGGCTGATGACAAGAGCCTTTGAACAAACTCTGATTTTTGCCTCCTCTCTTCCCGATCTTTTGATGAGACCGGTGAGATGCAAGCTTGTTTCTTGCTGAACAAGTTCAATGCAAATCAGAGACTAAACCTTCAAAACACTAAAATCTAATAAAGAAGGTAACATATAAACTTTACCGCTCCATCTGTTTCTCCTCGGATACTTTTTTGGTTTGGGGTGTCACAGGAGAAATCTGTGATCGTGTAGGTGATATAAATGACGACAGGAGAGGATCGGGAGTTCCACTTGATGCAACAGAACCATTACGAGAAGTAAATCCTAACAACCTCTGTAGATCTCCTTCTCTTAGCTCTTTCCGAAGAAGTGAAAGTGTTGAACTGGTACTGCTTTTCCGTGACTTCTTCTTTCGCTGCAAGTAAAACTCATTAAGGAATTTAACAGAGCAATGTGATTACTTGGTAAGAAGAACTAAGAAAATCTGTAAGTTATATGCGTATAAATTGAAAAGGATATCTTAAATAAACTCCCATGGTGAAGGGTTATGTGCGCTACGATATCAACTCCGACTTTTAGAGAGCAAACAGGACATACCTGCAAAACAAAGGATTTTTACATCTTAAGATATGATGTACACAATTGCTAAAACTATTGAACTCCCAGTTGATTTGATTGTTTAAACCAATATCATTGTAAAAGTATTGCAGTGTAAATCTATCGAGAGAGAATAATACCGCATTCTTTGACTCTAAAGTATGTTCATCATCTATGTGACAGCACAAACCAATGATATCATACGATTCTGCACAGAACGGGCAAGCAAACTCCTCCTGGAAATCATCATCTCCATCTATCTCTTCAAAGCCCATTAACATTTCTGCATTTTTTATATATAAAAGATCATATAAATTACGAGCATGATATTGGTAAAGGCATAAGAATATTCATCTAGCAATATGAAAGAGACAACCTGCTGTAGAAAACAAAATCCTAGACTTAAGAATGTAGAAAAGAAATTAAAAACACAACTAAATAATACCCACAAAAATCCAATACACAATAAGCTTAAAGGTAACATTCGGAATGTTACATTCCTCAAGATCTAGAGAGAAAGATTATCTTTTAGATTATTATTTTCCTGCACTTTCTCAGCAACAAAGCAACCTTAAATGTTAATTAACATCAAAGGAAAGAACTTAAAACCAATACCTAAAGATATATGAAGAAAAAAGGACTAAGAAAATTGAACCTACCCTTCTTAATTCTTATTATACATAGGAACATCAAATTTCACTGTCTTATTCAGAAGCAAAACATCTATTACAGCTTCATAAACACAACAAGTTTAAGAGCTTCTCTTCCACAGCTCAAACTATAGCCAGAAATGAACTTAGATAGGAACCTAACTGTTCTTTCACTTACATAACTAAACTCAAACATTTACAAAAGTCTTGATCTTGAGCCAAAATCAAGAAAACATGATATTTCAAACAAACTTTAAAAAAGTTCTTATTTTTACTGAAATTTCCCTACTTTGATGGCTTCAAATCAAACTAAGCAACAAGTTCTAATCAAGTTGACACAAGCCAGTGTAATTCTCACCAGATCGGGATCGAAGCGTAGCTAGAAATCTCTTGGAATCAGCGTCCATCTCTGCCCAAAAAATTGCGAATCTTGGAGCAAATGAAGAACGATTGAGCAAAAAAAATCTCAAGCAGATCGATCCTAGTTAGATGAAGACGATGATTTCTTGGTGGTAGGAGGAGAGAGGAAGAGGAGAGCGCTTTGTGAAAGAGGAGAGAACTATAATCGGATTCACAGACAAAAATGATGGACCGGTTATCAAATTCCAATTCCCGGTTTGTTATTTTTTCGTCCGGTTTATAATTCCGGTTCGTTGTTTTCTCTGGTATCGGTTTTAACCTTAATCGGGTTCAGGTTATCCCGTTTTCGAATTTTTTGAGTTTTAGAAAATAAATTCATTCGGGAAAAGCTTTTATCACAGTTCGGGCTATTCAGGTTTCATCAGATATTGTAAATTCCGGCAAAAAATTCATTCATAATCAAGTTAAATTGTGGTTCAAACAAAAAAAAATCAAATTATATTATATTTTTGTTCGATTTTGTTTAGCTTTTGACAAATAAATGGGGGAATGGCGGATTAAAACAACAATGACGATATACGCTTACCGAAATCGACGACAAAATTGTCTTCCGTTACAAACGAAACTGTAAAAAAATAAAAAGAATCACAGAAAATATAAAGGGATAGAAGTTGAAAATAAGAAGGGAGAGAAGTTGGGTCATGTGTTGTGTCACCTCTGTTTCATATTCAGTCCTTATAAATGGCTCTCTTTATGGTCATATTACTCCGCAGCAGAGTATTCGTCAAGGTGATCCTTTATCTCTGTATTTATTTATTCTTTGTGCTGAGGTTCTTTCTCGTTTAATTAATGAGGCAGTGAGAAACAGAAATATTCAAGGGATTAAAATTAGCAATAAGAGTCCTCCTGTCTCTCACTTATTATTTGCCACTTGTTATTTGCCGATGACTCTCTGTTTTTCATGTTGGCGAATAATAAGTCTTGTAGAACTATGCAGTATATTCTAAAAACGTATGAGAAAATTTCTGGTCAAGCAGTTAATCTGCGGAAATCAACTATTACTTTTGGTTCAAAGGTTAAGCAGGATACTAAAAGAAGAATTCGCCATATGTTGGGAATCCATAATGAAGGAGGTAAAAGAAAATATTTGGGTTTGCCAGAGCAGTTTGACCGAAAAAAGTTTGAGATGTTTCGGTATATTGTGGAAAAGGTGAAAGAAAAAACTCAAGGTTGGAGTAAAAAGTTTTTGTCCCTGGGAGGCAAAGAAATCCTTCTTAAATTAGTGGCACTTGCAATGCCAATTTATTCTATGAATATTTTTAGGATTCCTAAAGATATTTGTGATGAGATCACTAGTATTTTAAGTCTGTTTTGGTGGAGCACTGGTGATGATAAAAATGGTATGCATTGGTTTGCTTGGGATAAGATGTGTATTCCAAAACGTGAAGGAGGTTTAGGATTTCGAGATTTGGAACACTTTAATACTGCTTTGCTAGGAAAGCAAGTTTGGCGAATTTTACAGTACCTAACAGTTTGATGGCTAAAATTTTGAAAGGTCAGTACTTTAATGACACAAATGTGCTTAATGCTACCCTAGGTAAGCACTCTTCCTATGTTTGGAAGTCTTTACTCTCGGGTCAGAATCTTCTTAAGCAAGGCCTTCGATTTGTTATTGGTGATGGAACTTTGATTAATGCTTGGCTAGACCCATGGTTACCTTTACACCCCCAAGGCCGCCGTTAAGGAAGTTTGCAGACATACAAGATTTTCAAGTTTCCGATTGGTTCAATGATACAAAGACGGATTGGGATGTAGAGAAACTTCATGCAAATGTGGCTCCTGAAGATGTGGATAGCATTTTATCTATCATGATTTTTTCTGAAGCTAATCGGGTTCTTTTGGGTTGGCACTACACGTCTGATGGAGTTTATACAGTTAAATCAACTTACTCGCTTGCAACTCATTTGCCGACTAGTCGGATAATTCAGCCCCCTCCAGGAGACATAGAGATTAAAAAGGATATTTGGAGGCTTAAGACAACACCTAAGTTAAAACACTTTCTATGGAGACTGATTTCTGGTGCTTTATCTCTGGGAGAAAATTTAAGATACCGACATATAACCAGACATTCTATGCCCCCGTTGTTGCAATGGTGATGAGACAACGAAACATTTGTTCTTTGATTGCATTTTTGCGAAAAATATATGGAGGGCTTCGGGTGTTCCTGATCCTACAGTTTTGGCCTCAAGTTTTACGTTAGAAGATAAAATAAAAGCAATTTGTCTAACGAATACTTCGATGAGAACTCCGCATCTCAAACAAATTCCATTGTGGATTCTCTGAAGAATTTGGAAAAGCACAAATATGTTGGTTTTCTAACAACAAAGCATAACTTGGTTAACTACTCTTAAGTTGGCAAGAAATGATGCAAAAGAATGGTTAATGGCGGATACATATTCCACCAGAATCAACTCAAGTCACCAGCCTTAACAAGTAAACCGTCCAAATGCAGATCGTTGGACTACTCCGGAAAGGGGCTTTTTAAAGTGTAATTATGATGGTTCATTTGTTAGTAATGGGATCCCGGCGAAAGCTGGTTGGGTGAGGGATCATTATGGATTTTATTTGGGAGCAGGTCAAGCATTTGGGAGATATGCAAATAATGCTTTGGAAAGTGAATTTCAAGTTTTCCCCATAAAAATGCCGTTAAAAAAAAAGAAAGGAGAGAAGTTGAAAGGAAGTGACACAAGTTTTCCCCATAAAAATGCAGCGGCTTAGACTTGCACGAATACCAATATACGCATGCATCCCCTAAAAAAAACGTCTAAGAGCATTTCCAACCCCACTCTAAATCATATACCAAACTCTGTTTTGCAGTAAAATCTCCTCCAAGCCCACTCTATTTCAATACCAAAATGGTGTAAACTTATTTTTTCCTCTAAATATGGAGTAATCCCATTTTTCACTCCATTTTGGAGTTGAACTTCTTTATTTATAAAGTAATCCCATTTTTCACTCCATTTTTTCCTCTAAGTTATTTGATTTTAAAAGTTATTAATTTATTTGACAAAACAAATATCAAAATATTATAAAATTTTTGAAAAAGTAAATATAAAGACATAAAATCATAATCTATAAATAAATTTTTTAAAAATAAAACTCAAATTAAAAATACATAAAGTTAATTAAAAACAAAAATAATAGTGACTTAATGAGTTAATAAATGACTTAATATTATTTTTATGTGGTTTAATGTGTTTTTATAATATAATGGTTAATTTTAAATATTATTATAAATTCATAAAGTTATGAAAGAAAAAAATAATAATGGGTTAATTTGTAAATTTTATAATTAAAGTGCATTATTAGCAATTATTAACAAAAAAGAAAATAAGAATATACTTAGAATATTCTTTTTAGAGTAAAAAAATGGTGTAATGCATTGGAGAGAAACTCAATTGCATTTTGGAGTTACTCCATTTTGGAGTGAAAAATGGTGTAATACATTGGAGATGCTCTAAGGGTATCTAACCATTATATTAAGAGACTATTATAAAAAGTACCACTTTTTGGGAAAGAGATTTGCAAAATACCATAAATGTGTACGGTTAACAAAACTACAACTTTTCTGTGGTAGAACGTGACACGAAGGGATGATATTACCCTTATTGCCCGAGCTTTTTGTTTGAATGTTTGCTGACCATGATACTTTAAGTCTGCGAAGGTTTGAGAGGGAGTTGAGCATACATAACTTTCATAACAACAAAGCATTTGTTGGTCTGCGAGGCGTGATTCGAATAACAAATTTGAAATAGACATAATGATGTAGACTATAATAAATGCTTATAATTATCAATATAGGTCCAACAATGCTTTGTTATGAATTTTTGGGAAATACATATATTTGTTGTTTAGCCTCATGGGGTTTTGATCCACGAGAGTAATATATGCGTTGAGAAAGTGTAATAAATAGAATAAAAAACATAATATTAATAAAGGTTCACGGATATATGTGAGAGGGTTTATTCCACGGATATTAGTGGTCCACAAGTACAATACTTATGGGGCAAAAAAAAAGTAAATGAAACGAGAAGAAATGGTGTCCGTTCAAAAACCCAATATAACATATAAGAAATAAAAGTTAAAAAAAAACGAACATAAGGTGAAAAAAGAGCAGAAAATTTGAAACAACCAAATTCTTTAGAGGGAAATAACACCTAATGATAAGACTAAACATTAATGATACATGACGCTTGGGAAAAAAAAAGGGAAAGTTTGGAGGTTTGTTAAGTGAAAGGTGAAAGAAGGTGGAAGAAGTGAAAGAAGGCTAACAAAGAACAAATACTCTTGGAGAAAATTTTTTTGATGTGGACAGAAGGAAAATATTGAAGAAGAATAGTGTGGTGTGAGTGTTAACTATTGGTAAGTATAGCATTTATTTTGTTGTTGTTCAATAATTACAGTTAATGCACACGGTTGGTTGATAATATAAATAGCGAGATGCAGATTTAGTCTTGACTGCTGATCAACTTAAATGCATCATGTAGACAAGTTTGAATGATGGATGAATCAGTGATGGTGATAATGGGAGGATGGTAATGTTTGGATTTAGGGAAATGGCATTTCAGAGTTGCAAGTGATATTTATGCAAGATGTGTCGAGCTTTGTGAGGAAGACAAGTTCGAAGATTTCACAAGAAAAGTTGCAGATGCTTTTGGTGTACTTTGCGATAGGGAAAACATAAATCTAACCTATTGGTGCAAAGGGGAGGAGGAAATTTTCACATAGGTAAGAATGCTACCGGTGACGATAGAGAGTGAAACTGGATGGGGAAGATTCAAGCAAATGAGAAGTGACAAAAAAAGCCTTAACATCTACTAGACAATAAAAAAAAATAGTAGGTGAGTGAAGCAAAGGATAGGGAAGGGCGCTCGGACGAATCAAGGGGTAATACAGAGGCCATGGACCCAGATGAATTTTTAGGGAGCGAGATTAGGTTGGTTAGTGATGAGAAAATATGGACAGAAGAAGGTAGGGGAAACCCAAGGACCTGGATAGGTACACAAGAATTGGTAAGTGCAGTAGCGAATGCGGAAGTTGTCCACCGTTCAAACATATAATGCATTGCCAGTGTGTCCGATCAAAACGAGGTTGGTGCCGGAAAAAACATAAGTGGACAAGTCCTTGAACACCAACTGACATATGAAAGTTATGATTTCTTACAAGCTATTGATGATTTGGAGGCTGTCCAGATGAAAAAGAAGAAAGATTGTGGTATTATTGAGAGCAGCACAAGAGACAGAGAGATGTTCCTACGAGGAGAGGATGTAAAAGACGTTGATAGCGATGAAGAGTCATCAGAATACGATTTCAAAAAAATGAAAGAAAAAATTGACAAAGATTATCCAATAGACTGGGACTCTTATAAAGATTGCGGCAAGCAAATTGAAAAGGAGACAGTTCAACAGCAGGGCACGCTGACAGGTGAAGAGGTAAATAATGGCCCAGTTGATATTTCAAATTTTGGATAATTGGGAGGGAGGAAGGGATCTCACTGTGTGCGGTTTCAACCTTGGTATTAGCAACAATTCCGACTACATGGATCACGTAATAGTTTGTAAATGGGTCACATCTAATGGAGATCTGCATGACAACAACGATAGAATAATAAGGACATGCAGTCAGCAAACATGATTGCTGATGAAGGGTGTTTATTGAGTGTTTATGTGAGGCAGGCTGAGGACAGTGTTTCAGAAGAATATCCATTGTTACTGGACGGAGAGTCCATTGTAGAAGAACAAGTAGAAGAAATGAACGAGGTCTGGGGGGAGGAGGCTCAGGGCTTGCGGTACGATGCACAACCATTCAAGGACAACGTGATGCGTTTGTCTAGTGACATGGCTCACATGCATCTAAGAAAAGCCAGAGATGCAATCTATGTCGGAAGAGTGTTCAAGAATAAGGGTGAGTTGTATAAAGCACTGTCAGTGTATTTAGTGAAAAGGTTATTTAACTTTAAGGTTAATGCTTTAGAAAAAGGAAGAGTTATAGCGATATATGATGATCGCAAATGTGGATGGAGGATATATGCAACAAACCATGACAGTTCAGCCAATTTAGAAATTCAAAGGGCAACATTGAAGCATACGTGTGATGTAGGATCCCGATCAACATACGGAAAAAAGCTACGTCTACAATACTAGCTGACCTAGTGAAATCAAAATATGTCCACAGAAGAGGTCCAAGAGCAAACGAGTTACAAGAGATTGTGTTGTTCGAGTTTAATGTGATTATTTCGTACATGAAGGCATGATACGCAAAACAATGGCAATGAAAAGAGCTAGAGGTGATGAGGAATCAGGTTACAATTTCCTGGCAACTTACTTATTTCTTCTGAAGAGCACAAATCTGGAACTTTGTCCATGGTTAAAACAATAATGACCCGCGAGCAAACTACATTATTTAAGTATTTTTTCTTTGCATTCAGAGCTTCAGTGGTAGGATATAAATATCTGAAAAAGGTTATAGTAATAGACCAAAGCAGACAAAAGGAAAATATAAGAGTTGTCTGGTAGCTGCTAGTGGACAAGAAGGGAATTACCAAATATTTCCCTTGGGATTTGGCGTTATTGACGGAGAAAATACAGCAGGGTGGACATGGTTTTTTGAAGATTTACAACAGTTTGTCCCCGATGTCTCAAATAGACATAAGGCCATATATGCAAGACTGAGGAAGTTCTACCATCTAGCACATCATGCGACATGTACTGTCCATCTGATTAGAAACGTTAAACATCATTTCAAGTGTGAGGGATTGGGACGAATGGTTTCATATGCAGCAAGGGCATACACAGTTGGGGATTTGAAGTATTGGTTTAAGGAGATACAAAAGCGTAACATAAAATGTGCAACCTATCTACAGGAAATAGGACTCCCCCACTTGACACTAGCTTACTTCCCAACAATGAGGTATAATGTACTGAGCAGTAACATATCCGACTCGTTAAATGCTTGTCTACAGAAGGCAATCGACTATCCAATCGTGACAATGGTTGAATTCATTCGGACAATGCTGATGAGGTGGTTCTGCCAAAGGCGTTAGCATGCGGCCAAAATTACTACAAGGTGTACGCCAGAAATAGAAGGGATACTAATTGAGCATCTTCAAGAAGCAGCAGATTGTGGGGTAATAGCGGCACACAACTCGGTTTACCAAGTTAATGAAAGTGGTGGATGTGTCTTTATGGTGGATCTAGAAAAAAAAACGTGCACATGCCGTGTTTTTGACGTTTTAATGATTCCATGTTGCCATGCCTTAGCTGCGATTGGTGTTAAAGACGGGGATAGGGAAATGTTAGACAGTTGAAGCGTGGAGGAAATTGTGGCACGAGAGTATCTTGCCACCAGCAAGGGAGAAGGACACCGATTTACCAGATTATTTTTCAGGATTTAAAGTTAACCCACCAAAAACCAAAAGAGGGTCGGGGAGACCTCGTACAACCAGAATTCCGTCGCAAGGAGAGTATGTGATAAGTCCATATATATATAATAAGCATAGACAATATAAGTAATTGGCACATTTAAGAGATATACTAATAATTTTAAACATGTATAAGTACATGGAAAAAAGCGGGTAAAACTAAACAAATGTACTACTTGTGGACAAAATGGTCACAATAGGGCAACGTGCAAAACGCCAATATAGCGACGTATTTGCAAATGAAGAAGCCATTCCAAATTTCTTTTGTATTTTTTGGGCAATCACGTGGTGGTGCTGATCGGTATGTGTTACACTTTTGTGAAACTTTGGTGTTATGTTTATGATTAATTTAAATTTGGATTTATGTTTTCAGAACAATGATGTTATTCATGGAACATTTTAGAAATAGTGATGTCCTCTCCTAATTAGTAAGTGAAATGTTATAAGTTAATAAACCTAAAATAATATATAATGATGTTGAGAAACGTAGATAGCAATACAATTTAATAGATAGACAACACTAATGACATAAATGAATACTTATGGACAAAATAGCGTAGAATAATACGAAAGATTGTTTAATAGATGACAGAACATATGAAAACATAGATGAAATTGATAAATATTCAGAAGTAGAACATTCTAAAGAACCTCAACAAATCCACAAAGAGAAACATGGAAGGCAGCGATCATCCGATTTGCATATGGCACATTTGGTAGGACAGATGTGGAGAGAATACATAAATTTAGCCAAACAGTTGGTGGTGTGGCCCTCGGCTGACCCTATACAGAAAAAGTCGTAGAAGACTATACGAACAACTTCATTAGCGTCTTCAAAACGGTGAAGGCTATTCTTGAATGTATTCATGTATTTGGTACCATACTCTTTGTTATCGGAAGAAATCAGGATTAATAATAAAGCTAACCAAATCTTAGGTGGTAACCTATTTTTAGGATAGAAATATCAAAATAGTGAGGAGAGCAAGATAACCGCGTCACCATGATTTCATTCTTTACCAACAAGTGTAAGGCTCTCTAAATAACAAGCACTAGGATTTGAAACTTTAACACACCTAAAAAAAAGGATCTAAATACGCAGCCTTCATTTATGGCATGAGGGTGGTCTTCCAATAGAAGAAGAGAGGTTCCCCTCAAGACATCTCCATCGAATGATATATGCATACCTTGTTTACATGTTACCATAAATGGACCAAGATGTCGAATACTAGATCTGGCTACAAGGCTAATAATATGTTAAGAAGATGTTTAGGAAGAGATAAAAGGAAAGAATATGAACTCTCTAAAAATATAGAAGACATCTTCGTAAAAATAGAATAATATGCCTAATATTAACTAACTCAAACATCTTATATATATAGTCCACAAGAGTACCTATTAGTTATGTAACATTATGGTAAGACTACCTATTAATTATGTAACAAACTAAATGGACGTGACAAGGCTAAATAAGTTTTTAGTTGAGATTGTTGTCCACAGCAGTATACATAACTACTACTAATAAAAGCTGATGTACAAGAACCAACGACAGAAGAAAAATAAATTATTTAAAAACTGAATAGAAAAGACAATACGTAAAAGTGTTTGACAGTAACTGTGATGATTACCAACTTATTGACATACGCATAATGAAAAGTTTTTTCGGTTTCCAAAAAAGCGAAGATGTAAAGTAATAATCATGATGTGACATTTACCTATATAATCTATAAAGTTACTTTAACATAAACAGATTTGTACAAGCAAATTTCGGAAACATCGTTTATTACAAGGTAAAGGTTTTAAACGCAGAAAATTTAAATGTCCACATAAATTAAGTTGCCGAAATGTCCACGGAAATTAAGTGGACATACTATTAGAAACAATATAGTAAAGAGACGTATAAACAAAACAACATATATTTTCCATATACTAATTATGTATCTCATGGACCTAAACACTAAAGTCTAAACCCTAAACCCTAAACCCTAAAAACAGAAAATTTAAAATTTATCAACATATATATCAAGATTGTCGACATGTCCACGGAAAGTAAGTGGACATATTATTAGAAACAACATAATAAAGCTATGTATAAACAAAACAACGTATATTGTTCATATTAGGGGTGGGCAAAATATCCTGGAACCGAAAAACCGAACCGAACCAAACCGAAAAAACCCGAACCGAACTGAACCGAAATTTATAAAATACTTGAATATATATAAAAATTCAATACCCGAAGAACCGGAACCGAACCCGAACCGAACCGAGAACCGAATAGTAACCATATAGAACCGATGAAACCTTAACAAGTTACACTTAGTAGTTAATCCCTTATACACGTTCCAACTATACTTTATACACGTTTCACGTTCTTTAAATGACGGTTCATCACTTCCCTTTCCTGCGAACTCTTCTCAACTTCCCTCCCCATGAAAATCTCTTCGTTTTCGAAGAATCCAACCAGATCAAATCTTTTAAAGTCTTTGTTACACTAATTCTTCAATCTGAAAACCGTAAACCTTGTGTTGTTTGGATGTTATAATCTCAACAGATTGGTCGATGGATGTTGATTGTTGTATTGATTTAATTGTTTTATGTGCGGGTACCATAGACTTTTTTAGTTAATTCGAGTAATTTTGGTTACAAAGTTAACCAATCATAATTAAACCCGATTGAAACCGTTTTTTCGGTTCTATAATGGTTATAATCTCAAGTATCCAGACCGAACCGAACCGATCCGAATCGAAATTTACCCCGGTTCCTATATGGATACAAAATTCCAAGAACCGAAAAAACCGAGAACCGAAAGAACCGATCCGAAGAACCGAACGCCCATCCTAGTTCATATACTAACTACGTATCTCGTCGACATAATAATAGGTATACAATCTCGTTGAAGTTATGATTTTTGTGTAACTTATACTCGTGGACATAATAATAGTGCACAATATCCGCACTACAAGAAATATGGACATTGATAGCAATTTTATGATAGCGCGATATTGTCAACTGCTATTAATAAGGATATGATGGACTGCAATACTTGCTATAGCATTTTAAAAATGCTAAGCCAAAATTTTAGGGGAAAATAAAAATGACTTTTGGAGCCTAAATTTCACTAACACTTACAAACTTTTCCCTAATATTTTTCCCTAATATTATTTTTCCCTTAGTACATTCATTGTAAAAAAAAAAAGTTTTACTCTTTTCTCTCGGTTTCTTCTTCCTCTCTCTTCCTTCTGCTTCTCCCATCACCTTCCAATCCGACTCCGAACCTGACTCCGAGTCTCTGCTTGGATCCGAATTACAGCCCTAGCAGCCTTTGCTTCTATTTCCCAGTCGAAATGTGCTGCTGCTGATGGACCTTTCACCTTCTCTGGCTTCTCTACTTCTTCGTCTGCTTTGATTCCTCAGCAGCAAGGTTCTACTGCGCCGACGTCAGAATCTACATCCGGGAAAGAACTGTATGTTGCTGGCACTCCTCTGTTTTTCGGTAGCTTTCTCCGATCATGATTATGGTCAAGCCCTTTCTAAGAGTCTTCTTTTCTTTCTCAGAGATCTGGTGTTCTCCCTTGTAACCAGAGAGTCACTTGGCGTTCTCACTCTGGTCTCACCGACGGCGAATCTAGTGGCGTATGTCTCTCTTCCCTCTAGATTTGATTCTTATAAGACAATTTCGCTGTTTATCACCTAAAAAACCAGATATTAACCCTAACTCTGGGAATCAAACTCTTTTTTTGTGCCTAAATTTTGAATTTATTGACACAACATTTCAAATATCTAGCTATGTATAGATATATTCTTCGTCTAGATATTGTTCATGTTTCATCCGGTTACCTAAAATCTCATGTTTGGTGTTTTGTTTTCAGGTGAATCTAGTGGGAGATTACTACGACGCCGGAGACAACGTGAAATTCGGACTACCTACCGATGGCATTTACGGTGACAATGATGGCGTGGAGTGTGATTGAATACGGGAATCAATTACAAGCCAATGGCGAGCTTGGGAACTCCATTGACGCCATTAAATGGGGTACTGATTACTTCATCAAAGCCCCATTAATTTGAAGCTAATGGAAGATAGGTTTGAGCTAAAAAGCTCTCTATGGTAGAATTCTGGGATGGATGGCAAAGTGTTATTATTCTGTGTTTGTCAGTTGTGCTTGGCCTTACAGTTGATGAATGTTTGGTTTCTGGTAGGTATTTGAAAGTATTAAGACACAAGAAGAGATGAGGCAAGTTGAGTTTACTGCTAAGGTGCAAGAGTTTAAAGTTATGCAAACTACAAATCGTGTTTCCTACCTACCCAGAAAATGAGTTTGATGGTAAGAGATTTAACAACCAAAAAGGTAATCACGAATCAATATTGATTTCATGCAAATTCTTAGTTATGTGGTTAAGGAGATTGAATGTTCAGTTCACTAATATGTATCAGCTGCAAATGTTTCGAGTCTGTTAAATAGTTAATGTTTAATTTGGTGACTACTAATAAGTAATAGTTTACTTTAAATTCAGATACTTGTTTGGTCACATTAGCTATGTTATTGCTTCGATTATGTTGTGATAAATTCAAAGTCTTAGTCCCTTTTTTTTCACATCAAAGGTAAGAGTTCAAAGTCTTAGTCTTTAGTTCTGCTACAAATTGCTACCAACCGTATTGTGTCTCTTTGTTGCTACTATTCACTGCAAATTAGGAGCTGAGTTAGAGTTCTATAGTTTTGTATGCAAGTGCTTCCATTAATCTTAGTCTCAAGTTTAGTGGTATCTTAACTGGCTTGTGTTCTTGGTTGCAGGGGGATCAGAAATCGATGTCAAGGAGACAGTGGATGACGAGAGTAAGGGAAGCTTAGCCTCTCACTTGTACAATAAGCAACTACCTGTTTTTAGTCTTCTTGTCACTATATGAATATCGATGCAATGTTGAAATATTTGCTTTTGCTATATGATATATATCTTAACATTTCAGCTTAGTCTCACTTTAATGATCTTAAATGCTTTTATTGATACAGGCAAAAAAACATGAAGCACTAAGCTGGAAACAAGTCAATGACACATCTGAAGACATATCTCAAGATGATACTCAAAGTCTTCCAATTTTTGTTTTCTTTTGCTTAGACATTAAAATTTGCCTTAGCTATGATTTTGTAATATTGTTTGCCTTGGTTATGTTTTTGTAATGTTGTTTGTATAAGACATGTTTTGGGATATTAATAAAAATTATCTTCTACATTTTCAATTCTATTTATTTTTATATAAATACAATACAGCATAAAATAAAACTTCTGGAAGCAATATATAACATTAAATCAATGTTATAATATAACAAATGTAACGTCTAAACCAAAAGCTATTATAAGGTACACTAATACATAGCAAGTAAAAATCAACACTATCATATGTGCCACATAATACATAGCAAGTAAAAATCAACGCTATCATATGTGCCACATAATACATAGCAAGTAAAAATCAACGCTATCATATGTGCCACATACCATACCAAACGAAAACAATGCTATAATATGGGTCAAACCTATTATATCTGGCACAGACATAGCATTTGATAATTCTCTATTAATGACTTATAATAGCATATGAATGTCATCGAGAATTGAGTATTTTTAGAGCTAACAAAACTCATATTTTTTGTAATGCCGTGACAGTAAGGTTAGTTAGTCCATGGATATATTTAACATAAAATCTCCATATGTTCCATTACCTAATGAATTATTTTGTGGACATAAATATAAGTCTGATAGTGAGTCTTAACCGAAAAAACAATAATTCGAACAAAACGGTGGAAGACGTCGAAGCTTAAGCTAAACATAACAGTCGACATGTGGATACGGTAAAAGTTAAAGGATTACAGGAATAGAAAAAGAGGGACTAAGAGACTAGCGTAAGAATGAAATGATTTGGGATGAGACAAACAAGGCGACTGCTGCAACGATAGTGAGCGAACCAAACCGATAGAAGCCAGCACGAATGTTAGCAGGAGGAGGAGGGTTATGACGAGGAGGAAGATTTTCCAAAAAAATGGTAACATTTTCAAGACGTTCCTCAATGGACAAGGTCTGTTGCCTGAAATGATTGACATCAGCTTGGTTGTCAAAATATTTAGACCACATCATGCGGGTGTCAACCCTTGACCATCAGGACCTAATGTGAAATAAATGAGACTATCATTACATGGCTCAATCTCAGTTTTCACATCTTTAATTTCATCCAACATCGCTTAATCCCACCATTTGAAACTGTGACTATCACCATCCTAACATTTATAAGATACGGATTAAAATTAATGGAAAGCATGTGTAACAGATCTAAATAATGACAAGATATATGGATCTAAATAACGGTGCTAACTTCTGTATCTGAGCATGTGTAGAACATCCTCCCTAGATCGTTTACCGTAACACAAATTTGATGATAGGAGTTTTACCGCAATAGCACCGTCGAAGAATCCCAAAACCAGAAGTCCGATCTTTAGACTTGACAGATTCAGGACGAGATATAGATTGTTCACTGTAACTATAACTGTAACCGTGACTCATTTTGGCGATAGCTGCGAGGAAAAAATAATCGAAAACAAAAAACCTATAAAATGAGAGATGTTGAGTTTTGGGGTCGTAAACATAAGTGCACGAGAAAGAGGGTATATATGTAGAAAATAATAAAATATAAAAAGTGATTCAAAGATGAGGGTGATTGACAAGACAATACAAGTTGACAACTATTCCCTTCATTACAATAAGAAGCAATAAAAAAGGTTGAACAGCTGGAGCAGCGTGTAGGATAAGCCATCAAAAAGGTTGGATTAAGGATATAAATAACTAATGAAATACATATTTTCAAATTAAGTCTGCGTGGTTATGGACAACTTGGAAATTTGACCGTCCAAACCAAAACCAAGGAACTAAGAGACAGAAATCCACACGCGAATGTAAAGAAGTAATTTAAAATGCACGAAAGATGGGTATTAGATAAACAACATCATCGTGTTGTTATTGGAAACAAAACGACATAATATAAGTTAACTCCATAAATATTAGTGTTAAGTCCATAAATATTAGTAACAATCGTACTAATAAGAAATAAGTTTTAGAGCAAAGAGAAGAATATATTAAAAACATTTAGGAATCAAACAGCAATTCATTGTTTAAATTGTAAGATGAAAGAGACGAAGTGATGGATCATGAGCGGATGGAGTGGACAAACTCTTCATAGAAATATATTGTGTATTGCATACGGAAATTGTCCACCATTTTCTCGTAATTTCTTCAAGAGAGATACCCTGTGAATGGAGCACAATGAACTTCACCGAGAATGGCACACAGTCTCTAGTACGTTCATTTTGAGACACCTCGACAAGGCGCTCAAACGAAAAATGAGGTGGGCACCACATAGTCCAAACAACTATTTGGGGTTGCGCTGTCCCTTATGAGGAAAGGCAACATTTCAACGATAAGAATATGTGATAGAGATTTGGACGAATTTAAAATCAATGGCAAGAGCAACCCAGTGTTGTTTCCCCCAGTTCATGGGGGCGTAAATGATGTCCACATCTTTAAACCATGCCAGCTTGTGGTGATGTCTAGGAACCATTCCACGAACATAATTCTTCATAGTACTATTCCAACCCCAAGAAGTTTTGGATTTCCCCTTCTTGAATCGAGGGTACTCGCTGCACATCGTCCTTGTGAACCATGTGTCTAGAATCGCAACAAGATTTTGTACCAAGGCGTCACCAAATTTCTGCTAGGTAAGGCTAAGAAGTGCTTCCATGTGCTGAATTTAGGAGATGTTAAAAGTTAAAATAATAAATGGCTTAAATTAATGTTTGTTAAACAGAAATAGGATAATAATGTACCGAAGTGTCAATCCACTTAGCTGGAATGTGTAGGTCCGTGAAAAATGTCTTGGGGACAGAATGAACGTCGATAACATATTTCCTACAATAGATATAAATCTTATGGACACAATAATATTGACAAGAATCATTACTGAAAATTAATGGATCAAAACTCACTTCTATCTGTACGACTTGAGCAGTTTGAGAAATTGTTGTACCAATCCTGAATCAGCAACCACAAATGATGCTAACATATTTTCCTATGTTCTAAAAAACTAGAAGTCCCTACAACCTCGTTGGTCCCTTTTGAGAGGAGACGTAACATATCTGTTAGGACAGCATCTTAGGCGCTTTGTATGCGCCGAGTTCTCAGGATGGAAGTTACTTAGCTCATGACCCCTGGATTGCTTTTTTAAACAAATGTGATCTTTTTCTTCATCCAACTCTATGGGCTGTTTGTGGGAATTAGTAGTTGACTCAGGGACATCCGTGGTCGATTAAGGGATATCAGCTTAAAAAATAATTGACAACTTTATACTATATGACCCATCATGAAATATAAGAAACCGTATAAAAATAATAGCTAATATACCTTAACAAATTTTGAAGATGTATTTTCATCACCATCAAAATGATTATCCTCTTCTTCACTACCTTCCTCGTTACCAGTTACCTAATTAATAGACAATTAAATTTCTATTCAGAAAGTGTACAAATAAAATGATCTGAACAACCATAAGAAGATAACCCAAAAATATTGAATAACCATAAGAAGATAACCTCGTTATCATCTTCATCGGAATGTTCACCGCTAGGTGATTGATTATTTTTTTTGTCAACAACAAGAATTCTATTCTCAGATGCCTATTTAATAGAAAGAAAATAAAATCAAAAATATGTCCACTGCAACAATATATTGCAAAACTCGTGAAGATTAATAGACACTTGCGCATGTAGAGCATTAGATTGGACAGAGGGTGCTATATTCGGAGTGTTCTGACCAGCAACAGTTGAAAGCAATGGTTCCTATAGAGGTAGGAGTTTAAAAAATTAATACACATTTCAAAACCAGATAACAAGAGGAAACTATCTTTAGCAAAATATAACATTAATTACTTCTCCCTCCTGAGCTTCATAAGATCCTTCTTCATCTACATCATCAGACTCAGTTTCGGATATGGATTCATCGCCATTAGAGGGGGGCTTTATTGCTTCCAGATTGGCTGGGTCGGGACATACGTAGAAAAAAAGGGGTGCAAATACTTTCTTAAATTAACAGTAATTGCGACGCAAAATTTAATAATGTCCATTTTGTAGACAAAAAAAATTACGTCAGTGATAATGTCCACATGCGGACATATATATTTAGCTGATCTTTGACATCTTCTCTAGTAGAAGACTCGGCATTGCCATCGGCAACGTCCGGCTGTTTGTGTATTGAAAATAATTAAGGAGAAAAGACGACAAGTTTATGTATATAAAACAAGAGACAAAAAGTATTGACATGTGGGTTGTCTCCGGCTTCTTTTGTTGAATTTTTGGATAAAGTCTTTATATATTGAAGAATTTTTGGAACTCGTGCATAATCTTCCTAGCGTGAACTATTAAACTGTTTAATAGAACCAGGGCCAACAGAATTCTTAGCAGTGGACAGCCCAGCTGCAACTGACGATGGGGGCTGAGAATTTGGATTTTTATTATGTTCTCCATTAGACAAGACACCGTCTTTACGCATGGGCCCAATGACGTCATCAATAATTTCATTCTTCATGAGAGGCTTCTCGGTGGCAAACAGATTACGAAGGGACTCACTATGCAAGGCAAATTCTCGCGCTACCATCACATTGATTTCTTGTTTCTGAGCTTCAAGTTTATCATCAATATATCATTACATCCTCAATGTTATAGACTTCTTTTCCTTTGGCAACATTTGGAGGAGCAATGTTTCCCACGGCCTCGGCCTTGCCTTCTGCAGTTCTCTTGGACTTAATGTGAACCTTTGATCTCATGGACAGTTTGGAGTCCACGGTAATGATTGGATGTACATCTACACCACCTTGTCATATTGCTTCAGAAAAAAAAAATAACCACTACTTATAAGTCTCTCAAGATAGACGACAGATGGGTCCTCTACCACATCACCCCTTGTGTTGACTTCATCGTATAAAGGGTTTTGCCTGGGTAGATATGCCTTAATCACGTACTGGACATAAACAAGGGAACTTTACTTAAAATATATAAAGGAGGAATTCATGAAGTGACTATGTTGGAAATGAAAGGAAGTGAGGTAAAAGACATTACATTGCATGACTTCTGCGTCTTCATAATGTCTGAATTGTGAAAAGTTTTCATGGTAAGAAGTTCAATGATGGACTGGTCAGCGAAATCTTGTTGTCGTCCTCATCAGACAAAAATTCCTCTAAGGCAGGGATAACCCTTAATACCATAAGCTAAAGTGCGATGGTGAAGCCATGAGTTGCCGTGTGTGACTGGTCAAACTTGGTAATAAGGTCACCCAAAGTGGAGCATTTGTTTCCGACTTTGATCATCCTTAGAGTCAACTGAAAGGACTCGCGTCCCTAGGGATAAGCCTCAAAAATTTCCAAGTCCTTGACCATCTTAACCACTTGCATTGATGCCCAGACGGATTGACTGTTACATAGCAAAATTCCTTCCACAATAACAATCATAGCAAGACGTCGTCGGCGCCAAGAGCCCATCTTTTGGTCCTGGGCAATCTCTTGTCCATCTTAAGCCACCCGACTATCTCTTTTATAGTTCTATGGGGCTTGTTTGGCGGAATGAGTGTTTTCCAGTATGGCTGTTTAGGATTTAGGTGTTTGAAGCCTTGTGGTTATTTCTTTTTCAGGATACGGGTCGCAATTGAGACAATTAATCATACCAAATTCGCAAAGAGAGAAACGAAATGGTTGGCCAGCAAGTAAAAACCGTATTTTGTGTTTCTTCTAGGTGTGTAGACAACGAGAAACATCTAGTGGGCCAGCTTCCCAAATAAAGAACACTTTCTTATGGGAAGAGAAAACAGAGACCCAAAACAGGACGCTAAATCAGAATGTAGGCAAAATCAGAAGTTCCTTCTAAGGCTTCTACAAGGTCAATAAATAATCAGCCTTGGAATAAGAATTGATACGACCGCTAGGAGGGTAGCAATCAGTGGCATAAAGAAATCAGAAGTTCCTTCTAAGGCTTCTACAAGGTCAATAAATAATCAGCCTTGGAATAAGAATTGATACGACCGCTAGGAGGGTAGCAATCAGTGGCATAAAGACGTTTCAGAAGCAAATCAGGATTAATTGCACTGCCTCCATCATGATTTGCTTGGGGGGATGGTGGTGACACGTTCTTCTTGGGGGTTTTCTTCTTCTTTTCTCTTAATGCACGCTTGTCAATAAGAGACCTCTTGTCCCTGGTTGAAGACATCTCGTGGAAGAAAATTCGTCCCTTCTTGACATCGCCTACTGCGAAAGGAGAACGAAAAAAATCAATTATTAAACGAGGTGCTGCCTTAAATGATATAATACTAAATATATACAATAGTGGGACTCGGAAATTAGGAGACAAAATTAGAATTATTTCGGGGACAGCAAAATATTAATGGATGTGCACGAATAGGAATTTTCGGTGTCAAATTTAGAAAAATTTGGTGGACTTTAAAAAATTTTTGTCCATGAATTAGGAAATTCTGGGTTTGGCGTCCATGTAACAATAATGTATCAACATTCAAAAAACAAAATTTTAGGTCCACCAAAAAAAGGTATCGAAATGAAAAACGAAAGGATGTTTAAAAAAAGCATGGTTAAAATCATGAGTAATTGAATTACTAAAAAAACTTAGAATTAGGATTAAAAAAATTGTGGATGCTCAGGAAATATCACAACAAAGAAAATATCCAACACTTACCGGAAGATAGGGGACACCGAGTTAAGGCGATAACAGACCTGAAATAATGAGTTGAAGAACTGTCTTTCTTGGCAATGGTGGATGATTATAATTAGAAGGAATTATAGTGTTCTTTTGGTTTCGCAATTCGTCTACGAAAAGAAAAAAGTGAAAAAGAAGAGACTACAAAAAAATAATGAAACAACGCATGCAAGGGGAAAATAAAAGGACTAAAAGACAAGAGTCGTGCCCATTCATTTTCTTCGGACAGTTCATAGCAGTTTCTTGGACAGTTTTCAGAGGGATATTTGAGACATTTCACAAATAAAAAAGTGGTAGAATTGGTAAGTTATAGAGAAACTGGTAGATTACATAACAAAAAGATATAAAGTGGTATGAAATATAATTTTTCCTTATATTAATAGTATTTTAAATTATTTAACTAAATTTTATTTATTGAAAAAATAAATTTAACCATTCACCAACTGGCAACACGAGAAAGGATTCTTTGGATCGTTTCTCGTTTCTTTACTGTTTTAATTCTTTTCAATATTTTAATTGGAAGTTTTTAGGTGAGAGACTCATAATAGAAATGCTCAGTAGAAACACACTAGATTTCTTAATATTAAAATATTAATATTTTTTATATTATTTAATTATTTAATTATTTTTATTTTAAAAAAGAATGATTCATCCACTGAGTGAGAAGACACACGTAGAACCGGTTTCTCCAGAGTCTCTCAAGCAAGAGAAGTCTCTAGCCTCTTTCCTCTTTTTCAAATTCTATTTAATATTTTATTCTTGAGTTTCTCACAAAAAACTGCGATGGAGGTACTCGAAGCTCTCGTCGTGTCGCTCCGCCTTAACAAATTTTGCGCACGCTCGTGAAGGTAATAAAACTCTTTTATGTTGCTTGTGATATAACGGAAGAAGTTTTAAATTTGTAGTATATTGGATAAATGTTTTTGAAACAAGTGGTATATTTCTTTATTCTCTCGTTCTTTAATATTGTAAGACGTAAATCTGAACGACCAAAAAAAAAAAAAATCAGAGCAATGTTGTGAATAAAGGGTTTAGGGAATTGATCTCTTATTATTGATATATTCAATAGAATACAAGGTATATATAGGGATACAATATTAGGGTTTATGTTAGATTTCAAATCTTCTAGAATCTACTAATGACCTATAATGGGCATCCATATAATATACATATTATTCATAACACTCCCCCTTGGATGACCATTATCAAAATATAATCTCAAATGCGCATGTGAAAGACGTTGCCTCATTAAAAACCTTACCAGGAAAACCATATGGGAAAAACCATGGTTAAGGGAAAAAGAGTGCATCGCACTTTGACTCCCCGTCATGAGTACATCACTTGAAATCTTCGAGATGAGGTGATCCAATATGATGAAATAACGTCTTGAAGGTAGTTGTTGGAAACGCCTTGGTAAATAGGTTCGCCAAATCTTCATTTGAATAAATCTGTAGGACACGTACATCGTCATTCTTCTAAAGGTCATGTATCTCGCAAGTGACTCATCTTGATCGTTCTCTTTAATTCTCATGATTTCATCAATGTATGTCAAAGGCTTTGAAAATAATAGTCTTTCCTCATTAGAATCACAACATTTCTCTTTAAATGTTTATCATTCGCGTGTTCTTTGTCTCGTTAAAGACCTTTCATGGAAAACCCTATCAGGATAAAAACCATGATAAGGGAAAAAGAGTACATCCACGCACATAATCATATTTCTCCCCCTGGAAGCATCATCTTCAGGAAATGCATTCCAATATATATCATTTTTTGGAGTTGTTATAAGCATCATCTTCAGGATATGCATTCATGAAAAGTCTTAGTTAACATACGCTTATCTCGGGTCATTGAACTTCTAGTCCATAAATCTTATTTCAGAAAGAAGAATAATTCTTTAGTGTATTTAGACTTCAGGCCTAAAAATTATTTTACATACAATCTTATAAACATTCATCTTGTATGTAAGAGTTATTCATGCCCTTCTTATGATACTTCTAGACCAAACATACATTATATGGGCATTTTCTATGTAAAATCCTGCAAGAATCTTTGAAATAACATCTCTTTCACTAGATGTTTAATTTCCAAGAAACTTCATGAAAGATCTGATTTATACAAACTCGGCCATATTCAAATCTGTACACAATCTAATTTTTGCATCTTTTAAAAGAATGCTTTCATCTCAAATCCTTTCTCCAAAAGTATTGTATAAGGAATCTCTACAGGAGATTCGATAATACTTAAATCATAAACATACAATGCATTTATAATGAATCCTTAGCCAAATCTTTCTATAAAGATTCACGGATTCTTGCACCATTCTCTTAAGTATCCACATGGGCGATTTTTTTACATTTGCCTATTGTATTATTCACAACTATATCGATATTGTAATGTTTTCGAGAACTATAATTTATTGCTTGTGGCAACAGAATCCTTCAGGGTTGTTTCTAATAGTTTAAGACCTTTTAGGTAGACTGAATCAAGTCTTTATCTCATTGTGAAACTCATAAAGGACCTAATAGTTGCATCCACCACAAGAGAGTACATCTCTTCATAACCAATTCAAAATCTTTTTGAGAATACTTGTGCTAATAAACTTGCTTTGCATCTCACAATTCATTTCTCTTTCACATGAAGATCCACTTATGTCCAATTAGTTTTACACCTTCAAATGTACGGACTACTAGTCCAAATATTTTGTTCTTCAAGAGACTTTAACTATTATCTATTATTTATTTCCATGATTAACCAATCATCACTTTGTGTACACTTTCCATATTTAGTCTTATTATATTAACTACGGTTTCTGATCCTAAATATTCATCCATAATGATCAACTGCGATACTACATGCAAAAATATTTACGACGTCGATTTGGTTTTTGATTTCAGTTTATTCTAAACATGACTCAACTTGTTGAGATTTACTTTTTATTATCAGGTCTTATCTCTTTATTTATCATGTCTTCTCTTCTAGAGATATTCTTTAGCTTCTTCGGTGCCATATTAATTCCCGCTTTTTTTCTTTTCCGAGATGCTAATATTTGGAACCAATAAGTCTATCACACTTTAGGCGATCTTTAGACTTATAGCAGTTGATCTTATCCTTCAAGGACATTAATTTTAATTGGAACACAGCTGGTATTTACTCAGGGTCAGAGAATGTTTTGGGCATCTAATTTGCTTAACTCTGCAAATGAATTATCTCTCAAAATTCTAGTGCACATTCTTTATTACGAGGATCATGATAATTCCTTCCATTATATATTTCTTTACCAGCTGTTTATTTTCTCCCCTTAATGTTAGAAAGACTGACCCACTGGAACAACAGTCTACATCTCGAGCTTTAAATAAATTATTTATTGATTGCTCAAGATAGTCAATCATCAAGAGAGACTCATATCCAACATATTTCCAACATTCTTTCAAATACCATCTTATAACACTGTGGTGGAACAACTTGACTTGTATAGCACATCTAGATGGGTAACATCTGGTTTCTAACCCAAAACCAATTGTAATAGGGAGAACTCACGATTATTTATTGGCCTGATGTGAATTGATTGACATATAGTCATTTACTTATTTCATGGTTTCACCACCATTATCAATTAACCAAATACTCTTGCAAACTTCAGGTTGCAAGCCAATAAGAGTATAAGGTGAGTGATCAGTCCACAATATCTCCTTGTATATGTACCAGAAAATTGATATTATCCAAATTATTAGGAGTAGGTGAAAGCCATATTATCAGTTTGTTTTGTGAACCAACAACACATAAAAATCATTAAGAAAAATCTTCTGATTCTCTAATGAATGTCCACATACAATTCTTGATTATTCTTTTTGCATCACTATTGAACGGGAATGGCTTAACCGATCATACCAAACAGTGAGATTTTATGTAAACTTCTGGTTTATTGTAAACACTTATCGTTATTAATAATAATCACATGAAAAAAAAAACTTAATCAATCATCAAAATGCACTAATTTGTTTTTATCATGCAATTGAACTATATTTTCAATCAATAATCAATTTATTTCATTAGACAAAATCATAAAACAATAATGTAAATTTAATGCAAAATCTTGGTTGTGAAAAATCCAGAATAAATTGTTCTGTGCAAAATCCGGGTTAAAATCATATATGTGCAAAAATAGGGTTTTTTCATGTCTTTGCAAAACTTAAACATGATGAAAATAAAGTTGTATAAGATTCAAATAAAACGATTTCAGACAAAATTTGGGTAAAATTATGAAACAATGCAGATCTATTAACCGAAACATTTGTACAATTTTAGGGTGAAACAATATTCATGATCAAATCTAAAAATTTCAACGAAATTAAATCAGTGACATTAAATCAAATGTAGAAATTAAATCTATTTATTTTAAAGAAATTAAATCAAATCTAAAAATTTAACTATTAATTTTCCTAAGTCATTAACTCTTCTTCTTAATAAAAGTATGAAAGAGTACTTATCTTTTAATCAGAAATCGTCGAAAGAGATCCAAAACAGAGATGTAGTCGGTGATTAAAATTCATTGCTCAGACCTCTATATTGAATCCTTCATTCTAAAATAATAAGAAACGTTTAGCAATTGATAACATGAATATATTAAATATCAAGCAAATCTATATATATAATAGGAGAGTTTTCTCTCCTCCTAAGCTATCCACCTCATCAACTTTTTATTACTTTATGGGACCTACACGAGTTTAATAAATTCAATCCATCGATACATGCATAATAATTATATGAGGTTTGATTGCTTATTATATCATCATAATCATATGAGGCTTATTGGCTCATTACATAATTATATGAGGCTTTTCAAGCCCAAGCTAAAATGATATTTTAAGCCCAATGTTGACCCATTACATTTCAATCGAAGACCTAATTTCCGACGAGAGAGAGAGTTAGAACGACGCTGTGGGAGAAGAAGATTGATAGAAGAAAAAAAGCTCATAGATCGACAATCGTCGAAGTGTAAAGGTCATCCGTTTCACAACTCATAAAGTCCCCGTCCACTACTCCTCAACAATGCTGCGTTAATGATGATATTGAGAGCTTGAGATTGTTGAACTTTCTATACTTGTAAAATTTAATTTGTCTATAAAGTTATCTGTCAAACTTGAGCTCCAGAAATGTGTTACTATCTCAAAACTTAGTAACAAGTAAATGTTAAAAATTGAATCCGTATATCTACAAAATTTGTGTCTGTATTAATCAGTGTGTTATGGATGATCCAATCTTAGGAAATTTACCCTGGACAATCCAGTGCTAACCTACAACACTTCTTTAGTATTCAATTCTTATAGAATAAGTTTTCTGTATTTGCAATATTATAACTGAGATTCAAAAGTATTTTGAAGCTTGCACAAGTAATAACACCAAATCGGTATGGTATTCATGTTCAGTAATACAAACTTATGTACATTTACATACAATTTCCTCAAACCTTAGTCCTTAATACTTAAGAAAAGAAATAAATATGTACCATTATCTCTCTGCTCAATGAACATCAAAGAATATTACCAAATTGATACTGTTTTGTTTTGTTCACCTCCCAGGAGCAAACCTGAAACCAGAGTAATCCACAAATAAAATTAATCTTGTTTTCCCTTTATTCCACTCTCGCCACTATGTCGAAGCTAATGTGTTAGATAACTGCAGTTCAAGCTTTGAGATCAAATTTGTTCAACTAATTTAAAATGTATAGGTTAAAAATTAATTTTAAACTTGCCTACTAAAATTCCTAGAGAGAGAGTTATAAAGTTTTGAAAAAACTACTAAACTCTTGTAAAGTTAATTTACACAATGAATATTTGATAAAAACATCAGTACGCCAAATCAATCCAAAGTAGTATGGTGACGATGTGACTCCACAAAAACCTAAAATAGTTTTTTTACATGGCAACTTTGAGTTCAAAAATTCTAATTATGCTTCTAAATATTGTTTCATGAACCCACGTAATCACAATGGAGAATAAATATTATAAAAAACTGGACGAATAGTGGCATCAGGAAAATTAATAAGATGGATATAGATGCAAAAATCAAACTTAAAAGTTAATTAATTATTTATAATTTCAAACCTAATGGAAAACATATTTTTTATATTTTCGAAAATCAAACCAACTTTTTGACATGAAAATGTATTAAAAGTGTTCAATTAATTTATATCTATTATATTGTTAATTAGAACTAATAGAAATTTAAATTAATTAAAAAAGATAATAAACAGTAGACTATGAAATATTTAATAGTAATAAAAATAATTCAAATATTAACAATTTGTTTTATGAACAACAAAAAAGTATATTTAAGAATATTAATTTTAAATCAAAAATATCATGTAAGAAAAATAAGTATCAAATGACGATAAATTATAGAAACATTAGAACTATGTGACGAAATGATTGTTAGAAGGTCAAGATCTAAAATGAGAGCGATTATAACAAAATTCACTAAATAATATAATTAATTTAACTAAAAATAAGAAAAAAATTTAAGAAAACAATGACATTCAAAATATTGTGCTTGAGTTTGCCTAAAGTATAAACAAAAATTTAAAAAATTTAAATCATTGTTAATAAGAAATTTAAAATTTTGCAGTAAATAAGAAACATATAATTTCTGGTCATTTGATATGTGGTTTCTATGATAAAAACACATAAAAAGTTAGATGTGATATTTATAATATATATCAAGTCAAGGTAAAACATTGTACCATGACTAACTAGAAAGATTGACACATTTAAGCATTTTAATAAGTCAAATACTTTTAGTCCAAAGATCTGGAGAAACGGTGAATTTAAAATAACTGAAGTTTTAGATAATATGGGGGTCGCAATACAAAATTGATATAAAAAAAAAAACTACCATTTGTTGTTAATCAAAAGACTAAATTTTTTTTTTCTATTATATTGTATAAAAATGAAAGATTCTATTTATTTAATTTTTAAAAAATCCCAATAAAACAAGCACTTCAAAATTAAAAATCAAACAAATAAATAATCTGTGGAAAACATGGGTCAAATAGATTTATGAAGAAAACAATAAGCTGCACATAATTCGTGCAAAAATCGGGCTCATGTGATATGAAGCATAATATAGTTCAGAATTAACAGTATATAATCCATGCATAATTCGTGCGAAAACAGTTACATAATTTTATTTTATTTTTGCATAATTCGTACGAAAACAAATATAGAATTTTGGTGCACAATTCGTACAAAAGCAGATATGAATAGAAAACTTATCTTTATGGCTTAGTCGGCTAGGGTTTCGTGCTGATAACGTGTTATTCAGTTCAAGGGAGTGAACTCGTTAAAAATCTCTTGTCTCATTTACTTACATTTCAAGCTCTGCTTTATGCTCCTTTACAAACAAAGGAGTGGAACACACACACAGTGAGAGTGAGCAAACTAGGGTTCGTCACTAAAGTCACAAGCTTTATGGTTCTTAAGGTTTTAAGAAGTTCAAATCCGCACAAATAAGTTAGCTACCATTAAGAACAGAGAGAGCTACAACGATATTGCTGACTGTTCATGCGATTGAATAATACAAGGCCATCAAATTTATGGCCTTTTTATCACAAAGCTTAAGGACCCTAACATAATACAAATTTCTACACACTTACAAGATTTCTGAAGCAAAAAACGATAATGGGAATAAGATTCATTCTCAGATTCTAATACAAAAGACAAACCAGATCTCTCTCTCTTTGGTTTGACTTACAAATTAATTAAAAATAAAAAGAAAACCTGGAAAAGAGGAAGAAACCGACGAAGGTGTTAGAGTTGCCGTGAATCGGGACAAGCTATGAATGGAGAAGCGAACACCCTTTACATTAAAGTTTCGAGTTTCTGTTCTGTAAGTTTGATTAATAAGTTTGTTTAGTCTCGTCGACATCAAATCATCCTTCCAACTCTACTTCTCAAGCAATAAAAAATGAAAAAAATGATGATGTAGCCGAAAAAGTTAAAACATGGAACGAATTTTGGTTTACACAAACTTGAAATGATTCCTCGGGAGTAGCCTTGTCAATATGGTTCATCACGCGCGGATCCCGTCCCATTAGACCTGCAATGTCGGATAATCGACTACTAATGCCGGATAACATGAATCACCGAAAATTTTCATAATGACATTCAAAATCAAAACACGGAAACGCGATTTCATGGAACTTCCGTCGAGTAATTAACCAACAAGCCACAGAGTTAAAAAAACAATCAAAAATCTTACACAGGCGAAAATCAACAATACATCAACTAGCACGCTAAGGAACCATGCTACGATCTGGTAGCGAAGAAATGCGTGCAGGAAAATCAAAATCCGACGTTTGAATTTCTGGAAAAATATAGAAGGATAAGCGATTCTAAACCCTTCAGATTTTCCTACACGCATTTCTTCGCTACCAGATCGTAGCATGGTTCCTTAGCGTGCTAGTTAATGTATTGTTGATTTTCGCCTGTGTAGGATTTTACTTATTGATTTTGAATTCTGCGATTAATAAGCGATCTGAACCCTTCAGAAGAGAACTAGAAAGATAAGTAGTTCTCTTCAGAAGTGTTAACTAGTTCTCTTCTGAAGGGTTCAGAATCGCTTATTAATCGCAGAATTCAGAATCAATAAGTAAAATCCTACACAGGCGAAAATCAACAATACATTAACTAGCACGCTAAGGAACCATGCTACGATCTGGTAGCGAAGAAATGCATGCAGGAAAATCAAAATCCGACGTTTGAATTTTTGGAAAAATAAAATAAAATTGGACGTGTAACACCAACTTTGACATCGTAATCGGAGAAGACACAAACAATGCCAAATGAAATAATAATAAAAAAACCCTAGGTAAACGCAATAGACAACTACCAAAACCTAAATGCCGGATAATCGACTACCAAAATTGGAATTCGAGGTTTGATCAACAAAAAAAGCGGAGAGCGTCTTAGTTAAGTTCAGAGCGGTGAGAAATCGAAGAACACGGTGGTCTCGAAGAGAACTAGTTATCGATTATCCTTCTTCTGAGAAGGGTTCATTATCGATCATCCTTCTTCTGAAGGGTTCAGAATCAGAAGAGATCTAGTTAACACTTATCTTTCTAGTTATCGATTATCCTTCTTCTGAGAAGGGTTCATTATCAGAATCAGAAGAAGGATAATCGATAACTAGAAAGATAAGTGTTAACTAGTTCTCTTCTGAAGGGTTTAGAAGCGATTATGAACCCTTCAGAAGAAGGATGGTCGATAATGAAACCTTCTCAGAAGAAGGATAATCGATAACCAGTTCTCTTCGAGACCACCATGTTCTTCGATTTCTCACCGTTCTGAACTTAAGTAATACGCTCTCCGGCTTTTTCTGTTGATCAAACCTCGAATCCCATTTTTGGTAGTCGATTATCCGGCATTTAGGTTTCGGTAGTTGTCTATTGCGTTTACCCAGGTTTTTTTTTTATTATTTCATCTGGCATTGTTTGTGTCTTCTCCGATTATGATGTCAAAGTTGGTGTTACACGTCCAATTTTATTTTATTTTTCCAGAAATTCAAATGTCGGATTTTGATTTTCCTGCACGCATTTCTTCGCTACTAGATCGTAGCATGGTTCCTTAGCGTGCTAGTTAATGTATTGTTGATTTTCGCCTGTGTAGGATTTTACTTATTGATTCTGAATTCTGCGATTAATAAGCGATTCTGAACCCTTCGGATCACTTATCTTTAATTTGCCACCTGCAATTCCATTGGGAAGTAAAACAATAGTTAAGATATTAGACTGATAGAGATAAAAAATGATAAAGTGTTAATAAAGTCTTACTTACACTAATTCTGTGAATTTTTTTCACTCTTGCCGGCAGAGGGAATGGTCCGAGCCATGGAAAGAGACGTGTTGGCTTTGGGGATCTTACTGGATTAGGGAAGAATCCCCAGAAAGGGGTTGCATTAAGCAAGGCTACTAGGTAAGGATGGGTTGCTGCAAAGTAGAGAGCTACATACCTTCCAAGTGAGTTTCCTACAATGTACACAGGCTCATCGATAACCTGTACAACAAATACCACATACCCAAATCGACTCAACAACTTATTTCAGGTGAAATCGTGATAAGTGTTCATCGTGATTTCCTTTATTTCTTACGTAAACTAGAACACAAAAAAGAACCAAGAATAGGGATGAATTCAGGTGAAATCCGTAAGCTGCTTCTCGTAGTGAAACGAACCAACACCAAAGCCAGGAAGAAACAAAACCGCAGGACCCTCGAGGTTACCACAACCTGATTTCTCATAATGTACTTTGAGCTTGGGTCTCACCCCTAGCTTTAACTCTTTATGTTTGTTGGCCGTGTTAACTCTTACTGATTTTTGCCCACCCCTAGCTTTAACTCTTTTTCGTCGGGAGTTAGGTCTTTGATTGATTAAACAAATGTAATGGATCAACGTTGGGCTTAAAAATCAACAAATATAATGGTTAACGTTGGGCTTAAAAAATCAGTAAATATCTTGGGCTTAAAAAGTAATTGATGGATTGGTTTTGGGCTTCTTATGTCGATGGATTGTATTTAGGAAACTGTTGCGGATCCTACAAATAAATGAAAACATGGTAAGCTGGACACCCTAAATAAAGAGAAAACTCTCCTATTATATATATATATATATATTAATTTTTTTTTTATAGCCTCCTTTTATAGAAAATTAAAAGGAGACAGCAAATAAGAAAGATTCAGACAGAAACAGAGAATTCTCTTAATGTAATTATTTCAATAACCGACCGATTCACTCTATGTTCTCTGGTATGGTTTAGTTTTATAATCAAGTGTCACTATCACTAGAGGTTTTATGGATATCGAGTCTCAAAAGAGTGAGTCTAAGAATAGAAAAAAGCATAGTAAAAACCAATATGAACAAATTCGATTAATCCAAACCGAACAGGATCAAGAACCAGTACCAAAAGGAACACATTTCATCTCATCCTGCACACTAATCTAAGTATCTAACACACACCATGTTTTCATCATAGCTTTCGTAAGATCCTCAAAAACATCTTTCTTCGCATCATCTCAGCAATTACGTTTTTGTATTGTCAACAGACAAATCCATTCTTTCAACAAAGAAAATAGCAAAATTCTGAATCAAAGAACCAAAGATCATTAGACCAATCCACATATCCCTTCAAGTTAGCTCTCTATCTAACTGACTCAGCTGTGTTTGCAACTTGCAAATGCAAAGGATGCCACATTTTATCACGCAACACCATTGAAATTTGGAGATAACAACGAATCCATAAAAACAACTTGAACGATGCACTCAAATTGTTTCAAGAAATCAGTCAGGTTTGCAACTGACTTTTTTACTGAGCATTTGTTTGAGCCTTCCACTTTATCTTTCGGAGAAAGGTATATCTTTTTTTTAATCCAATTTCATGAAGTTAACCTCATGAGCTCCTCCACATCCTGCAACGTCATGAAGATAATAAGAAGCTTCTGTCTCATGATACTAAATCCTCAGCAAAAACATGTCAGATATATCATTACCCGAGTGTCGTTCACCAATTCATCAAGTAAAGTAGTTTTCTTAAAATTAAGATCCGTTATTGATTGGATATGATATTTTACCTCAAGAACAACCAAAACAATTAGGAGTTTATAAGTTTTATAACAACGTTAGAGAAATAATGTTAACATCATGTGATTTCCCATGAACTAAAAATATATTCATGAACATGTAAGGACTGCATTGCGAAGTAATCAGTAAAGCAACATAAAAGGGTAATTCACCTCAAGGAAGGTTTAAGAAATCATGTCTAGAAAGCTTTTGTCCAATCTCCCATCATACAACATATTAGTGACCAACTTAAATGTTGAAGCATCTCCAACTAGGCATGACCAAAAACTAACCGTAACTGTATTTTGGACCGTAACTGGACCGTTTACAAACCGTAACCGGACCGTAACTGTATACAACGGTTAAAAACCGTAACTGTTAACCGTAAAAAGAAATTAGCTACGGTTAAAAATTATATTAACCGTAACTATTTATCAACCGTTATCGTATCAAAACCGTTGGTTAACCGTATAGTTAATCGCATGGTTAAAAGTTTTAAAAATATAATTTTAATTGTGTATAATGTAAGAAAAAAATTATAAACAAGTACAAGATACCGCATATGAAGAAATCTACGTCAAAAAAATGATATTCTTTCAAAAACAAATAAGTTGTAATGATACTTTGCTCGAAATCACATACTTTTTCATCGTATTAAAAGCAGTACAATAATTTGGGTAACTCGTACGTAATCAACCATTTTCATATTAAATTATTTTTAATCCTATTTTTCGTTATGTAGTTGATGTTGATTTTATTTGTTTCGAACCAATACCAAGATTTCAAAAACCTTCAATGCCAATACAATATTCATTCATACAAAAAAATTATAATCAGATAATTAACTTCATGAAAATGATAGAACAAAAAAAAAGACAATTATTTATCGAATTAGATCATATGGATATTTTTAAAATGATGCAAACCTTAAAATATTAGGCACCCAAATCTTCAATATCTCCAATCTAGCCTTTTCCATTGCATTGAAGGGATGAAATTCTTCTTCGTCGTAATACTTTTTGTTCAAATCGAATTTATGAGTGGTGCTAGAAATTATCTTATCGATTGGATATTTTCTGATTTGCTTTCTTCCTGTTATAGTATTTCGTTGGGATGAAACTCTTTTTCATCGTAGTATGGTTTGTTTAATTAAATAAAACTCATGACTATTTAACTAATTCACTCATATAAATTTTATATTATCAAATAAATATGATTTGATGTATAATCGTTAAATTTTTATTATGAAAGTTAAGAAAACATATGGATTCGTCTCAATTTTAATAATATCTTTTTAACAAAAAAAATTAATAATATCGTAATCATAATTAACCGTAATCGTGGTAACCGTAACCGTAACCGTAACCGTTTTAACCGTATACATAGTGGTTAAGGTTATGGTTTAAAAAAGTTTATAACCGTAACCGATAAATAATAAAGCGTAACCGTGGTCATGCCTATCTCCAACAAACCTGCAACTCCTCGTTTCTTGATGAGTTATGTTGATGCAGCTTTGTCACCATCTCCGAGTTGTGCCATAATCAGCGTATTATACGTACAATCATCTGGGAGAATCCAGTCTTCTTTCATTTTTCTGAACAAGACATTTGCTTCTTGCGTTAAGCCTTTTCCACAAAACCCTGATATCATAGTAGTGTAGGTTACAACATTAGACTTCACTCGTTACAAAATAAATTCCACCCATCTTTCACCTTCTCAGCTTTGCACATTCTTTCAATCATAATATTATATGTGAAAATATCAAGTTCTATTTTAATCTTTTGCAGAACTTGGAATACCACCAATGGTTTCTCTAGCTTCCCGTTGTTACAAAGTCCATCTAACAAAATGTTGTATGTCATACTACTAGGAGGCACACCATTAGATTCCATCTCTTTGCATACTTTTTGAGCATTATCACAATCTCTAGCTTGAAAAAACTCTTGGATAAGAGTGTTGTAAGTGCCAGCGTTGCCATTCAATCCTCTTTTGACATCTCACGGAAGAGTTCCATACCATCCTCTACCCCTTTACACTCTCGGAATCCCTTTATAAGCGTACTATAAGTCACTACATCTGGAAGACAGTCCTTGCTGACCATGAATTCAAACATATGCTTGGCCACCTCTAGGCAATCGTGCATACAAAACCCATTGATCAATAAACTGTACGTGACATTATCAGGATCTATTTACCTTTGAATCATCTCCTCATACAATTTTTCAGCCTCTAAATGTTTCCCCTCTCTCACAAATGCATCGATCAATGCATTAAAAGTGAATACATCAGGGTGATTTCTTACTCGATCATATCACTTAGGAGTCGAGAGGCATCACTCCATCTTCCATAGTTACAAAGGCAACTTATGAGGGAGGTGTAGGTAACTATGAAGCAAAGAAATGGGGACGGTTCGGTACGATGGTGGGGACGTTTCAGGGACGTTTCGACGGAATATTATGAGTCCCGTCACAAAACTGTTAATTTCCAAAAATAATTAATGTAAAAAGGAAAACAAATATTAAACCTAGGGTTGAATAAATAGTCTTCAACTCTCGTCTCTCTTCATCATCTCTTTCCTTATGTCTCTTGCTGCTGCTCTCGTGAAATCAAAGTATCAAACAGACAATCTCTTGATTTCGAATTATGATGTCTCAAGAACAAAGTGATAGTGGTACTAGTGGTGGATCTGATCAGCGTGAAGGAGACGCTCCATTATGGAAGTATGGGGATAAAATAGAAAATATAGGAGCAGCTGGAGGATCTTGGAAATTTCAGTGCAATCTTTGTAAGGACATACGAACTGGATCTTATTCTAGAGTCAGAGCACATCTCCTTGGAATAAAGAATCCTACCATTGCTCTTTGTAAAAAAGCAAATATGAATCTTAGGAATGAAATGCACAAGTTAGAAGAAGAGTTTGAGAACCAAAAAAAGCAGTCTGGTCCTAAAGAAGTTTCTTTGCCTTGTGACACTCAAAAAGATACAGATTATTTATCTAAGAAAAGAAAGTCCAGCTTGTCACATCTTGTTAGAGCGTTTGGTGTTGAGATCAGGGACCAACTAGATCAAGAAATCGCAAGAATGTTCTACACTGGAGGGTTGTCGTTTAATCTTGCGAAGAATCCACATTACCGCAGGTCCTACTAGGTAACAACATCTGGTTTGATTCCTTTGTTCTCCATTTCATTGAATAGGCAACATCATCATCCACTTCTCTGTATTTACAAAGGCCATCAATGATTGTGTTGTAGATAACAACATTCACCTCAATTTGTCCTTCCTCCATCTTCTTGAGCAGATTTAAAGCCAAATCAATATCACCTCTATTACATACTCCATTTATAACCGCACCATAAGTAACCATATCTGGTTGACAGCCATTTGCGACCATTCTTTCAACTAAAGCCGCTGCTTCCGAGACTTTGTTGTGGCGAAAACGTCCATGGATTAAAGTATTAAAAGTCCATGTATTAAGTTTATATCCCATTTCAACCATTTGATCAACCAGAGCTATTGCATCTGAAACCCTATCCCCGTAGAGCAGAAGCCACTGAGAAGTGAGTTAAGCGTGACAATGTTGGGCTCATAACCAAGTTTCATCATCTTCCCAAATATAGCTAAAGCAAGAAAGAGTTGAGAGCTGCGGCAGAACGAGTTTATCAAAATACTGTAAGTATAGAGACTATGTGAAATTCCCAGTTTTTGAATCTCCTCGCCCAGAGAGATGACAACATCATACTTCTTCATCTTTGTAATGGCACTCAACAGTTTACTGAAATCAACAATGGAAGGACGTGGACGAGACTGTACCATCTCACTGAACAAAGCAATTGCATCATCTAACTTAACTTCACTCAGCCCATTTCTCAATATCTCTCGGTAATCATTTCTGACGCTAGAAAAAGCTAGTTGCCAGTAACAACAGAACAAAGGAGGAGTATTTACAGGTTTACCTTTCTCAGCAAGACTCCGGTAAACAAATCTCTTCGCCACCGATCTCCTCATTTTCACCAGTTTTCAAAATATCAAGCGTACAAAATCTCTCTCGAGAGAGAGAGGCATCGTTCCATCTTCTTGATTTCTCACTCCGAGAATCTTATTGCTCGAGAGAGAGATTTCGTACCGAGATTTAATTTTCTACCCGGTTTAGTCTGAAAATTTCAAATTTCAAATTTGAACCACCAGAACCAAACCGGATAGAGTAATAGACAAAAAGTACACATTTTCATGTCCTTAAGCTTTTTTATGTACACATAACAACTTCGTCTGGTCATTAGCATCGCCAATGGGGAACCTTAATGGCTAATAAGAGAAGTCAAAAACATAAAACATCATAGTTCGAAACACAGAAAATTATTACTCGTTTGGTACTCGTTTAATTAGTTTGAAACACAAGGAATTTTTTTTAATTCATTATTAACATTTAACTGATGATTAGAGAGTAGAACATTAAAACCAAAGAGTCAAAGACTCTTTTCGTCAAAATATCTCCGATTTGGTTTTTTGGCCCGAATCAACAATCTCGAGATGGTTTGTCCGGTCCAATCTTTACACATGAACTAAACATGATTTTGTAACATTCACATTAATAAACGATTTTTGGAATATTTAATGGAATCACAACCAAATCAAGAGGGATACATTTGTGATTGGAACCTATTGAAAGGAAAAGCTACTTCACCAACACTTGTCAATAAAGAAATCCAAAAGATTCTAACTTGTTCTTAAGATATTTTATTTTTATAGCCTTGGTTGGTCTAGACAATTGAAAAACGGAATGAACTTTTGGTCCAACACGACACAACACACACAACACGTACACAAAAAAAAGAAGTAAGCGTTAACGCATCGCAGCACTACTCCTTGAGACATTGACACGTGGTCTTTTGCTACCCTTTGGATTGTTGTTACATTCAAAGCTCACGCCATCTCCACCAACCATATCCGTAAACATTCGTTGCAAGTCCTCTAAACTCTCTCCCTACTCATCAAAACCAAAACCAAACCGGTTCGTTAAAACTACTTTCAAAACCAATCTACACAAGTTTAACTTAATTTCTGGTTCATGTTGGTTTATACAATCTTTGAAATTTTCAAAACCAGCCTACGATTGGTTATTGTTGACCAGAACTTCCTTCAAACTAATCGAGGACGCCAAAATAGAATTTACCAAAGAATCTAACCGGTCTAGGACATCTAACCAAACCCAAATCATACAATACAAAATGACTAAACATTATGTGTCTAAACCAATAATCAGAGTTGTTAAACTGGATGGTAATACACTGAACCGGGAATTATAGAACTGGTGCATACCTCGTCTTTGACATTGTTCATCATTGAGATCATCTCTTGCATGAAATCGCAGAATTCCTGAATCACGACAACATTTGGGTCAAATTCAGTAACTTTGCAAATCATAGATTCGTAAAAGGCCCCACGAAGACAAAAACGAGGAAGAACATTACTAAACGACGTCGTTTTCCTAGGGCAAAAGAAAAGAGTGAATCAAAAGGTACGCACATCGTCATCATCTTCATGAGGATCGTATAAGCCAGCATCGTACATTGACCTCTTATTCACATCGTTCAGAACTAATTCCCAAAAAAAAAAAAGTTGGGCTGTTACTTGAGACGGACGTTAACTAGCGATAACGACAAGAATTAACGGACGTTAATAAGATACTTTTGAAAGTGAAATTACCAGAATAGGCTTCTTGAATTTGTTGAAACCTACGTTTAGCTTCTCCGGCGACTCCAGGATTCCGAGCATATCTATCCGGATGCCATTTCTTAACCAAAATGTCAAAAAAAAATCGACTAAATTAATCAGATTCGTTACAAATTCGATTCGTTTGGAGAATATGTTTATGTATCAAGTAAGTACCATGGCGAGTTTGCGATAAGCAGTGCGGATATCAGAAACGGAGGCGTCTTTACGAATCCCGAGAACGTTGTAGTAGCTAGATCTGTTGTTAGATCCTCCATCTTCACACGCCATATTCGAAAATTGCTCCTCCGTCTCCGTCACACAGCTGCTACGTTTTCACAGACGTCAATTTCAGTGTCAAAGCATCGGAATATGTAAATTGAAAGAAGAAAAAAATTCAGAGAGTTGAGAGAAGCAATGGGCTTTTGTGGATGGAGACGCACAAAAATATCTTTGTAAGAGAGAGAGAGATGGGAAGTTAAGGAAGGAAACTTCGAGAGAGAGTTTGTCTTTTTCTTCATTTAAGATATTTTTATATAATCTCATATGTCACGTGATCGTTTGATTATTATTGTTAGCGGCCTTTTTAAAATTGGATACCAGCGTCCGTCCTACATTAGTCAATGGGGTCTAATAGGTAATCAACCGCATTTAAAAAATATATTTGATCCTGTTAAATCTTATGACTGAAAAAAAGAAATGTAAACAAAACATGTTACACGACAGAGCATGAGTTAAACAGAATTGTTTATTTCTCAAAACAGAATTCAAACTTAAGTAGAAACAAATGACAACCATCTCCCACACTTTGTGTTTAAACAAAAATTCAAGCAATTAACATTCGTGGACCCATTTTGTCTCTCATCTTCTTGTTTTTTTTGGTTGGTGGAGTTTCTCACTTCACTTGTACATGTGTTTGGTAAAATATACAAATTAGTAAGTAATAATTAACCAAAAGCACTAAGTATAAAAAGAGCAGAAACAGATACAAAGGCATTAAGTAATTCCAACATTAGCACTAAGTATTCCTTACAAAGTTGAAGCAAACTACTCCTAATGAAGGTAAGTTATCATATTCACGAAAAGAAGATCAAAAGGCGCGTCAACCCACGCGTCCCAAATATTTTCTCTCTCGACAAATCTTTTGGTTCAACCCTAATTTATGTCGCATCTCGCCTCTCTAACACCCGGCGCCCCTCACCGGGATCGTAAGACTGCTCCATTACTCGTGTATTTTCTTCCCAAATCATAGCTTAGCTTTAAGACATATTCAAAGAAATTTCAAGTGTAATGGGAGGTGTTTGGTGGAGGTCCTTTTTGTATTGGTGTAAAGCAGCAACTCCTGCTTAAAATCAAGCCATATCATCCAACGATGTCTCCTCCTTGGCTTCACTAGGATCGGCGATTAAAGATCTAGGAGTTCCTGTTGGTGATTTTTCGAGGTGGCTCTCGAGGTGGTTTCTCTGGCCTCACTGATTTGAAGTGGATTTGTTTGGAGGCGAATCGGAGGGGCTTCTACTCACGGCTCTCCAGAAGGGTTTTATGTAGTTCTCTCTCTCTATGTCTCAACTACTAGTGGACGGTGGCTCCGACTAAGGACTTTTCCGTTCTTCCTCTCCTCTGACGTGTGTGTCACCGACTTCTCCTCGGCCACGCATTGCAGAGATTGACTCCAAGCTCTGCATGAGATACTCATGTTTCCTCAGTATTGCCTATTAAGTCAAGTTAACATGTTCTCTTCTGCTGTCTTGTCCGTCAAATTTTCGCCTTGGTGTCATCCTTTGTTGTGTCTTTGTTCTTCTTCGCGGTGATGAGATTCTCCTAAGATCGGCACTCTTATAGTTGAGGAAAGGGGATAGGCCTTGCTGCTATGAAACCATGAAGCTTCAAAGACAAGGGATGTGGATTGAATGGTCGCACAGAAGCTGCGGAATGACTTCTGATTTACCAAGATCGATTCTCAGGATATTACACACCAAAGAAATCGAAATTGTTTGCTGGATATTACACACCAACAATGATCTAACTTGAAAGAGTTTTTGATAAAAAGATAGATGAGTGTTTACAAGGGGAGCCACAAAATTATAAAGGAAGAAGAAGAAGACAAGTCTTAGAAACACACCCAAGACTGCCTTGGAAACAAACAGAATTAAAAACAGAGTTTGAACTTGAAAAATAACTCTTCCCCTTCTAAAATTCGAATTTTCCTTTTGGGCTGGGCTGGAATCAACAAAATGGGTGATTTGAAAGTAATCCAAATGCCTCATTAAAAACCTCTCTTTGGAAAACCCATTGGGACAAAACCAAAGATGAGGGAAAAGAGCACAAATGGATCACTTGCCCATTTATTAATTGTCTTGGACCTGTATCAAAACCAAAGAGGTTTGAATGACACCTTCTCCATCCTAGTTTCTTGGTGTCTCTATAAGAAACTATAGTCATAGGCATTCCATGCAAACGAACTATTTCTTTAAAGAACAGATTAGCAATATGCAATGCATCATCAGTTTTGTGACAACATATGAAATGCGCCATTTTAGAAAATCTATCAACAACCACAAAGATAGAATCCTTTCTTGTCCTAGTCCTAGGCAAACCAACAACAAAGTCCATAGATATGTCATTCAAGGGATGTGTAGGAATAGGAGAGAGTATACAAACCGTGGAGTTGAACCTTAGACTAAGCCTGTTTACAAGTGGCAAACCTTTCACAGATTCTTTCAAAATCTCTTTTCATGTGTGGGCAATGAAAATGATCTCGCATCACCTTAAGTGTCTTTGCAATTCTGAAATGCCCCATTAGACCACCTCCATGAGCTTCCCTAACAAGCAATTCTCGACCAGAGCAATTAGGCACACACAAACGATTTTCATAAAATAAGAACCTTTCATGCTTGTAGTAGTGTCCAGAAGAAAACTTCTCACAAGATTGATATATCTCTTTAAAGTCGGAATCAGTTTCATATAAAGATTTAAGTTGTTCAAATCCTAACAACTTTGCTTCAAGAGTAGAGAGTAAGACATACCTTCTGGATAATGCATCAGCAACTATATTATCCTTACCTTGTTTGTATTTGATGACATATGTAAATGTCTCAATGAATTCGACCCACCTAGCATGTCTCTTGTTTAGTTTCTGCTGACCTTTCAAATGCTTGAGAGACTCATGATCAGTGTGTATAACAAACTCCTTAGGCCACAAGTAATATTGCCATGTTTGTAAAGCTCGAACTAATGCATACAGCTCTTTGTCATATGTAGGGTATCTTTAGGCTGTCCTGGATATCTCTATTCAAACCACCAATAAATCTTTTCATGGTAGCTTCTCTGTCCTCAGATACATCAGCTCTAAGCATAAGAGTTTCCATTTCTTTGTAGTATTCTTCTACAGGTCTGTTTCCTTGAGTTAGTCTCCTTAGCTTTTGATGCAGCTCTCGATGTTAATGGCTGGGCACAAACCGTTTTCTCATCAAAGTCTTCATTTCTGTCCATGTTTCAACAGGATACTCTCCATTGCGTCTTCTGGAAGTTACAACCTGATCCCACCAGCTAAGAGCATAGTCAAAATATTTTGTAGCATCAACTTTCACTCTATTGTTTTCTGTGTAGTGCTGACAATTAAAAACCAACTCAATCTTTTGCTCCCACTCTAAATAAGCATCTGGATCATTTTTTCCATGAAATAGAGGGATTCTGAGCTTAAGTCCACCAAAATTTTCTTGTTGATGAGCTCTGCCTTCCCGTGCACGTCTATGTCTCCTTTGACTGCTGTGAGAAGAGCTGCTATTAGTTCCATAGTAATCATCTGCTGCAACATCTCTTGCTTGTCTAGGCTGCACTCTATCTCTTCTTGGAATTCTTTCTTGTTCATCCATTTGTTGTGATCTGTTTTGTTCATGATCTGAGTTTGATTGTAGCTCCTGACGAAGTGCATCTATTTTTGTATTCATCAACTGCTCCATTCGGGCTGTGATAGCTTGTACTAACAGTTTGTTGTTGTTGCAGGCTTCTGCATCATGATCAGACATCTTTCCTGAAACAAAAAACAACAGATCCCCAGTAACAAGTTCTTACAAAACAAGAGTAGCTTAAGAGTCACGCAACAGTCAGATTCATAGTAACAAATCTAAACAGAAGATGAACAGCCAGTTTTAAGCACCAGATCAGTCTAAAAAAAATTTTCACAAACCAGAATTTTAAGTAATAGATAAGTGATTGATCTATCAACCTAGAATCCAAAAGTGACGAACTGGGCAGTATTCAAAACGTTTTTAGAAAAGAAAATAGAAAACTCAACTTTTCAGAGGGTGCTCTGATACCACTTGATGAGATTCTCCTTAGATCGGCACTCTTAAAGTTGAGGAAAAGGGATAGGCCTTGCTGCTATGAAACCATGAAGCTTAAAAGACAAGGGATGTGGATTGAATGGTCGCACAGAAGCTGCGGAATGACTTCTGATTTACCTAGATTGATTCTCAGGATATTACACACCAAAGAAATCGAAATTGTTTGCTGGATATTACACACCAACAATGATCTAACTTGAAAGAGTTTTTGATAAAAAGATAGATGAATGTTTACAAAGGGTGCCACGAAATTATAAAGGAAGAAGAAGAAGACAAGTCTTGGAAACACACCCAAGACTGCCTTGGAAACAAACAGAATTAAAAACATAGTTTGAACTTGAAAAATAACTCTTCCCCTTCTAAAATTCGAATTCTCCTTTTGGGCTGGGCTGGAATCAATAAAATGGGTGATTTGAAAGTAATCCAAATGCCTCATTAAAAATCTCTCTTTGGAAAACCCATTGGGACAAAACCAAAGATGAGGGAAAAAGAGCACAAATGGATCACTTGCCCATTTATTGATTGTCTTGGACCTGTATCAAAACCAAAGAGGTTTGAATGACACCTTCTCCATCCTGGTCTAAGAGTTTTGATTTCTCCCAAATGTGGTTAAGTAGTCCTCCTAGTGCTTTGTTGAACTTCTTGGCTCTAGAACGAGTCATTGGTCCTTCTGGTACAAGTAAAGCTTCCTCCATGTCCACAGCTTCTAGTTCATCCTCAGCTACAAGTTCAGCTCCATCTGGTTCTAGCTCTATGTCCTTAGTGCTGCTGTCCATGATCACATCACGCGGTCACCATTGCTTTGTTGAGCTATTACGTTTAGAAGGTATGGCTTTTGTTGAGCTCAAGTGTGCGCTCTAGTCCGGGTTTGTCTTGTTTCTTTTGCCAGTGCTCGCTTTATTCCCTAGAGGTAGGATATCTCATGTCTTGACTGTGTGGGCTATACGGTAATTTGCTTGACAAATTTTTAGGTGCTGCCCTGTTTTTTGGAGTTGCGAAAGAAGTTAGGTTAAAGTGGCAAATGTGAAGCATCACTACAAGAAAACAGGCCATTTGCGATGGACATATACCTCGCAATTCCGTCGCAAATGGCCTTTCGCGACGGATTTGCGAGACGCACCATTCCGTCGTAAATCCCGTCTCGCAAATAAATTTTCGTCGCAAATCCCTCTTAAATTTGCGAGTGAAAAACGTGGTTGCTATCTCGTCGCAAAAATAATCCCGCAATATCGTCGCAAAATTGCGACGGAAGTGCGTGAACGCGTTTTTCATCGCAAAAGTTTTCATCGCAAATTAGAAGCAAAATGCGTTACTAATTTTATCCGCAAACGCGTCGCAAAAATTGCTTCGCATTTGCGAGGAAACATTGCAACGGAATTGCGTAGATATATTTTTTAATTGGGGTCGCAATTCCCTCGCAATTTGTGACGGAATTGCGAGGGTACGGTTCTTATGTCCCTCGTAAAACCGTCGCAAATTGCGAGGAAATTGCACCGACTTCCAATTTATATAATAATTAAAAATTTTAATTATTTTTAATAATTAATAATTAAAAAATTATAAATTATAAATAAAATTTGTTTTTCAAAATTAAAATTTTATAAAAATAAATTGTTTAAACATTAAAAAAACTAAATTGTATCATACATTAGGGAATCTAAAATTGAACCGATGGACCAGATCCAGTTCCGGTTCCGGTCCCGGTCTCGGTCCCGGTCTCGGTCCTACTGGTAGATGCGTCTGCAGGGTCCTGAATCATCTGTGCTAGCACCGGATCCTTTGTCGCCAAGTAGCTGAACATCTGATCGAACCTCGAGATCTTCTCAGACTGAGTCACGATCAGCTGGGCCTGCGATTCAATGATGCCCTTGAGGTAGGCGGCGGACTCCGCTTCTGCTGCTCTCGAGGAAGAAGAAGTACACGAGTCGATCTGCGATTGCAGAGAACCGACTCCGTAAATTCTCCTTTTTTTATGGGGAGCTACCTGAAAATTAAGAATATGTTTAATTAGTTGAAATTATTTTAAAAAATAAATATATAACATCAATATTCATACCTTGGTAAAGATCTTGTTCTTCACGGCGGGAGTCAAAGGGGTAGATGCGCTCTCATCGCCCTCAGAATGCTGAGTGAACTCCTGCATCTTAGAAGTGACGTCGTTGTAGATCCTCTCAGACTTCTTGTCGACGAAAGTCTCATCTGGTCGCCTCTTTGTCTCGTCGAGGACAGCTAGCAAATCCGGGACCGAATCTCCGCGATCCTTTGCCTGATTTGTTTTTTTATAAATATCACAATAAAATTTAATTAATAATTAGAATTTAATTAATTAAAAGAAATGAAAAACTTACGATTTTCCGTCCGCGGGCAAGGTAGGAAAGCTGTTCAGACAGATGTTTGGCATACCCGTCCCCATCAGGATCAGCGTACCGGGCCGCCCGACTGTTAACGCTCTTGATCTCGCTCGCCGGATCCTGCCAATACGCCACAAAGCCTGCCCAGACCTTTGGATCAAACCACTTAGGCATCGCAAGGTCGCCTTCTTTCTTCCACTTCTTCTTCCACCGTCCCACCTGGTCGGCCATGCGTTCCTTCAACTTCGCATCAAACTCCTTTCGGACCTTGCTCGTAATACTGTACTCTCAATGATAGTGTTGCTACAAAAAAAAAATTATCATGAAAAATTCAAACAATAAGTTATATAAATTATAAAATAATTAATTTTAAATATTAAAAAAACTTACAGCAAAATTCTGAACCACCGTCTTTTGACATGGTCGGTGTTTGCCTCCAATTGGCATGAGGCTCTTTGAAATCTCGTTCAAGATCGATCGGACCGAAGCGGCCACGCATCCGTCTTGATCAAACCTGAAATGTAACATAATAAAAAACAAATAATATGATTTATTTGTTTTAAAAAACTTAAAATTAAATTAATAAAATAAAATAAAAATCTTACCAATACGTGTTATCAGGACGTCTTGGATCAAGGCGGGGAAGAAGGTCATGACCGGGAGACTCAAGGATCGCCTTAACGACAAGATCATCATTGTCGTTATCAAAGTGTGCCACCGGTGGGGATCTGAGAATGCAGGTGGAGGCGGTGAATAGTATTGCATCCCGGGATTGTCGTCCTGTCTCGTTCTGAGAAGTGAAACTCGTCCGAGGAGTTTCTGGAACAGACGTGTCACTCCTCCGAGACGTGTCACCCCTCGACGGTGCACCCCTCGTTATTAATTCCAGACATCTGAAAACAAAAATTTAAAAAATTAGTAAAATATGGTACAATGATATCATATTAAAACTTATAAATTCTAAAAATCAATTACTAAATGAATTATAAAATTACAAAAACCTAAAAACTAAAAATTTCTAAAATTCTACAAAACCTAATTCTAAAAACAACACAAATTTAAATCTAAATATAACAAATCTAAATCTAAAACTAACAAAACCTAATTTTAAAAACAAAACTAACTAAATTACAAAACCTAACCTAAATCTAACAAAACTAATCTAAAAATTAATAATAATTAATTTTACCTAAAATCTAATAAATTTCTAATTCTAACAAAACCTAATTCTAAAATTTGTAAAATTTCTAAAAATTAATTATAAAATTTCTAACAAAAACTAATCTAAATCTAACACAACTAATCTAACAAACCTAAATCTAACAAACCTTAATCTAACAAAATTACTAACAAACCTAAATCTAACAAACCTAAACTAATCTACAACCTAAAACTAATCTAACAAAACTAATCTAATTACTTGAAATCAAAAACCAACCAAAACCAAATTAAATCAATCTAACCGTTTGTTTTCTTGCAGAATCGGCGCGGCTGGAGAAGGAGAGAAGGAGGATCGAACGGCGGCGGGGGAGAGGAGGACGAGCGGCGGTTCAGTCGGCTTGGAGAGGAGGAAGGCGATCGGCGGCGATGGGAGGAGAAGAAGAAAGAGAAGAAAGAAAAGGAAGAAGAAGATCGCGACTTTATTCTGTTTTTTTTCCCGGTCTCATCGCAATTCCGTCGCAAAATCCCTCGCAAATTAGGGTTTCGGATTACCAATTTGCGACGGAGTTGCGAGGAAACTTATCTGACATCGGCATTCCATCGCAAAATGAATATTTCAAAAAGATTAAAAAAATTTCGGATCGCGGTTAAACCCAATAAAAGGAATAGAGCCGCAATTCCCTCGCAAATGCGCGACGGTTTTGCGAGGGAAATAATTTGCGAGGGAATTGCGTCTATTATTTTTTTGTTTCCTCGCAAGTCCCTCGCACATTGCGACGAAATTGCGTTGACCAAGACGTTTCCCTCGCAATTCCGTCGCAATTTTATAAAATGTGATTAAAAAAACTTTATCTTTAATTTAGAAAAATAATCGTTTTAATTTGTTTTGGGATATGTTTGGATGCAAATTCATTACTAGTTAAGCTATTAGACTTTGTAACTTTTGTATTTAGTTACGGTTCTTGTTACCTAACTTTTGGATCTATATAGTTCAGTTCTTGTATCTTGGGAAGGTTTTTGAGAGAAGTTTGTGCTTATCAACCTTGGATATGTTTAGATGTAAATTCATTACTAGTTGAGCTATTGGACTTTTAACTTTTGTTTTAAGTTACGGTTCTTGTTACCATAAATTTTGTACTAGTTACGGTTCTTGTATCCTTGGGGAAGTGTTGCTTATCAACCTTGGATATGGACTACAGGTAAATGAGACATTTCAAATCTTTAGCATCGCAATCAACACAAAATGTATATTGGATCATACTTAATTCATCGATAACCATCTTGTCGGGCTAACATCTTGAATGAGTGTAAAATATTCATCGATTGCTGAATTTTCAAATTAATTCCAAGCAATTCTCTAGCAAATTGCGAGAATTAGACGGTTCCCTCGCAATTCCCTCGCAAATTTGCGAGGGAATTGCGACGATTTAAGCTAGTTCATCGCAAATCCTTCGCAAATTTGGTAAAATTTGATTAAAAAAAATTTTTATTTAAAATCGAAATTGCTTAAAAACATGAAAAAATTAATCAGATTTTTTTTCAGATTCATTGGAGTATTCACTATGATCAGTGTCTTCTTCATCATCAGTCTCCTCGAACTCGTCAGATTCTTCGTCTTCCTTCGTGTCATCAACTATTATGTCCTTCCTCTTCTCTGGTTTCTGGATCAATATGTAAGATATTCTCGGTTGATTCGATTGCTACAAAGACTTCTGGTGATCTTTCATGTTGCATTTGCCACATCATCAACTTCCCCGACTATACGACCTCTCGGATTCACTTTTATGACTATTAACCACGTCTCCCGCATTTTTGTCTTTTCCGAGGGTAAGGAATATAACAACACTTGTTCTGCTTGACATGCTAGGATAAAAGGTTCGAAGTTAGAAACTTTTTTGTTTGCATTGACATCGGTTACCCCTAATGTGTTTGTGCGGACGCCTCGACCGACCCGTTGGATCGTACAATGACATTTGAATAAAATGCATTTTAACTCAATAATTCCAGGATATGAGACTTCCATAATTTCTTGCAAGACGCCGTAGAAGTTTAGATCACCTGGCACATGGATTCCATAATTTGCGGTTGACTTATTGGAGCCATAATCATACGTGTGAAAAGTGTATCCACGAGTGAAGTACATTGGGGCAGTTTTGATCTTCGCAATTGGTTCGTGAATAATCTCATGCAACCATAGTGGCAAGGGCTGGTTTGCACATCCATTCATCACCTATATATATGTATAATATATATACATAAATTTTTAATTAACGAATTAGATTATTTAAATATTGTTGGAATATATCAAATATGTATAATATCTTACTCTACGTACATAATATCTTAACCATCCAGCAAAATTATCTTCTTTGGACTTTCATACTCTTTTTCTGGTAAACCAGGACAAGCTTCTCGCATCTGCCTGTCGAATTCACTGTACAAACAAAAATAAAATTAAATTCGTGAACTTCAAATGAATAATAATAAATAATTGTTAGTTAACAAATTTAAATAATTAATTAAGAGATATACCTCTCAAACGGTTGCACTCCCTCACAATTTCGCAATATATAATTGTGCGCGCACGAGTAAATTTGTGGTCTTCCCGCCAAACTTCTTTAACATTTCCACGAAGTCTCCCTATTTGGGTGAAGATATCTGGGACCTCTACGTTATATGTTGGTGCAACACCTCCATCGTCTTATTGGCTTAGACGTGTCTATTTTGGTTTCGAACGGTTTGGGCTAAAATAATATGACGTGAAATGAGAGGTTTCTTCAGTCAAACTTCCTGCAACGATCGATCTTCCAGTTTTGCAAGATTTTTGGCCTTTCCTTTTAGATGTCCCATGAATCGCTCGAACGGGTACATCCATCGAATTGCACAGGCCCTCCAAGAGCTGCTTCATGCGGTAGGTGGATTGGAAGATGTTCCATCACATCAAAAAAAGATGGTGGAAATATTTTCTCCAAATTACAGAGCAACACTGGTATATTATTCTGTAATTGCACAATGTCTCGTCTGTAAGTGTTCGTGTGCATAGATCCCTGAAAAATGCTCCAATGCCTACACGTTCATAGTTATTATAATCACACCACTAAAATAATTTAATAAAATGACAAAACTATTTCAATAATCAATGTAATTAATTAATATGTACCAGCAATTGCTTCGTGGACGGTTGTCGGTAAGAGTTCAGCCATGCAAAGGGTAATAGTCGTTGCATGAAAACATGGCAATCGTGGCTCTTCATACGGCAAGTTTTTTGCCTTGTTCAATACATCTTGAGAATTTTGGACACATAACAATCCGGAAACTTCACTTCTGAAGCAATCCAGTTAAACAACGTCTGTTTCGCATCCCCAGACAATCGAAAGATCGGAATCGGGTAATTTACCATCTCTTGTAAGATGTAACTCGCTTCTTGAGCAGATTTCGGCCAAGTCCAACCTTGATTTGAAGTTGTCTTTACTCTTTCCCGTTCCTTGCACATTCAAAATCGTATTCATGATGTTATCGAAATTTTTTTTCTCGATGTGCATCACATCAAGGTTGTGCCGTAATAGATGATCTTTCCAATATGGGAGTTCCCAAAAGATACTCATTTTGTGCCAATTGTGAGAACTCCCATATCCGTCAGGCATGTTCGTGTAGTGTGCCAATTTCCCCACACTTACATGTTTCCTGAGCACCATAATAATCAATCTACTCAAACAAACCATTCCCTGACATATAAACTGGGGGAGGAATACGCACAACCTTGTTCGTTTTGAACAACTTCTTGTTCTTCGATACAGATGATGCAAGGGAAGAAAGCGACGATGACAATCAAACCAGCACGACTTCCTTCCATGCTTCAGTTGAAAGGCATCTGATCGATCCATGCAATATGGACAAGATAACCTTCCGTGCGTGGTCCATCCCGATATTATTCTATAACGCTGGGAAGTCACTAATGGTCCACAATAGCACTGCCCGCATTATAAAATTCTGTTCCTGTGAATAATCAAATGTGCGTACACCTGTGTACCATAATTGTTTCAAGTCATGAACCAAAGGTTGCAGAAATACATCAAGGGATCGTTTTGGATGCTTAGGACCCGGTAAAAGAATACTCATAAACAAAACTTCCCTTTGCATGCACATTTCTGGTGGCAGATTGTATGGCGTCAATATCACAGGCCATAAAGAATATTGTCTCCAGACAAACCAAATGGACTAAATCCATTAGTGCATAAGCCAAGATGAACATTCCTACTCTCGTTAGCAAAGTCAGAATGTACCGTCTGAAAGTGTTTCCACGCCTTTGCATCTGATGGATGCGTAATCTCCCCATCATTCGTTGTATGTTCTGCATGCCATCTCATTGCCGCCGATGTCCTTTCCGATTGGTATAACCGTTTCAATCTATCAGTGATGGGCAAGTACCACATACGTTGGTATGGGACACGGCTCCTTCCGGTAGTTGGTTGATATATTGGCTTCCCACAAAATCGACATTCCTGTAGCTTATCATCGTCTTTCCAGAAAATCATGCAATTGTCAATGCAAACATCAATAATTTCCGAAGGTAGCCCCAGACTAGCAACTATTTCTGTATTTCATAGTAACTCCCTGCAGAAATATTATCTTCTGGCAAATACTCTTTAAAAAGCTCAGCCCATGCGTCTATGCAATTTTCAGTTAGGTTATTATCACTTTTAATTGTCATCATCCTAGATGCCAATGAAAGTTTAGATAACCCCTCTCTACATCCCTCATAGATAGGTTGATCTGCAGCGTCTAACATATCATAAAAATGTTGTGCTTCAACATTGGGTTCTTCCCTAGTATCATCAGCAAATGCAGGAATAGATTCATGAAATGCATCAGTAACCATATCATGAACCTATTTCCCTGTTGATCCCTTTCATAATCTTCAATCATATTTTGGCCATAATTATAATTATCATATATAATTCGGTTGATCAACACCATCACCCGTACTACTACTTCCGGCACCAAGATATATAACCCTCCCCATGTGAAAACCAGATATAATAGTTCGGCATAAATCCTCTATTATATAGATGCCTCTTCACAATATCAATATCCAAATATTGAGTATTCTTGCAAGTTTTACATGGACAGAATATGTTACCGTCACCCTTCGCATATGGGTTGTTAGTGGCCTGGTGGATGAATGCTCGTAACCCGGCACGATACTCTTTCGTCACTTTCTCTTGTCTCCGGATCTTTTCGATGATACATCCAACTTCGTAATGCATATGCTTCATTCTGCGCACGCCATTCTTTCTTAGCTCTCACAAAACAATATCTCAATTTTTTTTTTTTTAGTGTTTCCTCGTTTGTTTTTGTTGTGAAATGAGAGATCTCACGTTATGGTATTTATAGTTTTTTTGCAAAATTTTGCGAGAGATTTGCTATGGAATTGCGTCTAATTTGCGACGTATTTGCGAGGAAACCGGCCCTCGCAATAATTAGGTACAACATTTAAAACTTGTTTCACCTAATTTTCTACCCATTTTTACTAACCATAGCAAATCCGTCGCAAATTTTCGAGAAAATTGCGACGGAAACTATTTACCCGTGCAAAATCTTTGCAAATCCCTCGCAAATTTGCGATTTAAAATTTCCGTCGCAAATTCATCGCAAATAGGAGGCTATATCGTCGCATATTACTCGCAATTAGCGAGGGATATGTTCCTCGCAAATTTGCGAGGATTTTGCGACGGAAACCAGTTTCCTCGCAAATTTATCGCAATTCCGCCGCGAATTTGCGACGAAAATATTCCGTCGCAAATCGCCTGTTTTCTTGTAGTGCATCTAGGAATGTGTTCATCTTGTTTTCTCTGGTTTGGGAGGAGCTAGTAATGCCTTAGGACTGTGGTTCGCGTGTCTCTGTGCTAGCCGACTGTGGGGTAATGGGGCTGCCAATGAAAGAGCTTCCTTCACTAAGAAAGCCGTTTCCAATCTCTCTGGTGGTCTTCGCCGAAGTTATTTTCTTGATCTTTTATACTTCTCGGTTTTGAGGGTCTTATCAATTCATCTTGACGTCGTAAACTAGAAAGTTTAACGTTTATGTTGATGAACCAAATTTTGGAGTTGTTTTTGCTCCATGTTTTTATCTTTTTTTTTTGCCATGGGACCAAGCTATAAGTTATGCTTTTGTAAAACTTAAACAATTCATTTCTAATGATTTCTACATTCTTATCAAAAAAAAAATATGTTGTCATCTTCACCATGGGATTCAATCTCTGATTCTGTCCAATAAACCATTAAATCAGGTATGTTGGCAACACTAAGATGCATATTGTCCACCAATCAAAACAAACCACATTTTGTCTAAATCTACATCTTATTCTAAACAGTGTAAAGTAAGGTGAATAAGGAAGTAAAGAAAAATTGCTTATGCGCAACGATCAGTGAGGTCGGAGAAACCGCCAATACAATTTTTTTTTAATATATACTTGTGGGCTGTGTTTATAATTGGACTAAGCTTTATAATTCAAGCCTTCTCTCCACTAAATAGATATATACCCGTGGGCTAGATTTTTAATTTATTTATAAGTTACTAGGTCTCCGTATAACCTGTTTCTCTGAATACCACAACCTGCACCCGCACTGCCATATACAAAACCCACATCCATATAACCCGCTTGATTAAAAGTTTTGGTATTACGAGAAAATCAGAATGAAAGTGCGGTACGGTTCAACTGCGGTAACAAATATACAAAAAATTATTTTAAATGTTATCCTGCAAAAACGTACTACAATTACCAATCATAAATTCATAATTGTTTTGTACATTTTGCATTTCATAAAAAAAATTGCGGTTTTACCTAGAAAATAATACCTTGAACCGCATTTCAAAATGAACACAAATCTTTACATTGCGGTTCATTGAAAAGCGCATGGGAGACTGCAACTTTCTATTAGTTTTGATTTTTAAAAATATTAAAACTACTATATATATATATATCCCCTTTCAAATAACAAAAAAAAAAAATATTCCAATAGGGTTTCTCTCTAACTTTCCTCCATAGTCTTTTTTTTTTTAATTAACTTCTCTTCTCTCCGGTAACATCTCAGCATTAAATTTACGTGCAATTCATTGAAATTAATTTCCATACGAAAGTCACTGTAAATATTACATTTTATATATGATCGTACATGTCGTATTTTGTATTAGAATTGCACGTATTGTTTCTAAAAATTTCTTCCCTCCGTAGTTTTTTTAATTAACTTCACTCCTATATGTAAATCTAATTTAGGTATATGAATCTAATTTTAGTTATAAAGTAAATAATGTTATATTAATGGTACTTACTTATCATGGTGATCATTAAGACAAACATAAATCATGTAGCTAGCTTGTATTAATTAAATTAATATTATTTGTTAATTTGCAATCCAATTTACTTGGCTTGTTTAAATCATATATACATGTCCGTTTAGTTATATAACAATTTTACAATTTTTTTTATGTTTCATATCATATCATTTTTCTTTATTTACACAAAATAAACTATTATACTGATTATTAATATATTTTTTTCTAACATATTTATCTATTATTTGTATTCCACGCTGTTTCATGCATTTTTACCATTCAAACATTTTATTGTATACCGCAAATAGTTTTTTTCACCAATCAAACATTATTCCGTACCACTTATTTTTTTACCAACCGCACTTGTCTTGAAAATAAAATTTTCCCGCACATACCACAGTTGAACCGTACCGCATAGTCAAATAGTTTTTTCGGCACAACCTAATCTACTGTCAGCATTCAAACCCTTTAGGCAGTCATTGGTAACATATAAAAAGCAGTTTTCAAAAGTTCTCCCACAAAACTGTACTGTATTTACCAATCACAATTAAAAATACATATTTGCGGTTTCTTAAAAGAAAAATGCCAAACTGCTTTTTTATCCATCAAATAATAAGGTGGACCGTAGAAAATGGTCACTGCTCTGTACCTGCGGTACATTGAAATCTGCAGGATAATACAACTTTACTTTTTTTTTTATTGTTTAATAACAGTTCGGATCTTGTCGGATTTCTAAATAGAAAATAAGTATAACATGAATTTTTTTTTTGTTTTTCAGAGTGATCTTATGTGGTTGTTAAGGCGACTCAGGCGGTTCATTGTAGTTGAGGATATAAGTTTATCATGATACTCCTTCCATTAGTAAAAGGATTTACGTAATTTAATATAATATTACAGCATTTATTGAATCCTTTAAGGAGTTGGTTAATTATGTTGGACTTTTTTTGGATAAAAATTGTCAACGAAGCAAAGATCCAACATATATAACTAGTGACAATGATTATGGATTTCTGCTTCGTAAATCCAGATGTATATCTCTAATTACTTTCTTTACTTCATCGATTTTCAAAATCAAATCAATATAAGTTTTGAATTGACATATTAAATATTTCTAATACAATAATAATTGTTAAGATATGAGTGTAATATTATATACCTTCAATGTTAAAAGATAGTTATGAAAATGAGCATTATATTACATATCATGCCATATGCATATCCATAATTAGCTTAAGCAATATAGATTAAGAAATATCACTTGAATGTTATAATTGTTTGGTAATCTATTTTATTTTGAATTCTAACAGATATATAATATATACGTAAAGTATGCATGAGTTTACATTTTCTTCTATTTTTATAATAAATGTGGTAACACACATGTTTTTATATGTGTGCATGACTGTTTTGTAGGGCACATGTTTGCTTTTGTATTTTCCACAAATTTGAAGAGATATGTTTCCTATTATTAGTGTCTTATCATATACTATATATATTTCTTTATTTTATTTAGTAATCATGTCTATGTTATCTTCATCCTATTAATTCTGATCTGACTCACATTATCTATATCAAGATCAAAAGTAAAAAACGCTTTCATTCATTATAAAAAAATTGATTACTCTTATGTTCTTAATAATTTTACTTGATTAAAAAGTCTGTGATTTAGCTATAATAACATATAAAAATTTGAGTAAAAAAATCATTATATATAACGTTTAAAAATATATAACATGACATATATGTGTATTTTTATAATATATGAGCGAGTGAAGCATGTCATTTCTCTATTGCCAAGTGAAATAGATGAGTGAGTGAGCATCAAACCTACGAAGATATTTCGTGATGTTGATGAAGAAGATGAAAGCCGTTGAGACAATATATGCAACCCAAGTATGAAAACAGAATGACCTACCGTTTTTCGTATGAATTAATGTAGTTATCATATACTAAATACATATATTTTTAATTTAGTAATCACACCTATTTTACAATACATTTATTGATGTCTTTGCTTCTCTCCTGAATATACAATTAGATATGATAACACATGTTTTTAGTACGTGTGCATGATGATTTTGTAGCACGTGGTTCCTATTAATTAATGTATTTGATCATATATTAATTTTTTTAATTAGTAATCATACCTATTTTACATTCGTCCTGAATTATCTTGACAACATGAAGTAATATGGGGTAAGACCATAGATAGTCTTCATGGTAGGCCATTATTTTTTTCATACTTAGGTTGCATTATTTCAATGGCTTTTATTTTTTTCATCAACATAACCAAATCTTTTTTGTATGATTGGTGCTCACTGAGTCATCTATTTCACTTGGCAAAAGAGAAATAACATGCTTCACAATATTATCGCCTCAACTAGAGACTCGATTTTGAGATGCATTGACAAATTTATTCATGACACTATCTTCGCAAAAAATAAAATAAAAATCTTCCAGCAACCTAATTCATATTTGACTTACTAATTCCTAATCCCTATTGCAACAATTCTAAGGTTCCCCTTGTTTTTTTCTTCTTCTTTTTATTTGCAAGGGTTTCACTATTGGGTCGTTAAGCAAATTTTATAATATTTTACAAACTCTTTCACTCATTAATGATATCTAAATAATTTACTAAAACAAAAAAAAAAATCATGACAACATCATTGTTCCGTTACCATGAGATAGCTATCGCTTTAGAGTAGCATTGTAACTCATTTTCCGTTAAAGATTATCCCTAGATCATGTTATATTTCATCACTTATTTCTTACTTGAGATTTTTTCAGTTTACCTGCAAATATACTTAGCAATATTAGCATTTATTGGCACTTTGCATTACTCTACGTGTGTCACACTTTACAAGTTAAGCTGAAAAAGTAGTTCTTAAGTAAGCACATTAACAACCCTGAGCATTTTCATAGAAAATATATGTTATGCTCACTGTTACAGTGAAAAAAACACCTCTCTACTAAGAAAATCCAAATCCGTTCTCGGTCCATGAGTTATTTCTTTTGTACTCTACGAAAAAGTACATTATCTCTATGACCTTTTATCTTCATCTTCGAATCTCAATATATGTGTGTTTTCCTCCATTTCAATTAAAAATACTTTACGAGCAGAACCCAATTGTCTTCAAAATATTGTGACCACACCTTCCACCTAAATTTCTTCATTTTTATTGCAACAAAATATCAATATCTGTTCAAAAACTTCATGAAGTTAAGCCAAATTTGGTTTGTATGCGTTAATTCGTGGTATAGGCAAGAACTACAACAAGCGATTCATACTCATAGATCATGTACGATAACATATTGTAGTGATGTGTCATGTACATAATCAAATAATGGCTTTGTTAATTTATAATGCAAGCTTTTTTCATAACATAAACATGACTTCAGTATATGGCCTATTAACTTTTTCTTTTGCTTCTCGTTTGCGCTTTATTTTGAGTCTAAAATTTAAATGTGAATGTTGAATACATTTTTTAATCATAATACATTTGTTATTTATGAGACCATACAAGTATTACTCTTTTGGACTAATAGTGTATTCAAAGATAATTATAAACTTCTCATACATGTTCTTGAATGACAATCTTCTGAAGCCATATTCAAAATGACCAAATATGCAATCATAGGTTCAATGTTTTTGGGTGGATTTTATGTCAAACCATATAACTTTTTTAAAAAGTTGAATAAACTACATATGTATAAAATATAATTTAAATTAGAAAATAAAGATATTGTTGACAAAAGAAATAGAAAATAAATATATTTCACATTTATTTTAATCATTTTTTCGGGCATAAATGTTAAAACATTAATGGGTAGTCTTTAGATACAATGAATAATATAAAACAAAATCTAGGGTTTGTAATGATTAAAATATATCAAATGTGATTTGGATCTAACAGCCATTATTCTCTTAATCAACGACACATCATCCTAAACTGCTTTTAAATAGAGGTTTATCTTTACTCTCTTCCTCACTTTCAAATATATCCAAGATCCATAATCAACTATAATTGCTACTTCAACCATTTCCGATCCTTAATTTCCATCTTCTCCTTTTCTCTCTTGCTTCTCGTTTCTATCATCCTTCTTGTTTTTAAAACCCTATATCTCATTTTTGGCTCAAAAAAGTACGTGATGATGATTTGATTTGTTGTTTCTCAATTTTTTTTCTATATACAGTTCGTGTAGAGGATTATATACATAAGCATGTTCAAGCAGTGCTTTTTTGTTTAAATTACTTGATTAATGTGTCGGGTTGAAAGGCCATAGTAGATATTATGTTTTTTTGTTTTGTTTTTTGTTTATATTATGTGTTTTGTTCATGTTGTTTTAGGAATCGAGAATATATTTATTTTTATATGTATAATATTTCTTACACAAATATTTATAACTCTATTGTTCTCAGATTTATTTTCTTTTATCTCTTTGTTTTTCAAGATTCTAATTTGATTAAGAGTTCTTAATCCAGGGGACGGCATCACTATAAAATTCAGATCTAAAGATATTGTAATGAAATTCAATAACTATATTGTCAAACAATGTTTTTAAACATCTCTCCTCTTTTCCTTTTCAAAACCCTAATTATATATTAGTTCAAGTCTTCCTTTTTTGTGGTTTTATAAAAATCATTTCAAGTCTCAGAATCGAGTCTCTCATGAAATGCATTGTAATTATAATTGCCTTGAGAGATAAAAACTTGAGAAATGTTGCTTGTTGTGTCCTTGTTTTAATAACACCGAATGTCTATGTACTCGATTATTATTAGTTTATGGGGTGTTATTGGTTTGCAACTTTGAAAGAGTTTTGATGACTTAAGATATATAGAAAGTAGATAAATTAAAGATTTTAAATGACTATTAGAGAGTTATGTATAATCTTTTTGATTAGCTTTTTCCAGAATCTCATAAAATCATTTAAAGATAATCATAAACTTTTATGGAGTATCTCAAACTTATGAAGAATATTTCCAAAATATTTTATTTTGTTGTCCTCATCTGCTACATATATTCACAAAAGAGCGCACAATAGTCACAAGTATGTTTCCCTATACATCGATTCTTTACTCCTATTACCTCAGGGGATTGAAAATGTATTTGTTTTTGTTTCACCAACAAAAGCAGCATGAGGACCTGAATCAAACATACTAACGGGTCTTGTTCTTGACGTATAGAGACCTATATCATTTCCGAACTAAAATGACTTGAGTTGAGAAGCTTACAAAAATGGTGGTCATCCCTTGCTAAGCTATGATGTCTGATCTTTGGTCTTATGATCCAACAGGAGCATCCACTTCAAAATAATTAAATCTTTTTTTTTTTTTTCTCTCTTTTCTCTCTTCGTCTTCTTCTCTTCTAAACACTAAAAATTTTCAAGTTTTTTTCCAGTCTCTTCTCTCTTCGTTGTGATGGTTGCTTCTCACCATCGTTTTGTCTCTCCCTCCTTCTCAACACCCAAAACAGCAAGCTTTTAGGTCTTCAAATCAATGAAACATGTTGTTTGTTTAATAGGTAATTTTCATATTCTGTGTGTTTTTCCTTGACTATTCTGTCTTCTTCTATTTGATTTTGAATTGTGTGTTTAATCAGATTTTGTAATCCAATTTTTCTGAGAAGACAAAACGATTTAAATAGTGTTTAAGATCAAAGAGTTTATTGTTCCACCTACATTTTACCATTTGAAGTTCTGCATCGTTCATTGTTCCACCTATGTCAACTACAACCACAAGTTCCACCGGCGCATGTTGCGACGGATCTAAAAGCCTATGTCCTACCTTGCCTCTTGCAACTAGAGGTAGTGGCGCCTTCACCCGCAGAGCCACAACAGAGCCATAACACGAGTCTAGTAACCACACACAATAGAGACAACGACCAATTCAGGTAACAAACTCAACAGAGACAACGACAACTTCATCATCATCGTAAAATCTTGAATAATCACTTCGTGTCGGTTTCGCTCTAAGAGAAGAAACAACGACAACACGCTTCTCCTGGATTACGGAAACAGAGTTGTCGAGATGAGATTCAGTTGCATTTCAATGAGGAACAAGGAGAGAAGCATATTTCCATATGGAACTACATACATGACAAACAAGCTTGTCGTGCGTACATACATTTGTTTTGCTCTGTTTATTCACTTTTTTCATTGTCTTCCTCTGGCCACGAGATCGATGACCTCCCAAGAGCTTGACCTCGACAAACTAGGTCCTAACCCCTTCGCTCCGTCTCAGACTCATTTACGAAACACTAACCAACCAAGAATCAGATTTTTCAAACTGAGATGGCATCGTCCAACGTCGACTCCTTCCGTTGAGGGAGCATCATCATCATTATCGGCCAACAATGAATCTCGGGGACTCACCGTGACAGCGGATCGTCTTCAAGTAGTCCCGAGATTTGTCATCTTCGTAATCACATCTTAGAGAAAATTTCTTGATGCAAGGAGAATTGCTTAACAGAGCAAGTGTCTTGTCTTGTCTACTAAATCAGAGAACGATTTCGCCGACGACGATGACTATCACAAATTTAAGAGAGGACTGAGTGGAGAGGGAGAGACGCAGCCAAAGATAAGTATCGTCGCGTGTTAACAACTTCCAGAGAAGCACGGCGGCCATGGCGGGACCTTCGGTGCTGCTTCTGGAACCACTGTCTCTCATGTTTCTGATCTTGTTGGACCTGTAAGTCATGAAGCCTATTGCCACTCCATGATGTTTTCTTCTGACAAATAGTTCTCAGGTCATATTTTGTCCCTTGTTTGTGACTTATCTTCCTTGCTTTATGATTGTCAGGAGGGATGTGTTTATGCCGTTGCATAGGAAGATAACGGTGAAGAGGGAAGTTGCATAGGGACATTATGAAGCTCGACGTAAGGCAGGGTGTTAGAGTGGTGATCCTGTCATTTGACAATTCTCGTCTGAGCTCATTTCTAATGAAGGTTGAGCCCACACGGTTCTATTGAACACGATATTTACATGTTGTGGTCGAATTAATAATTAAATAAATCATCTTTATACATAAAATAAAACAATTAACGTGCAACTATAGGGATGCTAAGGAAAAAAAGTAGACATATAAAATTTCATATAAAATTAATTATAGGTTTAATTATATAAAATTTTCATGTAAAATTTAATACATGGTACAACTGGTGATACTTGGTATAAAATTTGATATAATTTTGTTTTGTAGGGACCACACACAAACTTTGCCCAGTTGAAACTTGTAAATCTGAAATATTGTAGGGACCACACGCATGAAAACTAAGATGATTGTTTTGCCTAATTATCCTATTTTACCAAAAACCACACAGTTTAACTTTTGTCATTTTTTACGTTTTTTCAGTTTAACGACTTTCAAACCATTTTTTTTAGTTTTACCAAATACTATATGATTTATAAATCTAGCCCAAATATTTTCACGATCTAATATGTTTTGATAGACATTATATGAATCTCATGGATTAAAAGTTTGTTAACATTAACAAAGTCATCATAAAAGTAGAAGAGTTTATATGAGAGTTGTTATGTATCTTATAAGCAATTATGAAATTTATTTATTTTATTTTGTTTAGTAATTAATATATATATATTTGGTTGTCTAACGAAATTTATTATCAAATATATAATCATTTGGTATGACATTTTAAAAAATTATTTTTTGGATATTTTCTTAAAAATAAGTATTAGTCTTCCTAATTTTACTTAGTCTTATGACACTTTGGGTGACACAATTAGTAAAATATAATGACTATTCTACTTATCAAATTACAACACACAAATACCAAATTGAAAGACTCAAGTTTCTCATAAGTGAAAGTTTCGGTGCACAATGCTATACATTGAACTAAGTAACTATTTTTTCTTATATTTCTCCAATATGGCTTGTGTTCTCCTCCGGCTTTCCTCGATTCTATTAAGCTCTTCAGCTTCTTGTTCAACTTCCCAAGCAACAACTTCACCATTATCATCAATTCTGAATCTGTTCGAATATAAGACAATCAAACACTATAATAAAAGGTGTTGCACATTTACAACCACCAACCAAATCATTCTCAAGTCTAAGTTTTTTTTGGTGATAAATACCTTTCAACATTGTCATGTTACCGTGTTAAATCCGTTAAAATTTCTTTTTCGCAATTGAAATGTTATGTAGACAAAACATAACCTCATGTGATAAGACATAGGGAGCTGGTGCTTACTCATTTTTCAAGCCATATGACTTACAACTCTGGCTCAACAACATTAACAAAAAGGATACCAATTTCTACATCTAATGCATCTGGCTCATCAAACAACTTTCCTAACGAATTTGAGTGATTCTTAACCATACTCAAGAATCTCAAGCCTGGGAAACATGAATCCGACAACGAAATTAACTAAACGCATCCTAATAAACTTATCTCAGATTCTCCATTGGAACACAAAATTACATATGGAAGATTGAATCAAATACAGAATCCATAAATGCTGAACAAATCCGAAATTCTAGACAATCATTTTCATAATGGATTAACAAATTCCATTAAATGGACAACTTTCTCGCTTCAATTTGAGCAATATTAGTAAATAATTGTTCAGTTCAAACCGAAACTACTCGAACTAAGCCGGGGATTATTGTCACCGGTCTTCGATTGCCATCACCATGTCTGGGTATGTAAGTCACGGATCGGGTTTGACTATTGGAACAGGTAGCGATATCACGGAGATTCTTCAATAGAGAAAACGATTGGCGAGACATCTTCTTGATCGTAATCAGATTCTTCAGAAGATGATCAAGGGCGAATGCATCGGGGTATATGCATCATGATTGGTCTCTGATCGATTGCTCACCATGATTTTATAGGCTCGCGTAGGCGTCAATATAAGATGCGTGAATCATATCGCCTTCTCTCCAACATCGATCTTCATTCTTCTTCATTCGATTCGGAGATGCCAAGAGAATCTGCTCTGTTTGGGGCGCGAGATATTGTCGATGATATTGGATATTTGGGAGAATAATTGATGAATTGTGATTGGTGGAAAATAAGGGCATTTTGGGTTTATTACATTTCATTAAGAATATGGAGTATTTCATATAAATTTGGAGTAGACAGATTTAGGTAGGCCTGGGCCTTCGGTTCGAACCAAAGTAAACCGAACCGACCGAACTGAGTAGGAAGGTTTTCGGTTTCACTTCGGTTCTCAAAAGATAACCGATCGGCTAGATTAAAATTAGATTTCGGTTAGTGATTCGGTTCGGTTCGGCAGACTACAACCGATCAGTTTTTATCGGTTAAGGGAACTACTATATAAAAAAAAACCTAGATCTACTTCTACGTCACTTCTTCTTTTTCTAATATTTTCTCTTCTCCTCGCTACTCTCTTCGTTTCTTTGACCTTCTTCCTCCTTCTTCTCCTTTTTCATATTTCTTTAGAGTCTAGATCCTTCTTCTTCCCATTTTCGTTGTTATTTTCTGATATTCTTCTTCTTCACCTCTTTTTTTGAAGGTCTTTTCCGTCAAGGTGCCGCGACAACGATTTCATTGGCTACAATTTTTACCTCTTACCTTTGCGTCACGTCGCTCAGATCCATCTTCTCTCCGTCACTCGCCGTTCTTTTTCTTAACCTTGTCGTCTTCCATCTTTTTTTACAGCCGCCGTCAGCTAGAGCTTCTTTTACAAAACCAAAACGAGCAAACCCTAATATTTGTCGGTGGGCTTTACTTGACCCAAAAACTAGAACTTCTAAATTACAATCACGTTTGAACTTTCTAAAAATTTAGCCCATTATGGTTAAATTTAACTTAAATGTTTCTTTTTTATTACAAATAAACCGAATAAATAACCGAATAAACCGAGAAAAAAAAGATTCGGTTTAATTTTGGATCTGATTTTAAACTATGAAACTGAACCGAATAAATTAAATGCCGAACCGAACCGAACCGATTTTTTATTCGGTTCAATTCAGTAAAATTTGAAAAATCTGAATAAACCGAATACCAAATAAACCGACCCGAATTGAACCGAACAAACCGAATGCCCAAGGCTAGATTTAGGAGTAGATGGATTTGAGTAGCTCAGCAATTGGTTCTTTATGGAACGGCGAAAAAGATGACTCTAGTTTTAGATGGGCTTTAATCAAATAATGCTTTTTAATTATCTGAATGTAAATGTGAATTTTTTTTACCCTTTCGATAATAATCTGACGTGGCATTCTCAAGATCTCTCTCTTTGCTGAAGTGGACACACTGAGATGCCTCAAATAGCTCCTCTTTTTTATGTATTAGAGATGTATTCTCCTATTTTTTTTTTCTGTACTTAAATTATTTTTAACTTTAGTTTAGTATAATTATTTGTGAAAAACATAATTGTAAGGACAAAAGAGAAAATATAAAGTAGTTTTGAGGTTTCACGATTTAAAACCTCAAAATTTAAGGATTTGAAAGTTTGTTGGAATGCCAAAAACTTCAAAACTTGAGGATTTGAAGCTTTATTGGAGATGCTCTAAAGCTATTCATGATCAATTTTTGAATGTTTTTTATAGTAAGATTTAGTTTTGAAACGAAGGCTTATAGAACACATCATCACAATCTACGAAAAAACATAAGTAAAATCTTTAAAATTTTTGAAACCGTGATGATTCACTTCACAACTAACATATATCAAAGCCTCTTCCTACGCATGACCCACACGCGCCATCTTCTCTCTAAAAAAATCACGAATCGTAGAAGGGTTTTCAACAATAGATTCGGTTTGCCTCTCCAGGTGTCGGCGTTTCTCGCCTGCTCCGTGATAGGGCTTATTTTCCTGCTTTGTTTCAGCACCTCCTCAGCGGATTTCCATGGGTCTTCGGTGGCGGCGGCAAGATTCTTCTCCAACTGCATTCTATGTGGATCTCCGTTTGTGGGGATCCTTGTGTTCCTTTGTTGTAGTGTTTCTTTTTCCAGAGTTCTAGTGTCGGGATGAGGATTGGGTTGGTGTGGTCTCCGGTGGGCAAGAGCTGCGGCTGGCTCGAGGGGCGTCTGTGGCAGATCTCCTTTGATTTGGCGGTTGGTTTTGGCTCGGTTTTGGTGTTGTGCGTCTTCCCGGCTCCAGGTTGCAAAACTTGTGTTGGTTCATCTCGATCTCTTTTGATAGGTCGTAGAGACTTTGAGGACATGTCTTTGTGAGAGGCGTGAAGGTATGAGGTGAGACTTTATTTGGTTTTGCTCGAGATGTGGTACGCATTCTTGGCTCTTATCTGGTTTCGTGGGCGTCTGGTGCCGTTAATGATGCTTAATCGAAGAAGCGCGAGTGCGCTTTCTCCTTCGCCAGCAGAGTAGTGTAGTGGATATCCGTTCCTCGATGCATTTGTGGTGAAATCACAGTGGTGAGAGTTTTATCCCATCGATTCATCTTTGGTAAAGGAGACTAGAGGGTCTCGTGGAGGATCTTCTCTTAGCTCGTCCGCACGTGGTGGCTGCTACGAATTGCGGTGAAAGTTGAGGAGTGGATCGAAGGGTTACTCTGCTTGTCAAGGTGATTAATCGAGGGGTCTGTTTGGATCCCAGTGGGCTAATCTCTGTTTCCGGCTAATATGGGGTTGTATGAGCAACAAACCCTCTTCAAACTTTCGAGATTATGCATTCGCCTTACCAGATTGAAGTTAATTATATCACGGACAAAGCTCCTTAATGGCCGGCATCGAAAGTGAGGGTTAGCTACTGTAAACTCTTTTCTTGCTAGGTTGGGGAGTTGATGCAGTGGCATCTTCTTCTCTCCAACAGCCTTAACGTCTTTTTAGCATATTTTTGTTTCTCTGCTTTGTTTGCTATTTTCCTTTTCTTTGTTTTTTTTAGATTTTCTTTTTAGATTAGGAATTATCCTTCTAAGTCGGTTGAAACTTGGCTATATATATAGCCTTCTATCTTTACTTTGTACTCAGCTTTTGATATAATCATAAAACAGAGTCTTTCTCTTTTCCTTAAAACGATTTGATTAAATTCATCCTTTTAAGAAGCAGGTCTCTAGCGATTCATCTTTGAATCTCTAGATTGAGTTGAATCTTTGTTCTTACCCGCCATCAGGTTGGTATCAGAGCAAAACCGCCGCCGCCATCATGCCAAGAGGTCGCCATGATCCACCGTTAACCGAAGCAGAGCTCACTCACTAAACCCTAACTCGCCTTCAAGAGCAAGTTCAACAACTTACCACAGCAATGCAAGCACTAGCAACTCAACAACGTCCTCCGTCTCCAGAACCACAAATCGATCACCATGAGAGGTCTGATGAAGAAGATGACGCGAACCCCTTCGCCGGAAACGTCGTGCATCCTCTTGTGCAACGTGGTACTGATTTTCGATGGGAAAAGGGGTTTAAATCTGAAATTCCTAAATTTTACGGTGAACAGACAGCCAAAGAATTACTTGATTGGATCGTAACAGTCGAAGAAATCCTTGAATTCAAACACGTTCCTTTAGAGCATTGTGTTCCTGTGATCGCGATGCGTTTTCGAAACAGAGCCGCCGCTTGGTGGACCCAAACTAAAGCTTTGCGCCTACGCTTAGGCAAACCTAAGATCACGTCATGGGAGAAACTCAAGAAGCATATGCGTAAAACTTTTTTGCCATATAACTATGAACATCTCATGTTTCAACGATTGCAAAATTTGCGTCAAGGTAGCCGCTCCGTTGAAGAATATTCTACTGATTTTTTTTTTACTTCTCAACAGAGTTGATCTTCACGATTTTGAAACTCAACTTGTGGCTCGATTTATTGGTGGTTTACGTCAACAAATTCAGCACACGTTGAATTTGTTTCACCCACTCACCATCGCTGAAGCTCATCAACAAGCATTGACCATTGAAGCTCAAACAAAAACCATCTTCTCCTCATGGAGTGCCCCACGCCAACCACGTTTCTCCCCCGCTTCTAGTTTCCTCCCCAGTGTCAATGACCATGCTCCATCCGCACTAGTTACAGCACTTGTTCCGGTCGACCAACCTTGCCCCAATCGCCCTGTTACACTCTGTTGTTTCTTTTGTGGCGAACCCGGTCACCGTCAGTCCGCTTGTCCAACACGGAATTGACGTGGCTTACTCCTTGATACAAGTGGGCGTGATGTGGAAGTCGAAGAAAAGGCTGACATCGATGACTCCCCTGAAGAATTGGAAGCTGATACAGGTGTGTCCCTGATGTTACGCAGGTCTTGTCTTGTTCCGCATTGTCCAGCAGATTTTCCTCAACGCAACAACCTGTTCCAATCACGTTGCACGATTGCCAGCAAAGTGTGCAATTTCATCATTGATTCTGGTAGCTGTGAGAACGTTATTGCCACAGATGCAGTCACAAAGTTAGACCTGAAGGATGAAGTACACCCTAATCTTTATAAACAGGCTTGGTTACAGCAAAACAACGACATCCGTCTCACTCGATGTGCATTGGTGGCGTTTTCAATTGGTAACTCATATCATGATCGGGTGTACTGTGACGTGGTTCCTATGGATGCTTGTCACTTGTTATTGGGTCGTCCTTGGGAATTCGACCGTAAAGTCCAGCATGATGGGTTCCTTAACACTTATACCTGTACATTCAACAACCGCAACTTTACGTTGAAACCGTCTCCGCCACATCCTCCCTCTCCACCATCCGCGCCTTTGTTATTACTCCACAAGACACTGTTTGAAGTTGCAATGCGTGAAGAAGGTCTTGTTTACATCCTCACCGCAGCTCCCTCTTCTTCGCAAATCGAACCACAAGTTCAGCCTGCGTTCACTGACCTTCTCTCTGAATTCGTCGATGTTTTCCCTCACGATCTCCCACCAGGATTACCTCCCTTGCGTGATATTCAACATCAAATTGATTTGGTACCGGATGCGTCTCTCCCAAACCGCCCACATTAACGAATGAGCCCGTCCGAGCACGAAGAAATGCGCAAACAAGTTGAAGACTTGGTTTCTAAAGGATTCCGGCATTATTAATCCCGAAGAAATATGGCTCGTGGCGTATGTGTGTTGATAGTCGTGCTATTAACAAAATCACCATCCGTTATCGCTTCCCTATTCTTCGCTTGGATGATCTACTTGACCAGATTGGGGCTGCTTGTGTTTTTTCTAAGCTCGATTTAAAAAGCGGGTACCATCAAATTCGTATTCGTCAAGGGGACGAGTGGAAAACAGCCTTCAAAACTCGCGAAGGCCTTTTCGTGTGGCTGGTCATGCCTTTTGGGTTATCTAATGCGCCTAGCACCTTCATGCGTGTCATGAACCAAGCCTTGCGTCCTTTTATCGGCAAATTTGTCGTTGTCTACTTCGACGACATCCTCATCTTCAGCTTATCTCTTGAACAACACTTACAACATCTTCGTGTAGTTCTTTTGGTTCTACGTCGTGAGAAACTTTATGCAACAATGAAGAAGTGTTCCTTTGGGTCCTCCCAGGTGCACTTCCTGGGTTATATTGTCTCGTCTAATGGACTCACCGTGGATCCAGGGAAGGTTTCGGCAATTCAATCGTGGCCCCTACCCACAACTATCTCCGAAGCTCGTAGTTTTCACGGGTTAGCTTCCTTTTATCGTCGATTTGTTCCGTAATTTAGCACCTTTATGGCTCCGCTTACGTATTGTATTCTAGACTGATCCTTCACTTGGACATCTGCCGCAACTAACGCCTTCAATATCATCAAGGAAAAGCTAAGTTCAGCACCCATATTGGCACTTCCCGATTTTACTTTGGTATTTGAACTACATTGCGATGCTTCCAAAACAGGAATTGGTGCGGTGTTAAGTCAACGAAATCGCCCTATTGCGTTCTTTAGCGAGAAAATTTCTGGTGCACGATTTCGTTATAGTACGTATGATATTGAATTCTATACCATTATCCAGGCCATCAAGCATTGGCGACACTACTTGTTCCATAAGGAATTTGTTCTTTACACGGACCATGATGCCCTTAAGCATCTTGGAAATCAAGACAAAGTTTCATCCCGACATGCGTCTTGGATCTCGTATCTCCAGCAGTTCACATTTGTGATAAAACACACATCGGGTGTTAGTAACCGGGTTGCAGATGCTTTAAGTAGACGACATTTTTTACTTGATGTTCTTCATGTCTCTGTTCTCGGATTCAGTTCCTTCGCAGACCTTTACCCCACCGATCCGTTCTTTGGTCCGATTTGGGTCGCTGTGTCTGATGGTGTTGTCGCTGGTTCTTTCGCCCAATATTCTCTCCATGAAGGATTTCTGTTTCGTGATAATCGCTTGTGCATTCCCGATTGTAGTCTTCGTCTCCAACTTATTTATGAACTCCATAATGAGGGCCATGTTGGCCGCGATCGTACATTTCATTTGGTTACCTCCGCTTATTTTTGGCCGTCACTTCGTCGCGACGTAGAGCGTTTTGTTGAACGTTGCGTTGTTTGTCAAACCTCTAAGGGTCAGGCCTCCAATGCATGGTTGTATCTCCCCTTACCAGTACCAACGCAGCCCTGGACTGACATAAGCATGGATTTTGTGATGGGTCTTCCACCCACACAAAAGGGCTTTGATTCAATCTTCGTTGTTGTTGATCGATTCTCCAAGATGGTTCACTTTATCCCCTGCAAGCGTACTACTGATGCTGTACAAGTAGCAACCTTATTTTTTCGAGAAATATATCGCATTCATGGCTTGCCATTGTCTATTGTATCTGATCGTGATTCCCGCTTTCTTGGACATTTTTGGCGTTCTTTATGGAAACTTCTCGATACAAGTCTTGATATGAGTTTTGCTTAGACCGAAGTAACGAATCGCTCTTTAGGAAACCTTTTGTGCTGCATGGTTGGCACTTCTATTAAAACATGGGACTCTAAACTTCCTCAGGCCGAATTTGTGCACAATCATGCTGTTAATAGAAGTTCTGGTTTTAGTCCATTTCATGTTATTTACGGAATGCTTCCTCGAGCTCCACCAGATCTTTCTTCTCTTCCGGACCGTGTGCGCTTACATGGAGGTGCTGAAACATTCATGGAAAATATTGTGGAAACACACGTACATACGCAAGTCAATTTGGAGACCTCTGTCACAAAATACAAAGCCGCAGCCGATGCTCATCGACGTCGCCTTGTCTTTGAAGTCGGTGATCTTGTTTGGGTTCATCTTACACGTGATCGCATGCCTCTCATGCCTACAACAAGCTTAAAGCTTAGAAGATTGGTCCTGTTGAAGTCCTTGAACGCATCAATGATAATATGTATCGTCTTCGTCTTCCCCAAGAGATAACTACTTCTGCCGTGTTCAATGTCAAGTACCTGTCTCTCTATCTTCCTCCCGATCCAATTCCAAATTCGAGGGCGAATCCTACTCACTCGGGGAGTCCTGATGCAGTGGCATCCTCTTCTCTCCAACGGCCTTAACGTCTTTTTAGCATATTTTCGTTTCTCTGCTTTGTTTGCTATTTTCCTTTTCTTTATTTTTTTTAGTTTTCCTTTTTAGATTAGGAATTATCCTTCTAAGTCGGTTGAAACTTGGCTATATATATAGCCTTCTATCTTTACTTTGTACTCAGCTTTTGATATAGTCATAAAACAGAGTCTTTCTCTTTTCCTTAAAACGATTTGATTAAATTCATCCTTTTAAGAAGCAGGTCTCTAGCGATTCATCTTTGAATCTCTAGATTGAGATGAATCTTTGTTCTTACCCGCCATCAGGAGTTGAGAGTTGAGGTCCGGTCGTCTGAATTATGATCTATTCTGGAAGAAAAGCTGCGGGACTGGCTGCGTGTCGAGTTTGGTTTGCGATAGGAACCTCTAACTCTGGTCAAGAGCTGGAGTTTGTCCTCGTAGCTGCAAATGAGTCGTTCTTGTTAAGCGCCGATATTAGTAGATTAGGTTGTGTGTTCTGGTCACCATCGAGTTGCAAATCTCTGTTTAAGGTTGTCGTCCGTATTAGGCTTCGTCCTTTTGTAACAGTGTTTTTTTATTATGCAAAGTTAATAAAAAAGAAAAGTAACATAGAAAATTAGATTCATTCTCGATTGTGGTATAATAGCATAACAAAAATTGGAACATTTATCATATAAACAAGATTCTGTGTTTTTGTTATAAGCGAAGAAAGGATGGTGGGTCTGATAAATAAAACGGTAGACAGCAGATCGTCGGAGTGTATTCCCCAGCAAAATTTTTGCATTAAGTCCCTATACATACGGTTTAGCCACATTTAAAGTTTGATGTCAAGGTGTATCTCATTTGAAAGTTTGAATAGAGTTTTAAACTCATTTTGTTGACTTTTGTTGACTTTTGCCGGTTTTAATTAACGGAATTCATTAAACCGTTAATAAATGTTTAATCGAAATCGGGTTTAATAGAATTTAAAAACCAAAAGAAAAACTTACTTGTTAACTAAACCAGTTATTTAATTTTAGTTTCACGTTTTACCTACCAAATTAGATTTTGTTTTAATATTCTCCCTTTTTGGACCACACAAAATATTATATAGATGTTCCTATTTTATAAACCTTCCTTTTTTTTGTTAAAGATTTGTATACGCTAATAAATTTTAAAATGTGCAAGTCATTTATGGTAAATTTGTGGTTGGTAAATGGATTATGTTCTAATGTTCTATATATATAGTTTACAATTATGAAAATGTTATATATATATTTCCTTATCAACTGATAACGAATGTATATATATAAACATAATGACCATTAGACGAAGAAGAGAACCATAAAAAAAAGTTGAATAAAATCTAGCTATTTTACTAAACAAATCGTTGTGTTGTAATGGACATGAAATATATGCCTTGGATCAATGTGGCCGTCGTTCTTACCACCATCGCATTGGTAGTCTTACTTGCATGCTATTTTGGATGGATTCCAAAATTTCTAAGACGCGAGGGTGAATAACTGAATATGTTACATGAAGAATTCAGTCTATATTAATAAGTTTTGTATTTGTTTTAATATATTTTTAAAACTATCCGCTTCAGAAGATTTCACTAGTGAAATCTGAAATCGTAACTAAATTTTAAATTTAAATTTAAAAAATAATAAAATAATTTTATTACAATTTCTTATACAGAAATTAAGTTTATCCAAATAAGAACTTCAAAAATTAAAATTTCATTAATTAAATAATGCAAAGTTGATTATGTTATAAAGTACCGAGGTTATCACAACGCTTTTCCGTATAATAAAGAATTACGATATGACTGAGTATCTGAAACTTGAGTTCATGAAGGTATACATCTGATTCTCGGTTACATCTCAAAACATTCCGACTCTGCATTTTTTGTCTTACACCAATGATTTTCTTCAGGAAACTGGATTTGCTCATATGAGAATCTGTGATGGAGTTGGATCATATCTTCAACTATGTGGACTTCTGGCTAAATAATCCATTGTTCGTGAAAAAGCGAAAGCAGCTTAAGCTAGGTAACTTCCACTCATCTGTAGTGATGAACCGACCCGTGGACCAGTTTATGTTTAAACCGATTTGGTTAACTCCTTTAGTTTGATAATTCGGATAGTTGTTGGAAATTCCTTGCTGTATTACTCTGTTTTCTAGATTTGAATTGCTTGTGAATGTTTCCGAATATTATCTTTGAAGCTTAATCCTAACCTATTTGGTATTTTGATATTACAAATAAAAATTCTGAAAATAATTATTAGCAATGAAGCTTCAGCGACCGTCATGGGAGATTCTTTATTATAAAACCATGTGCTCTTGTGTTTAATTAATAAAAAAATCGAAATGGTCCAATAGCTCACCAAACAATTCGCCCTTTTACTTTTAAATGCTTCAGATGACTTTTGCAGTGCCTATTATTTTTATTCAACTAAAATTGCGAAATTTGTTTTCAAATTGGAGTTCCAATACAGTTTTTTTTTTTTTTTTTCCGTTTAGTGCATTTTTAAAGAATTTTGTATTTTATTTTTTAAAATGCATACAATTGGAAAGTATGGAGCAAGTTCTATCCAAGATATATCATATCCGTTGTACCAACTATACTAATTTCGTCCATCACCCTAACTACCCAATTCTAAGTACTCCCATCCCATGGCAAAGTATTTAAATGCATATAGTTTTTTTTCAAAAAGATCAGAAATATACATGCATTCATTAAACTATATAATAACACATTTATGTCCATATGGGTGCATAGATCTTAGGAATATGCACTACATAACCAAATTCTACTATTTTATTCATAAAAATAATGGAAAGTAAAACTTGGATTTCATCCGGATGTTATTTGTTTAAATCGTGTACGATATGATCTTTTTTCTTAATTCAAACTATCTTCTACAGTGTGGCAGTTTGTGAGAAAATGAATCCCAGGATACAACTTCGGCGAAACCGTTTTCGCAACACTCGAAAAACGGAATCTACGAACTATAAACTCAACAATACACTCTTGAGACACTTACATTTTTGCAGAAGAAAGTGAGGGAGAGAGTTTTGGATTTTTTTCCGTGTTTTAGAGCGATAGAAAAATGAGAGAGAGGCGTCGTCTTCTTAAAAGACTCGAGACAATGGAGAGTGGTCTGCAAGATCCGGCTCGTGCGCGGAAATCGAAGGAGTTTAGAGCGATTGGATAAGACGCATAACACTTGGCTAGTGCGTGAGACTCGATCTCATCCTTTTAACTGTTCGCCAAAAAGAAACATCTTTGTGGGCCCACATTCACCAAGACTCGAGCCCGTTCCGGCTGCGCGTGTGTGCGTTTTTGCATAATGGCCCTCCAACTCCTATACCATAATCTCCCTTTCCCATATAGCTATTGAACACTCTCATAAGTGTAACACTATATATACAAGAGAGAAATTTTCCAGCCATCCAATGTCGGATTTTGTATTATAAGTTCTTATAAGCTCTTCAAACTAACCATTTTGGACTTCAATATGGCATTCAATTTTGCTTCAATTTTTATATTTAACAACAGTATCTTTTAGTGCTCATTACAAGGAATCCAAAGACTCCAAAACCCGGTCATTCCGGTGACGGACCTCACGGGAAAGTTGGCCGAAGCCACTTGTCTCAAATTGAAGTTCCAACACATAGTCCATATACAGTCTCCATATTGAAATCAATTTGCAGCCCCACCCGAACATATATCCCACATCCATTGTATGACAGGAGAGATATAAATGTATGGCAGGTTAAGCATTCATACTTCTCTAAAAGTCTTCTCTATAAACACATGTGATGTACGACTTGTTTAGGACATTAAACCCTGGTTTGGTTGGACCCATAACTATTTTGCAAGACCCATCATAAAAACAATTTGGTTAATAAGACCATTTTTGAAGGTTTGTGACCTCATTGATCTGGTAACAACATTATGGAATTTAAACCATTTTTAGAAAGTTTATTGTTCTGGTGGATAACCTTTAGTCCTGGGTATAAATTTATATATGTGAAAAATTTCAAGAAGAGAGAAGAAAAGGAGTATATGGAGTCTCCACACTGAGGAGACTAGTCTTGGTAAAATATTGAGTCTATTTGTGTAATTCGATAAAATAATGTGAAAAGGCAAGACAAATGACTTCACAACGAAGAAAACCTGAATGAGAGGCTAGAGTTTCAAATTGTGAAAAAGACCTCTCCTTACCACATGAGCAATGTGTTAACATCACGATGTCCACGGCTAACACAATTTTAGAATACAAGCCGTTGTTGCTCTTTGGTGTTTTTGGCGTAATCTTCTCAACTATTATCACTTTTCCTTTCTCCGGAAGACTTTTCCAGCTACTTTTTAAAATCTTTACACAGTCTTCATCAGTCCAATCATGTAGTATCCACTGTTCTTAAATTGAATCCATTTTATTTGTAGTTAGTATATGGTTGACCATGAAGTTATATATCTATGAATGATAAAAAATTTTTAAATCAAATAGAGTATATATTGAGGAACTTACTTTCATGAAGATAGGCATCTCCTTTTGGAATTCCTGTAAACATATCTCCTGAGACATGCTCCACTCCTATGTACTTATAACCAATTTTTAGTAAAATTGAGCAAACAAGTATAACAATTTCAAGAGCTAGTAAATAAAGCTAGCACTTCAAAATACATCTGGTTAATATTTCAGCTATTGTTATATAGACCTGGATAAAGAGGAGCATGGACTAAAGTCGAGGCTAGATCGAAATTGATGCCTTTAATATGAGGATACTTGGAAGTGACTAGACTTATGTTGGTTCGTTTCCTCCTCCCACGTCCACCAAAGTGTTTAGATCTTCAAATCCTTTGTAAAGTTCTAAAACCTTCTTCATGATCATGACATTGCCCGGTTAAACATCTTTGTGAAATGTTCGTTCGAACTAATGTATTCGAAAAGTTTCATCCCATGAGCAGAGCTGAATGCATCTTTTCCGTCTAATATCATATCTTTGAGATGTGTCCTGTAAGAAATAATTAATCCATTTTTTATTGATGATACATGTATGTATATAAAAGAACATTTTGTTAACCACAGGTTCATTTAGTAGTATACGTACAAGGTTTTAAAACAGACTTCGCTTTGGAGCAAAATGAACAGAGGGGCTAGAGAAGCCGAACCATCTCCCCGGTTCAAAAACATTTTCAAACCGGTTCAGCTGCATAGACCCTCTCGGTCTTTTCACTTCCACCATTCTCTCCGGTTTCTACCATATGGTACTTCAAGACTGAGTGACTGGCTAGTAAAATCAGCATCCGGTCCAGCAATACCGGTGCCTCCGGAATGGTGGGCTTGGTTGGGAGACCGAGAGCGATCTCGGAAGGCGAGACCCACACTCCATCATCTACGGCAGCGATCGTGTCGATGACGCCAAGCTCCAAAGCGGCTTTGAAAACCATGGGGAAGGACATGATGTATAAGATCATCTCCGCTTGCAAGCTCATCGTTTCTTGGTCAAATTGTTGTGTTTCTTTAATTAAACCCGGTTTAGGGGAAATGGTTAAGGGATTTGAAGATGGTTTGCCATTGTTTTTTGTTATTGGTGGAAAACTTGAGAAATGTAGATAACAAAGGTGATGGTAAGAAAATGTTGGTTTCAATGTTCGCATATTTGCAAACTTTTTATATAGGAGTTTTTCATTGTTGTTTAGTCTAGTTGGTGTTTAAGATTTTTGACGAGTTGCAGTGATTTTGTCATCGACAGTTCCACTCAACAACTAAAAATCCTGACTGTTAGGAAAACATCAGTTTATTTACAGATTTTGAACTATTTTTGTTTTGGCTTGACAACATCTCCAAGATAATAGCAAAATATAATTACAATAAGGCATGAGCGTTCGAGTATCCGTTCAGGTTCTGTTTGAATTTTTCGGGTTTAGTCATTTTGAACCTACTCGGTTATTTTATATTTTTGGGTCGGGTTGGGTCGGGTTTACCCAAATACCCAAAAATTAAAAATTTTGTATTCGAATCTATCAATTTATTAAAAAATACCTAAAAAGACACGAATATTTTTACCTGAATCTACCCAAAAAAAAACTAAAATATTCGAGTATAAATATTACTGATATATAATTAATATATACTTATATTTTGGATATGTTTAGGTACCCTTTCGGATTCGAATTCAAATTCGGGTTCGGGTTTTAAGATAAGAACCCGTTCGAGTATTTTAAAATTTCGGATCGGTTTTTTTGGTTCGTATTCGGGTTCGGGTATTATGCCCAATATTAGTAAAATCGAAACAAATTTCTATAACGTTTAGCTAGTGAGAAAATAAATTCAATAATGTATGAAAAGTTAAGTACGAAATTGAAACTAATATTAATGAAGTGGACAAAGAAGACTAAAAGTGTATGCGTTGATGAATGTTTAACTAACAACCTGGTTCAAATGACATTAGTTGGCCCATGTGTAAAAGCATTTCAATTCTAATTAGTCTCCTATAACCCTCTTGGTTGAAATAGTTTAACCCCAAACGATAAAGAACCACGATTGATTTTATAAGAAATTGGATATTCGTAATTTTGCTGAATAATGAAAATCTGTAAAAAAAAATTAACCTTTTTTCTTTTTTACATATTTTACAATGCTTTTCCATATAACAAAGAATTATGATATTACATGCGTTGATGTATGGATTAACAATATAATAAGGCTGAGTATGTAAAACTTGAGTTCATGAAGGTATATATGATTCTCCTTCACATCTCAAAAGATCACAACTCTGCAGTCTTTCGTGTTAACGAGCATTGTGATGGAGTTGGACATATGTACAGTTCAGCTATGAGGCATCTTAAGCTAGGTAACTTCCACTCTGTTTTCTAGATTTGAATTGCTTCTGAATGTTTCTAAGTATTTATCATTGAAGCCTAATTAATCCTAACCAAGTTGGTATTTTTATATCAAAAGCTTTATAAAAGTTTTATAAAAGTCCTAAAAGTTTTATAAAATTTCATAAAAGTCTTATAAAAGTTTCATAAATTTCTAATAAGTCCTAAAAGTTTTATAAAAGTTTCATAAAAGTCTTATAAAAGTTTCATAAATTTCTAATATGTCCTAAAAGTTTTATAAAAGTTTCATAAAAGTCTTATAAAAGTTTCATAAATTTCTAATAAGTCTTGAAAGTTTATAAAACCTCTAATAAGTCTTTTAAAAGTTTTATAAACCTATAATAAGTTCTAAAAGTTTTTTAACATTTTTCATAAAAGTGTTATAAATGTTCTAAAATTCTTAATAAATCCTAAAATTCTTAAATTTCTAATAAGTCCTACAATTTTTATTAAATTTTCATAAAAGTCTTATAAAAGTTTCATAAATTTCTAATAAGTCCTAAAAGTTTTATAAAAGTTTCATAAAATTTTATAAAAGTTTCATAAATTTCTAATAAGTCCTAAAAGTTTTATAAAACCTCTAATAAGTCTTTTAAAAGTTTTATAAACTCTAATAGTTCTAAAAGTTTTTTAACATTTTTCATAAAAGTGTTATAAATGTTTCTAAAATTCTTAATAAATCCTAAAATTCTTAATAAATCCTAAAATTCTAACAATTCTAACAATTCTAACAATATCTAACAATTCTTAATAGATCCTTAATTATGATTTTCTTACAAAAATTTTATAAAATTTCTAACAATTCTACCAATTCTAACAATTTCTAACAATTCTTAATAGATTTTTTTTTCAACAATTTTTCAACAATTCTTATAACAATTCTAATAATCTCTAACAATCCCTAACAATCTAGATTTAAGTTTTCTAACAAGTTTACAATCCTAATCTAGATTTAAGATCCAACTTTCTAATCTAACAAATTCTAAAATCCTAACTTCTATATGAAATCCTAAAAACTTGATAAAGATAGAGAATAACTTACATTGAATAGAGGAATCGAAGAAATGAGGAAATGAGGAAAGAATCGGTTGAATCCACGAAATTGCTAGAGAGGAATCGGCGGTTTGAGAGAGTTTTGTGTTTTATAAAAGTTTCATAAAGTCTTATAAAAGTTTCTAAAATTTCAATAAGTCCTAAAAGTTTTATGAAACTTTTATAAAATTTTTATAAAGTTTCAAAATCTTATATAAAATCACAAACTATGAAATTATGTTTACTTGTTTTGAAAAATAAAATATAAAACTATGAAATAAGTAAATTTTGAAATACCAAATATATTCTCAATTATTAAATTTTTCAAAATCTTACAAATATGAAAATACTTAAAATTGTAACAAATATATAAAAAATACAAGATTACAATCTAATCTGAGTCAGATGAGTAATCAGATGGAATTGAATCAGAATCATCTCCAAATTCTCCTATACTCTCCTCGGATTCATTATCAACTCTATCATCTGTGAAAGCTGTGAAATCTACCGAAAGGGTAACTTCTAAGGAAACTCAACAGGAGCCATTAAACCACTTCCACTAGGTTGCAAAGGATCATGATCAGGAACTCCATATAGCATTCCCCTTGGGTTTACATGCGTCACAGTCAGCCAAGGGTCGGTCCTACCAGTGACTCGTGGGTAGGGAATGTAACATACATGTATTAAATATCATAGTCAATGGTTTTTATATTAAGAAAATCATGCATAGAATGTACTAAATTAAATTATAAACAAAATATATACTTGATCTGCTTGTGAACCAAGGATGAAAGGATCATACTTCAATAGTCTTCGGCTTGAATGGACTGATGTAACACCGAATTTGTCAACACGAACACCACGACCAATAAATGGATCGTACCAATCGCAGAGGAAAACAATGCATCTTAGGTTAACCATGCCTGAGTATCGAACTTCTAAAATCTCTCTAAGAACGCCATAATACACAACATCTCCCGCCTGAGAAGAGATACCGTAATCCACCGTTGCCCTCCTTGATCCCTCTTCCTGAATCCGAAATGCGTATCCCCTTATGCAATATCTTGGATAAGACTTGACATTGTAGTTAGGACCGTTGACAAACTCCAATAACCATGTCGGAAATGATTGACCTTTCGAACTCTCATCGAAAACCTGTGTGGGAATAAAACATTAATCGTTAGTATATTAAATTTATATTTTTATTATTTAAATTAATCATATACATAATTAACACTTTCCTTGTTTGAGCCAACTAGCAAAATTAATTAACATTTATCGTAATATTTGAGCCAACTAGCAAAATTTCCTTGTTTTTCCAACTCGAGTTGTTTTTCAGTATAGTGTGAGTAATATGAGCGTATTATGGCCATGTAAATCCTAAATCAAATAGAAAAAAATGTTATTACTAAATAATATTTTCATTAAATAATTTTAAAAAATAAAAAAAAGGATTAAACATTTCTTACCTTTCGTATTCTTCAAGATCCTCACAATTGTTGAAATATACATATGCAAATGCGTATATCCTGCTCAGTTAATTTCCGAGACTTTCTTTTTCCACTTAAGCGACTATTTGTGTAAACAAATTAGGTACATACACAGGATAACTTGGTCGCTATCCCCATCACATGTCGAGAAGGTCGACGACTGTTCGTTCGGACCTCGATGGAAAATAATATTCAGCAAAATTTGAAGCTTCTCGTTGATGCTCTGCGCGACAATAGATCCCTCGACTTTGCTTAATTTTTTAACCTTCTTTTTCAAATGAAACATATACCGCTCAAAAGGATACATCCACGATATTGAACTGGGCCTCCAATTCTGCTTCTCGCGGGAGAAGAATTGGTAGATGTTCCATAACATCAAAAAATGACGGTGGAAATATCTTCTCAAAGTTACATAAATCATGGGATATTTGTTTCCAAATTGCGGATACCATTAACTGTTAACGATCTCGTGCATATATCTCGAAAGAAAGCCCCAACTCCTGCATACATATGTAAAAGAAATAACATTTAGAATTATATATATATATATACAAAATTGACGGTAAATTATTTGATAAAAATTATAAAATGTACCTGCAATAGCTTCGTGAACATTTTATGGAAGAAGATGTGTAAACGCAAATGGAAGGAGGCGTTGCATCACAACGTGACAATCATGACTCTTCATTCCAATAAACTTCCCTTCTCCAACGTCTACGCAATTACGTAATTTGATGCATAACCATCGGGAACTTTACGCTTTGGATAATCCAGTTGAAGAATGCTTCTTTAGATGGCGCATTTAAGCGATAAACAAGGAATCGGACATCTCCCATTCCGCATTACTTCAAGCTCAGGGCGAGAGCAAATATCCGCTAAGTCTAGTCTAGACTTTAAATGTCATTTGTCTTCCCTTGGACGTTTAGGATTGTGTTCATGATGTTATCAAAAAAATTCTTCTCAATGTGCATGACATCAAGATGTGTGCCGCAACAAATAGTCTTTCCAATACAGCAAATCCCAAAAAATGCTCTTCTTATGCCAATTGTGATATGTTCCAGCACCGTCAACATGATAATGCCCATTACCACCACGTCAGGAGTCCTTGGTGCTCCAAAATCTCGCAACTGCATTAAAATATCTGAACCATCTACCTCGGGAGGTGGAGCATCAAAAACTTTCGTATTCTTTTTAAACAAATTCTTCGTACGACGATACAGATGGTTTGGAGGTAGAAATCTTCTATGACAATCAAACCAACATGTCTTTCTCCCGTTCCTCAATTGGAATGCTTCCGTGTTATCTTGACAATATGGACATGATAAACGTCCATGAGTTGTCCACCCTGATAACATACCAAGTGCTGGAAAATCGCTTATAGTCCACATAAGTATCGCACGCATCTGGAAATTTTGTTGGGTCGATACATCATATGCTTCAACACCGTGTTCCCATAACATGTTGAGCTCATAAATCAATGGCTAGAGAAACACGTCAAATGATCTCTTTGGATGTTCTGGTCCAGGAACTAGAACTGTGGTAGAACAGAAACTCCCGACGCATACACAACGATGGCGCAAGTTGTATGGTGTTACGATCACTGGCCACAACGAATATTGTCTTCCATGCTTTCCAAACGGGTTAAAACCATCAGTAGATAATCCAAGGTATACATTTCTTCGCTTATATGCAAAATCAGGAGATATACTCTCTGAAAATGTTTCCATGCTTCTGCATCTGAGGATGTGTAATCTCTTATTCTTTTATGTGCTCTACATGCCATCTCATTGCCTCTGTCGTCCGCTCAGATTAATATAACCTCTTCAACCTGTCTGTTAACGGTAAATACCACATCCTCTTATATGGTACCCGAACTCGCCCACTAGTTTCTTGGAATCGTGGTTTTCTACACCATTTACACCTTCTGCGGTTTTCATCCGTCTCGTCAATATATCATACAATTTTCGATGCATACATCAATCATCTGATATGGTAGCCCAAGACCAGCAACTAATTTTTGAATCTCATAGTATGATGCTGGAAACAGATTATCCTCAGGCAAAATATCTTTAACAAAATCTGCTATCGCATCCACACAATCTTCTGCCAAATTAAAATCCGTCTTTATGGTCATCAATCTACTGGCAGAGGATAAAGGGGAGTGACCATCTCTGCATCCACTGTATAGAGATTGTTTGGCTGCATCTAACATATCAAAAAACTGTCGGGCTTGTAAATTTGGTTCTTCTGCCCTTTCTAAAGAAGGTCCCGCCTCTTGCGCTATATTTTCTCTATACACATCATTAACCATTTGAACAGTATCAACACCATAATCTACTTCCGTTCTATGTTCTTCTACCCTATCCGCAATATAAGGTTCTCTAGTACTACTAGAAGCAGGTATTTCCCCATGGAGATACCAAACTTTATAACCAGGAGTAAATCCATTGCGATACAGGTGATTCCACACTAAATCAATCCTAAAATTACGCGAATTGTGGCATACAGAACATGGACATTTCAACTTACGGGTTTGTTACGCGGATGGTTGCTTACATGTCAATTCCATGAATTCTCCTACACCTCGTGCATAATCATCGTTTAATAAGTTCGACTCCGGATCCATCATTGGCTCGTCCACCCACGATCGAAAATAATTTGAAGAAGACATGACTTTGATTTTTTTTTGGTAATTTTTTTGCAATAAGAGGAATCATAAGAATCTTAGATGATGTTGGAGAGAATGAGCGTGGTTTCATATTTATAAGTGTGCGGCCGTCGGTTTTCTTGAATTCGAACGGCTCTCTAACGGTTATATTAACGTAAACAATTAACGGTCATGAACCTGTCGGTTTTCCATCGATTTACTGACTTTTTAACCGACGGATACCTTGCCCCTCGGTTTTTTTTTTTTTTTTTTCCGACGGGTTACATTCCGTCGGTTTTTACAGACGAATTACCGACGGGTACCGACGACCACGTCGCTGTCAGTTTTCCGTGAGTAATCCGTCGATAAAAACCGACGGATTGGGGTGCCGTCGGTTTTCCCTGTGTTTTCTTGTAGCGTGTAAATAAAAATCGAAATGGTCAAATCATAATTTGGTCTCATGTCCGATACTGATGCCAACGCAATGTAAAAGAGAAGTTTGACATTCGGTGGAAACATTTTCAAACAATTTTTTAGAATCTTTACACAGTCAAATCATGTAAGTATCCACTGTAATTAGTTTATCCATTTTATTTTGTAGTTAGTATATGGTTGACCATGAAGTTACATATCCATGAATGATTAAATATTACACATATTTTTATTTATAGAATAAAATATTTTTGTAATATTTTAAATAAGAGTTATTTATTAATGTATAAAAATATGTAGAGATGTAGTGATAATTGTTAATAGCATTAGATATAATTATTTACTAATTAATATTGTTTTCAGCTTTTTCTTTTCAATTTATATAAAGAAGATATAAATATGTGTAATCGTTTTACATGTACCGTACGCAAGGCAATATATTGTTTTATATGTATATATAAGATCATATGAAGGATGCATTGTTGTTTTAAGTTTTAATACTGAAACAAACATGGCTAAACTAAAGACAGCTACTATTTAATATTTTCTTTGTGTTATTGACTGAATTGCTTATTCCAGGGAGCTACTAAAAAAGCCCAAGAAAAAGCTTTTGAACGCATCGGAGTCTCGAAAGGTGTATTTTATCATCCTCTTGTCTTTGATCTTTCACTTACTGGACAAGTTATTAGTTTTTGTGCAAAAAAAGTTTGTTTGATAAACTTGGGTACCTCTGGATATGTAACTTGGGATGGATATTTGTTAAAAGTTCAAAGATATAAACAGATTGTCACCAAGGTTTAGTGGGGATGGAAGAGATTCCTAGGGTTGTTAATATGTTGCACTTAACTAGTGTGCAATATAAAATATTGTCAAAAATCTAAAACAATAAAAGATTGTCACCAAAATAAAAAATATCACTAAAACAATAATTATTGACTCAGGACAGGCCACAAATTATCAAGAATTTTTCTTTTTACTAAGTCAATATTTTATTTTATTGTTTTAGTGATATTTTATTGTTATGCTTATGAGTTATTGAACTAACAAGTTTTCTTAAATTGGATATATATATATAGATTTTTTATGATCCATTTTTTTAAGAAGACGATAATAGAAAAGCTACCCATTTTCTTACGTAGAAATTCTACCTTTTAAACGTATAAACATTGGAAAATAAATCACGTATCAGGGATCTTGTCTTGTGGTACGGACAACATAAAAGAGAGACTCACAATATGGATGGATGTCACATACAATAAGCAACATTTTTAAATTTTAAACACATTGTTAAACCTTTATTCTGTGTATCTACGGGCTAGGTTGATAACTGTATGTTAATTTTTATTTTTGAAGGAAATAACTGTTTGCTTGTTTGTTGGAAATCTCTAGATTGACGTTTGAATTGATTTACACTAAATATGCGATAATAAACAAATATAATTATCAACCGAAAAGATATTACATTTATTCTTGCAAAAAAAAAAAAGTGAAATAAGCTAGATTATCGAAAAATGACATCATAACCATAACAGCAGAACCCTAGCTAGCTAGTCATCTATTTCTAAAACATTTGATGATACCATGGAGAACACTTCAAGAAAGGTCATGTCTGGGAAATTATATCGGACGATAACAACGTAGGTCAAACTAAAGATAGAGATCCAGCCAAGGAAGAGGAATATAATAGGAAATAAACAGACTAATCCCATTACCGCACCTAACTGAACGGTGAACAACAAATGGTTAGCGTCAAAGATAACAGCCGGAAATGAAAGCTGGGCCAGTACAACCAAGCCAATCATGGCCGACATGGTAAAGAAGAAGACCTCCACAATTTTACCAGACACGAGCGTCGTAAGGCAGAGTAACACGACAAACAGCAGCTGCATCACTGTTCTCTCGGTAGGTTCAACGATCTCTAGAGATGAGTCTTGATTGGGATCGGGAGGAGGATCACCATATCTGCATCCGCACCACATATGATACCCTCCGATCACTACATACGTAAATATGAAATAACTTCCAATAGATACGAATGCATCTGCCATTGCGTTGTCCTTGTTGTCTTTGTTGTTGGTTTTTCCAGTCAGGTAAAATATGAGTAGCGATATTACCATAACCATTATGGAATAAAGCAAAGTTATACCCCAAAATCTCCTTCCCCTTAACCCTTTTTCAAAATAAAAAAAAGTTTTTCTTTCCCTCCTCCAATCTCTTAATTCCATCACGATGTCTGGAGCCTCGAATTTTTCATATGCATAATTTGTCATATTTCTTCTTTTTGATCGCTTGCTCAAGAGTTGTTAGGCTTCGCTTGTTACTCGACGCTTTATATAAGATGGCATTTGGAATTTAAACAAACGAAAAGATATTTTTGAAACGGAAATTGAAAAAGCAAAAAAAAGATTTCTTTTAGATTTTGTATGATTTGTTATTGTTAATGACTCATGCATGAATGAAAAACTAAAACTAATCCCGAGATAAAAGTGATCAGATAAATCTATCTCTAACTTAAAACTATGCGCATAGTAATCTAAGACTGTTATTTGGGGAGTATTTTGAAATAGATGACTATAAAATTGTTAAAATTTACATGGGATGTCACTAAAAAAAATTAAATTTAAGGCACACGAAAAACTACTCAGATCATTTGAGAAGTGATATGATCTCAAATATTATAAGTGAAATAAGTGTAACAAATACTATTTTTTAGGGATTTTGAGATATATAGTTGATAGAGTTTAATAAACTCAAATTTGAAAATGTATCGAGTATCTAATACAAACATTCTAATCTGTAAAAAATAATAACAAACATGCTCGTGTGGAAAAAAATAGAAGACGAGACATATAAACCCAGGTAGACACAACTCATAACCATTTGACCAAAACAATCTCACGCTCATAATCTTCTTCATCTGCCTCTTCAATCACTTCACCATTCTCCAAATCTGCTGCAGCTTTACCATACATTTCCAGAAATTCACCCTCTGTTTTCTTCACACGTTTCCAGTTCAAAAAAGACACAAGATGAAGCAGCTTATTTGGGAAGAAACAAAAATCACAGAAGATCCAATGTTGTTTCTTGAAACTAGCCGTTTACTTTGCAACTGGACCAGTATATTGATTGCTTATAAGCTGAGTTTATTACTCTTATACTAGTTTTAACTTTTAACAATAAATTACATAACATACTTTATTTGTAATTTAATAACGAGTACTAGATCACATTTTATTCCCATGTTGTACATCTAAAAGCTGCTCACTAGCTTCATCACTAAAGACAAGTGGTCTGTTAGTCCATTCTAACGTATTTATGACTAAAAATGTAAGTCTTATTATTTTAACTTCAAATCTATACAACTATTATTCTGAAAATTTTTAAAAAAACAAAACTAAAACTGAGAAATTGAAAATTAAAAACCCTACTACTAAAACAATTATTTTTAACTTAACTAGTGTGCAAATGGTTGTATGTAGATGAATGATTGGAAAATTTTGGGTTGAAAAAAAAATTATATCATTCAACCCGTCTTTCTACGTCATTGAATGAATTGAACAATTTTCTTTTGTAATTTGTTCATTTGTCCAATTATTTTAGTTGAATGAGTTGAATCAATTTTTCAACTTATTCATCTCAAACTATAAAAAATTAGATGAATAGTCATTCCAATTCGTTTAACTATAAGTCAACCATTTGCACCCTAAGTGTTACGGCGAATCCAACCCAAGCATTCTTCAACAAACATGCCCACACATACGTCATTTTTAACATGTGGATCTTGGTTACTGCATCATAACGGATATATCTCTTTGATAGGATCCCAAACATTATTCTTTTTTTTCTTTAAAATCGACTTTTCTTTGATGTCTCTCTTCTCATTGTTGAATAAGATTTATGATATTATTGCTAACTCCACTCATTTCATTAGCACCTTCTCTGAAGAATCACCATGATTAATTGAATATGGTGAATCTCCAATACGATTGGTTTTAGCTATTTTTCTAGTAGGAACCCTTTCTTTAGGAGGTGTTTCATTCATATTGTCGTCATTCTTCATATGATTCACATCATCTATTACGTGAAGATTATCTTCTTCTTAAAAAGTTTCGGCATTTGAATCACACAAACGTGTTGTTTCCCTTTGCTATAGCACTTTCAAAGATCAAAAATTCTAAATCCTCAAAATCTGCAAAACTGCAGGTCCACATGAGTTGATGATTTGGATGCCCCTGAAAAAATATCATTAGTTATCAATTATAACTTCCAAATATTTACGAATGTTAACCAAATGAGAGTTACGTCAAATAGGTTGCCCACACATCATTTGTAGCTATAAATTGTTTTGACATGCTATCCCACCCAAAACGAGAGCTAAATCGGAAAGTTCATAATACATTGAATACTCCTTTTTTAACGACTTCATTCGATTCAAAAAGTTTGTTTCAATCTTATTGCAATTAAGTTTTTTTTTTCTTTGAACTGGTAGAAATTTTGTCTCTACCGTCACTTTGCTTATGAACCGTTTTTGTCACGCCACCCCTGTTTGATAGCATCAACCAATATAGCCTGCAACTCTTGACTCTCTTGACGTGCCCATGGATGATATGAGTCTTTCTTAGTTTTTTTTGTGTGTGTGACGCTTTTTTTTGTTTCCATTCTAAAGAAAAAGAAAAAGAAACTAAGAAAACATGAAGAAATCTTTAAACATTTGGAAATGCATGTGATTATATAAAAATGAATCAGAAAAACTTACGAGGATGATTGTGGTTTTTCTTCAAATTGTTTTTGATCATTGTTTTTTTGCTTTGAGAAGTAAAACGATCTTTAATATTGTATAGGAGAAGTGAAACGATCTTAAATTGTCTAGTGTAACAAATAGTATTTATTTAGAGATTCGAAAATCTATTAACAAATATTCTTATCTAGTACGCGCATATCCATAAAGAATTATAACAAATACGCTAGAATATTAGCGTGCAATAATTTCAAGAACCTCATTCTAGTGTAGCTATCTGCAATAATAATTTTAGTATCTTACTACGTATCACCCAAACTCAAAATTGTTACTTAACATGTTGTGTATTAACAGGATGTCAAAGAGGAGTAAAACAAAGGAAGAACAAGGAATAATCTGAACTAAGTTTTTGAGCTTCTCTCTCATCTCTCGATTTCTCAACAATCTTAAGTCATGTCTTGCCGATAATTGGGCTTCTCCGTGCCAAAAGAGCTTCACCGCCAACTTCCAAACAAGCAAAACGTATATGAGTAACTATAATAAAATAGTGTAGTTTCACATTGCAGCGCTAAAAAAGGTAGTCTCTGTTGGAACTTCAATTTTGGATAAGTGGCTCCGGCCAACTTTCCGGCGACTTTTTCGGTGAGGTCCGTCACCGGAATGACCGGGTCTCAGAGTCTTTGGATTCCTTGTAATGAGCACTATAACATAGTGTAGTTACATGTAAAAATTGAAGTGAAATTGAATGAGAAATTGAACTCCAAAGTGGTTAGCTTGAAAGCTTATAAAGACTTTATATTACAAAGTCCCACATTGGTTGAGTGGAAAAATTCCCTCTAGTATATATGTTGTTACACTTATGAGAGTGTTCAACAACTAGATGGGAAGGGGAGACCATGGTGCTAGAGTTGGAAGCCATTATGCCAAAACACACACGCGCGCCGCCGGGCCCGGGGCCCGGTTTCTTTTTGGAAAAATTTTATGCAACTTTGCTTAAAGATTTGACCAATTTAGAATCGAATTTTTACATAATAAAAGCGATTAAATGATTGCTTTGACCGAGCCTTAATGGTGCGCAAGATTCTCTCCGGGTCGTGCGCCTCACTTAATGGACCACGATCTCCGCACGTTACAATCTCCCAACGTTTAAAAAAAAAGAAAAACTCTCTCATTCGTTTAATCTTCCATCGTTCTGACGAACACATAAACTCTCTCCTCCACATTTTTCCTTCTGAAAACAGTAAGTCTCAAGAGTATATCGTAGAAACACAGTTCGCAGATTCTGTTTTTCGAGTGTTGCGAAAACAGTCTCACCGTAGTTGTATCCTGGGATTCATCATCTCATTAACCGCCACACTGCGGGAGATTGTTTGAATTAAGGAAAAATATCAAATCTTGCCTCTACGGGTTTTTTCCTTAATTCGGTTTTATATTCGTGTTTTTGTTCTCTAGATTTCGCGGTCTAACAATCTTAATTCAAACAAAAATCCGTTTTTTGCTTATATCTCTAAACGGATTTACAAAACGCGAACAATTTTTCAAAACCGATTTCAAAACGTTTTCAAAACCGATACAAAACGAGTCTGCAAACGCTCTTTAGCGATTCTGTAGATAGTTTTCCAAACGGTATTTTGCAACACATAAGACTTGGAAGTGATTTACGCGAAGGCCTTTTGGTAGTTTCTCGAAATACTCCATTTCTGATTGTTTGATCTTCGGGATCAACAAACAGTTTACGTGAAGGCCTTTTCTGGCAGTTTCACGAAACGTTACAAGCGGTTCTGGGAATCTCATTGGCGATTTTCACATATTTAATTTAGTGATTTATTCGCTAAAATTAAAATCGCTTATTAAACGAAATTATTTAAATTCTGATAATTAATTTATATATTAATTTATCTAATTTATTTAAATTTTGCAAATTAATTTATATTAATTGTGCAAATTATTCGAATTTATTTAAATTCTGAAAATTAATTTATATTAATTGTGCAAATTATTCGAATTAATTTATATTAATTCTGTAAATTATATTATTCCAATTATTAATCATATTTATTTTTCTTTACTGAAAAATGTCTACCAGTGGTGAATTCAACCTGGCTGAGACAACCGTGGTTAATGGGAATGGTGAGCCGACAAACCAAGATGGTCAGCCACTTGCTCCTCCAAAACCCGCAGATGTCCAGATCCAGTCTGTGCCATCCCAGGTGGTGATGCCTGAGAAGTTTGGCGGGAAGAACATTGATTCTTGGCAGCAGAAAATGCATTTTTTCCTGTGCACGTTGAACTTCCAGAAATACCTCACGAAAGAAAAATTGTTTCTGGCTGCTGACAACACAGATCCACATCTGGTGGCTAGCGTTGAAGCTTGGGTCCACTCGGATTTCCTCTGCAAGGGATATATTCAGAACCGCCTGGAGGAGCCATTGTTTAAGTTACCGCCACGCTCCAACTTCCAAAGCTCTCTGGCAAGCTCTGGAAAAGAAGTACAGAACGTACAATGCAGGCGCGGGGAAAGCAGCCACAAGGAAGTTTCTCAGATACCAAATGGTGGACTCGAGGCCCATCATTGAGCAGCTTCATGAGTTACAGATGATCGTGCAAGAGATAGCAGATGAAGAAATGAAGGTCTGCGACACCTTCTATGTGAATGCCTTCATCGACAAGCTACCCCCGAGTAGGAATGATTTCCAGTCCTATCTCGAGTTCAAGCAAAAGCCCATCTCTTTGCTTAACTTGATCGCCAGGTTTCAAAACCAGTCAACTGAGCGCGAGAAGAGATTGGGGATCGCCTTCCCCATTGATCATGACACGAATGTTGCTGAATACAAGAAGAAGGGGAAAGCCAAGGTTGTGTACAACAACAAAGCTGTTGTGCCTGTCAAGGCCGTGCAAAACAAGATGGCACCTCAACCCTCCGTCGCTTTCAAGAAGCAAGGCGAAGGCAAAAGGTTCACTGGAAAGTGCAACTACTGTGGCAAGCTTGGTCACAAATCAGTGGATTGTCGTAGCAAGGCAAGAAGCAGCAAGAGTCAGGCTTTTTTGACCGAAGAAGACCTGTGTGCGGTGGTCACTGAGGCAAATGTGGTCATGACTGATGAAAACCCTTTGGAGTGGTGGTATGACACAGGTGCTACTACTCACATCTGCATTGACAGAGACACTTTCAGCACTTATCAGAAGTGCAGGTCCGACGAGAGCCTGATGATGGGAAATGTGTCTCGCTCCAAGATTGTGGGAACCGGGAAGATGGTCCTGAAGATGACTTCTGGGATTGCTGTCACCCTCTCGAACGTGAAACATGTTCCAGACATGAGGAAGAATCTGATCTCCGGGACTCTGCTGAGCAAGCACGGTTTTGCAACCAACCTTGAGGCAGACAAGCTGGTGATTAGGAAAAATGGGGTGTTTATTGGTAGGGGATTTGTTAAGGATGGTCTTATCAAAATGAATGTTCAACATGTTGTTAAGAAAACCGATGTAGATTCGAGCTCTAATGCTTCTATCAATAAAAATTCAGTTGCTTATTTGGTTGAGTCTTTTAACATTTGGCATGAACGGTTAGGACATGTGAATTATAAATCTATACAACGATTAATTAATTTGAACCTAATCCCGAAATGCAAAATAAGCAAAGAAAAATGTGAATTTTGCGTACAAGCAAAACTCACAAAAACCCCATCTCCTCGTGTTGAAAGAACAACCGAACCTCTCGCATTAATACACACAGATTTATGTGATTTAAAATATGTTCAAAGTAAAGGCGGTAAAAAGTATTTTGTGACTTTCATAGATGATTGTACAAAATACTGCTATGTATATTTACTACGTAGTAAAGATGAAGTCTTGGAGAAATTCAAAGAATATAAAGATTGAAGCTTTGGAAAACCAACTTTCGAAACTATTAAAAATAGTCAGAAGTGATAAGAGGAGGGCGAATATGCACGCGTCCGTTTAATGGCCTTTGTCAAGAAAATCGCCATTATTCACCCAAACAACAGCTCCCTATTTCACCAGCAATTCAACGGAAGTTGCGGAAAGAAAAAAACCGAAACGTCCTATGAAAGAAATGATGAAGGCTACTGTGCAGGAACTCTGGGTCCCCAGAATCTGTGGGGGAAGCGTTACTCACACAAAATCATATCCTCAACAAAATACCGCACAAAGTAACCGGCACAAACGCCGCATGAACTTGGAAAGGTCTTCAGTACCTTCGTAACAAATACCTGAAAGTGTGGGGTGTCTAGCAAAATCAGCTGTACCACCTCCTCAAAAAAGTCACTATCTTAGAGACCTTAAAACCGTAGATTTGTATTTTTATCGGATTAGCCGCATTAATAGTAGTGACTTACGGTTTTCTGGCTACACTAAATCAATATCCGGAATATCCAGGTAATACAATTATGGGAATTCAGAGAATGCGTCTTCTTTGAACACATATTCCTGCTGTAAGGATAACAAAGTTCTAAAAGAACATCGTGATGAAAAGACGCAAACGCCTCTTCCGACGTTGCTGAGTACGTCAGGAATCTCTGTAGAGCAGGTGAACGAACCATCAGACGTAGTAAAAAGAGACGTAAGGGAAAAAAACACTTTGGCGTAAGTTTTTTCATGTCTTCTCGCAGAGAACGAACCAAAAACATTAACTTAAGCCATGAATACACCAGACGCTCCTTTATGGAAGGAAGCCGTGAATAGTGCAGATCGATTCCATGAATGCAAAATGCATAACATGGGAACATAACCGATCTACCAAAGGGTTTAAAGCACTAGGGTGTAAATGGATTTTTCAAAACAAAATTTGAAAACCGATTACTCAATTGATAAGTACAAGGCAAAACATGTGGTGGCAAAGGGATTCCGGCAAAAAAGAAGGTCAGCGATTTCTTTGACACCTGATCTCATCACGGAGAATAACTTCGATCAGAATGCTTATCGGAATTTCAGCGGTTAAGGAGACCTGGAAATACATCAACATGGATGTAAAACTGCTCTTTCTAAAATGGAGATTTAGAATGAGGAAATATACATGAAACAACCTGAAGTTTTGTGGTTCCAGGACAAGAAAAATAAATCTGCTAGACTTGTAAATCATCTGTAATGGACGAAACAAGCTCAAAACAATGGCATTGAAAAATTTGACACAGTAATGATGTCAAATGGATCCAGCAATAACTGGAATGTGACATAATGCCAATATATACTCAAAAGATACAACCTAGTTGGGTATATTTTGTTATGTTTGTATGTTCGATGAATATGCTATTCATTGGAAGTAATTAAATATATAATCCAGCGAAATCCAAAACAGCTTCATAGACAATTTGAATGATAAGACAGTTTAGCGGATGTCATTCTAGGAATTCAAATCACTAGAACTTTCCGACGGGATTATTCTGTCACAAGGTCATATATAGGCCAGATTAAAATTCTTGAGAGATTCAAGAATCTATTCAAATGGGACCGCAAAAAACTATCATGGGTGATGATCAACTTCACCAACTAAAAATTCAGGTGAAAGCGGTATCACAGATAGAGGTTATCACGGGTGATCGGCAGTCTCATTATCCTAACAACTGTTACTAGACCCGATTTAGCGCATCGCAATAAATGTATTAAGTCGCTACACCAGCAATCTAGGCCATAAACACTGGAAAGCCATAACGTAGGAGTATTAAATTACTTGAGATTACACCAAAAAAGTTAATGGTCTGCCACTATTGGTAAAGAACCTGCAGTTTTGGAAAGCGATACAGTGACGCTAACTGGATATCTAAACTCCAAAAACTCCAAAATATCCACAAGTGGTACGTCTTTACTTAGGAGTGCAGCAGTCTCATGAAATCTTCGAAAACAAACTCTGTTTGGACCAGAATCAACCATGGGGAGGTCTGAGTTTATAGTTTTAGCATAAAGCCGCTAGAAGAGCAGAATGGCTTCGAATTTTTTGCGGAAGATATTCCAATGTGGAGAAACCAGTATCGGCCACTACGCTATACACTGTGATAGTCAATCGGCTATAGCCCCGAGCACTGAAAACTCTCTATAATGGTAAATCTCGTCACATCAGAAAGACGACATAAAACAATTAGACACTTGCATTCTCCAGTGGAGTTAATTACACTTGACATATTAATCAGCTTGATAAACCTAGCGGCATCCTTTACCCAAAGGCTTTAGCTCGAGATCAAGTTGTAACAATCATTCAAGAGGAATGGAGTTCTAAAGCCTGATAAATTAAGAGGATGTTATGGAGAAACCCCACCCTATATGACTGGAGACCCAAGTTTTAGGTTTCAAAGGGAAAAATAAATCAAATAGAATCTGTCTGGAGCACTATCAAACACAGCCCAGTTCCCAGGATGATAAAACAGTGCTTCCTGTATGTGTAAAGGATAAGCCAATGCTTTGATGATTTGAGATCATAGCTTTGAAATATCAGTGAAGTTCTTACAGGAAACTTCTGAAAACAAAAGCTAGTGCCAAATCACCTAGTGAGTGTGAAATGAGGGCCGTTTCTAGGAGAATGAAGGTCAGGCTATATTCTCTAAGTTTCACTCATGAAATCCAGGAAATGTTCAAGGCCAAAACGAAACACAATTAGAGAACTTTGGTTCTACGAGAAAAAGAAGCTGGGTTATACCTATTGTCTCGGTTTACATAAAAATCTGGGTGGTTCAAGACATCATATGTTCACCACCTGGCCAAGTAAACCCGACAGATATTAACAATGAGTTGGTTCAGGCTGAAACCATTGCTACCATCTCATACACAGTTATTTTTCGCATATACTCTTGAAAGTCGAGTCTGTCTAGTCTGTCAAGTTTTTAGGTTACTTAAGTTAGAACAAAAAAACCATTTTTTTTCATATGGTTTAGAGTCAATTTCTATTCATGTGAGATTGTTGGAACTTCAATTTTTGCGACAAGTGGCTCCGGCCAAACTTTCTGGCGGACTTTTTCGGTGAAGGTCCGTCACCCGGAATGAACTGAGTCTCGAGTCTTTGGATTCTTCGTAATGAGGCACTATAAAACATTAGTGTAGTTAACATGTAACAAATTGAAGTGAACATTGAATGAGAAAATTGAAACTCCAAAGTGGTATAGGTTGAAAAACTTATAAAGACTTTTATATTACAAAGTCCCACATTGTGAGTTGGGAAAAATCGCTTCGCTGAGTATATATAAAGTTGTTACACCTTATGAGACGTAAAGCCCTGTGTTCAACAACTAGATGGGAAAGGGGGAGACCATTGGTGCTAGAGTTGGAGGGCCATTATGCAAATAACACACTACGCGCCAACTGCCGCCGGGGCACCGGGGCCCCGAATATCATCTCGTAAGTTGGACAACAACTTTTTATGCACGATATTCGCAAAATTCCTCACCAATCTTTGGACGAATCTGAATTTTTGTCTAATAAAAGCGATTAAATTGGTTGCTGTTGACACCAGAGCCGTGTAAGTGGTGCCGGCCCGACGCATTCTCGTCTGGTCGTCCCTTCCTAATGGACCATCGCATCTCCGCAGCTCGTGACGAATCTCCCCAACGTTTGAATAAAGAAAAAAGAAAAAACTCTCTCAGTTCGTTTAAATCTATCATCTGTGGAATCTCGATCATCGCAACACATAAAACTCCCTCCTCCACATTTCTTGACAAAAACAGTAAGTCTTCAAGGATGGTATATCGCTAGAACCACAGGTTCGCAGATTCTGTTTTCGAATAGTGTTGCCGAAAACAGTCTCACCGTTAGTCTGGTATCCTGGGATCCATCATTCTCATTAACCGCCACACTGCGGGAGATTGTTGATTAAGGAAAAATATCAAATCTTGCCTCTACGGGTTTTTTCCTTAATTAGGTTTTTATATTCGTGTTTTGTTCTCCAGATTTCGCGGCTAACAGTCTCAAATGCGTACAACTCAACATTAAACAAGTAAAACATATAATAATTCACCATATATTAAAGAACGTTGATAGAGAGTCTCAAGTAAATATACTCTATCCGACAATCTCATGCTCTTGTAGGTCAAAAGTTTTATTTTTCATACCATTGCTACTAACATGTTTCACTCAACAGTTCTTTCAAATTTAGTACAAAATTTACAATATATCACTTGAATCAATACACTTGATTTAACTAGAGTTAAAACATGGCTTTCTTACTAAAACTAGACCCTTATTGGAAGTCTCAATCCAAAACTAGATCTTTTTTTTTTTTCTTAAAACTGCCTTAAAATTACCCTTTTTCAAACTTCTTTTTTAGCAGTAAAATACTAGCGCTAGACTTCACATAGAGAAGTATCCTAGTAGGCTGGTTTTTGCAAACAAACTGAATGAACCACAAGATTCTCACCATATATCTAAAAAACTGTCAGTCTTCTTCAAATAGTAACTTCACCAACACACCATGAACCAAAATACACACTGAGCTCTACAATGCTTCAACCAAACTGACATTAAGAGATTGTTAAAGCTCCTATAATCAAGCTAAAAGGCTCTCCATTTTTCTCAATCTCCTCTCTCTCATTCTCTTTCTCATTTCAACCATTAAACTCTAAAATCTCTTGGTCTCAAAAATTCACCATTTCTTAAGATCTTACGATTTACTAAGATTTCATGCATAATAACGCTTGGGTTTCTTGCGGTATTGGTGTGTGCGCAGTTTTGGTCGTCGACGAAGCTAAAAACAAGATCAAACGAAATTTTGGGTAATTTTTTTGCTTCATTTTCCACTGTTTCGAGGGCAGACCTTCTCATGTGAAGTCTCAATAGTCAACTGGGGGTTAGTTTTGCACATTGACTTTGCTTCACAGACTTCACGTATTGGACAGTCTCAAGTTTTCCTTTGAAAACAAAAAAACAGTCTTCAGAACTTCACATATGAAGTCTGTGTACATGAGGTAGTTTTTGCAATTGACCGTAAGTTTGACTTTTATTTTAGACTTCTCCTGTTGAAGTCTATGAAAGGAAGGGTTAGTTTTGCCAATTGACCTGAACCAAAACTTTTATCAAGACTTCACCGCTCAGAAGTCTGCTTGAAAAAGGGGGTTACTTTCTGCTATTTGACCGAAATTTTGAAACATGACTATTGATAGACTTCTCAGATGAAGTCTGCAACCATCGGAAATTCTGGAATTAAAAAAAATATTTTTTTTTAGGTCAATTGCAAAAGTAACCTTTTTTCTTACTCAGACTTCTCAGGCGAGTCTCATGTAAAAGTCAAACTCTAGTCAATTGCAAAACTAGATCCTACTTTATGGGTAAACTTCGCCGGAGAAGTCTCTGAAGGCAAAAAGACTTCATCATGGAAGTCTTATTACGTAATAGACTTCACAGGCGAAGTCTCATAGTGATGAGACTTCCCAGATGAAGTATAATGAAAAAGTCAAAGTTGTGGTCAATTGCAAAACTAGACCCCAAACTGGTATAGACTTCTCAGACGAAGTCTCATTGTGTAGGAGACTTCGCCTGTGAAGTCTCCTTAAAAAGTCAAAATATGGTCAATTACAAAACTAGACCCCTACTTTCAGACTTCTCAGGCGAAGTCTCCTCTGAATTGTTTAGCAGATTTCATCTAAAGAAGTCTGTTGGAAGACTTCATCCGAGAAGTCTCAAATGATAATTTTAGTAAAAATAATATTTTAGCTTATTTGTAATTAGTTATTTTTATTTTCTTGTCCTAACATGTGTGTTACGTATGGCTTTTGATGTTTTAGAAATTTGAACTATTTTTATCGTATAATTATTTTTAAATTATTTTTCTTAATTTATTAGGTACTTAGCTTATAATATTTAGACTTCACTGAGGAAGTATGTCCGGAGACTTCGTTTGAGAAGTCTTTTGCACTAACATTTTAAAAAATGTATTTGTATCATCTCTATTTTATATTTTTGAGATTTTAATTGTTTTTCATGTGTATTAGTTCTTGTTGTTATTGTTTATGTATGAATTTCATATCTCATTGTGTTATATTCTGTCTTGAATCGATTTTATTAGTTTCTAGTAGTTATTTATTGCGAAACTTCACCTTTGAAGTCTCTTAACAGACTTCGTATGAGAAGTTTACCGATAGACTACTTCTGAGAAGTCTCATACGATGATGTATAGTAAAAATGAAATTTTAGCTTATTTGTAATTACTTTTTTTTTCTTATCCTAATGTATGTGTTACATGTTAAGTCTCTTGTACTAACTTTTTAAAAAATTTCATTTGTATCTTATCTCTTGCACTAATGTATGAGTTTCACATCTCAATGTGTTAAACTGGCCATATTTATGTGGCTCATGACATTTTTTATGTGTTTTTAGTACTTAAGATTTTGTAACTTTACTTTTGTTAAATTAAGACTTGATGTTTAATTTAATAGGTTTCTCAAGAAGTACTTTCTTTGTCAATATAACTTTTATTAATTGGAAATATCATTGTACAAGAGATTTATAATCTAGGAAGGAGGATTACAATTGTTTGTTTTACATCTACAACATTATATGTAAGAATTAAATGCTAGGGGAGCCCAGAACCTTCTCGGTGTGAAATCTCACAGTGAAGTCTCGTTGTGAAGTCTCACAGTGAAGTCTGGGTGTGAAGTCTCACAGTGAAGTATGGTTGTGAAGTCTCACAGTGAAGTCTGGGTGTGAAGTCTCGGTGAAGTCTGGGTGTGAAGACTCACAGTGAAGTCTGGGTGTGAAGTCTGGGTGTGAAGTCTCACCGTGAAGTGTGGTTGTGAAGTCTGGGTGTGAAGTCTCACAGTGAAGTGTGGGTGTGAAGTCTCACAGTGAAGTATGAGTGTAAAGTCTCACAGTGAAATATGGTTGTGAAGTCTCACAGTGAAGTCTGCGTGTGAAGTCTCATAGTGAAGTCTGCGTGTGAAGTCTCATAGTGAAGTATGGTTGTGAAGTCTCACAGTGAAGTCTGGGTGTGAAGTCTCAAAGCGAAGTCTCTGTGTAAATCTAGATCTGTAAAAATAAAGGGAAAAACAAAGACTCATATACAAACAAAAAAATAACACAAAAAAACTCAGATAAATTAACAAAAAAATTAGAAATCATACTCAACATAAATTATTTAGACTTAAAATTCATAATGAATCCTCTAGATGAAATTCCAAAAAACAAATCATAATGCACAGACAATTAAAAATTCATATCTTAATTTTTGTTTGGAACATAAATTGTTGTATGAATCTAAAGAAAACAAACTTAACCATTTTCTGGTGGTGTTACGCCTCAGATCTGTAACAAGCATAAAAATATAAGTTCGTAAGATGAAGACGATGGTTAAAAAAATGCAGTAATAATGAGAGAGTGGTTAGTCAGATTTGAGGATGGAGAGAATAACACTTTTGAGGAGAGATTAATAGCGACGAAAACGAGGAAAAAACAATAAAAGCAACGTCTTACCGACGACGGTACGGTGGAGAGGCATTGAAGATGGAGAGACCCTTGTTATTTTACAGAGGTTTTAGAGAGAGAGAGAGAGAGAGAGAGAGAGAGAGAGGAGAGAGAGAGCTCTACCGTTTTTGAGAGAAATAGAGAGATTTGAGAAAAATAGAAAAAACTAAGTTTATATATGGGAGGTCAAACTAGGTTTAGGTTCAGACTTCAATCTGAAATTTCAGACTTCAATCTGAAATTTCAGACTTCACCTATGAAATTCGAATTTTTTCTATTTTTTTTTAATTTTGAAATTTTTTTTAATTATGAAATTTTTTGAAAATTTTGAATTTTTTTGAAATCAGATATTACCTTTGAAGTTTTAGACTTCACCTTTGAAATTTCAGATTTCATCTTTTAAATTTCAGACTTCATCTCTGAAATTCGAATAACTTTTCAAAAAATTCATATTATTTTGAATTTTTTCGAATTTTTTTGAATTTTTTCAAATTTTTTTGAAATTTTAGACTTCACTTTTGAAATTTCAGACTTCCTCTAAAATGCGAAATTTTTCAAAAAAATTTGAATTTTTTTGAATATTTTCGATATTTTTTGAAAATTTTCAATATTTTTTGAAAATTTTCAATATTTTTGAAAATTTTCAATATTTTTGAAAATTTTCAATATTTTTGAAAATTTTCAATATTTTTGAAAATTTGATTTTTTTTTTAATTTCAGACTTCACTTTTGAAATTTCAGACTTCATCTTTTAAGTTTTAGACTTCACCTTTGAAGTTTTAGAGTTCACCTCTGAAATTCAGACTTCTACAAAGAAGTGTACGCTCATAGGAGACTTCACCCTAGACCGAGAAGTCTGTAAGCCCTAAACTCTAAAATTCTAATATTTTTTCACTTTTTGTTAACAAATACTTACATTTGACATCAAAATAGTATAATATATCCAAAATCTAACAACTATATGAAAGATCGACATTTTATATCAAAAATATATGAACTTAAGTCTAACTCTAAAGATATATACATAGATTTTTACAAATTGGCAAACCCTAAACTTATTATACTTCACATGGTTTACATAACATAGTTTAATTTTATGAAATCTTATGAAATTCTATTTTTAAACTTTGGACTTTGATATAAAATAATTTATTTATCAAAAATTTTGAACAAAATATTTTTTATAATTTTTAATTTAAATTTAAGATTAAATTACAGTTGCAGACTTCGGTAGGGAAGTTTGTGACTATTTATGATTTTCTAAAACATTATAAATCTTACATGCTTTAATTTTATGAAAGTTTCTAAAATTTTAATTTATAAAGTTCATATTTGAATAATCTTATTTTTTGAAGAAAAAATTACATTGAAATTATTTTTTATTTTTATTTTTAATTTAAATCTAAGGTTTAATTACGGTTTAGACTTCATGGATGTCATAAACGAAGTCTACTGTGAGACTTCGTTCATGAAGTCTACTCTGCGCGAATGTTAGAACTGTAAATGCAGTTTCTGTTTTTTTGTTTGCAAATAGTGGGGTTAATGTAATTTTCCTACCCCAAAAGTCTAGTTTTGCATTTGTTTCAATTTGGGGTCTAGTTTTGCATTTAAACTCAATTTTGGGTCTAGTTTTAGCAATTTCCTCTTAAAAAATTTACTACTTGAATAACATTAGAAATTAGAATATTTTTTAAAAATGATAAAAATACTTAATCCAACAAGGTATGAATTTAAAAGAAATTATAAAATGTCTACTCGAATAACCACATAATTCAACATTCTATTAAATTCTGTTATTTTCGTTAGTTCAGTACCTCCTAAAATATCTTAAAATTTAGGGATTACTGCAAAAAAACCATCAAAGTCGCCATTTTTTGCAGCTTAACACTCCAACTGAAAAAAAAATGCAGGTCAATGCCGCCAACTGAAAAGTCACTCGCTATATAGTCCTCGAACGTATATAGGTTTTGCAAACCGTATATCTCTGTATATGAGTTATCAAAACTACGTCGTTTTAGCTATTTAAAACAAACAATATAAAATTGATAAGTCGAATCGAACCCACGATCTCTAGGACAAAACAAAACGGACACAACCAACTGTGATGAAACAACTTTTGTTACAATGATCAACTTATAAATATATAACTTGTCTTTATTTCAACTGAGGGAGTAAACCTTTTGTCCAATCGCGGCTTCTACACAACGCATCTTTGATTCCGGATCCTGAAAGATGGAGGAGTAAAATTGAACGAATTTGAGATCCATCTTCTCACTAGCAAAAACAATTCTAACACAAACCTTCACCGCACGGATCCATCTTCTAATCTTCACTTCCACAGCTCCCAATCAAGTCTCTACACATCTCCAATCCCTAATTTCACAATAACTGTTTAAAAATCGTTTCTATGGCGAATTTTATCACGTTTCCATGTACCAGAACACATTCACGAGAGTAACCAGCTCCAATCATCCTCTAAGCAATCAATTTAAGATCAAAAATAGCCTCCAACGATACAAGATCGATCTCGCGTGACGTGTATACTGCTTGGGGTCCAGTAAATACTTTGGCGATGAAACTCGACGTAGACGAGGCGTTTCCTGGTTTGAAGCAGACAAGTTAGATATTTATAAGTTGATCATTGTAGTTAAAGTTGTTTCGTCACAATTGGTTGTGTCCATTTTTATTTATTTTTAAATATCATGTGTTCGATAACTCATTTACAGAAACATACATATTGCAAAATCTATATACGTTCGAGGGTTATATTGCGAGTGATTTTTGAGTTAGCGGCATTGTTCTGCATTTTTTTCAAATTTTTTTCTATTGAAGGATTAAGTTTCCAAAAATGGTGACTTTGATGGTTTTTTTTTTGCATTAATCTCTAAAATTTTAGATAAATGTTACCAAATACAAAAAAAAAAAAAACCCTCTATTAATTCACCCGAAAATCATTCAAATTCATTCAAATTCACCCAAATCTCATCAATTCAACCAACCAAATGATTTAAAATCCACTTTCCAATACACACCCCATTAGATTAACGGAGTCAACGAACGGACATTTGCAGTTAAAGGAAAGATTCGCTCTTCACCTTCTTCATCTATCCTTCGGCCTTCCTCGCCGGTAAGTCAATCTTCCGGTGAGAAACTGATTGAAGTTTTACGAAATGAGTAATACAAACGTCTTTGTGTCTTACCCTTTTGTGTTTTTATCTTTCTCGTCTTCTCTCTTCAAGCTCCTTACAATAGCTCTGGAAATAGACTTTCATAGCTCCTTACACTCCTTTTTTTTAATCTTAATTTGGTTAAAAGTTTCGTTTTTTCTTTACAAAAATCATCTCTTACTACTTGATCTGGTGAAAAATCGATATTTTCTTGCTTTGACATGTTTATCTTTATACAAACATCAGGATTTTTGACTGGGAGGTCTCAAATGGGTTTGGATAATGAAGAAGCTGATTTAGAGATAAGAGAAGCAGGAACTGTGTGTTTACATGCGTTTTCAGATTTAACCTATGTGTCTCCACTTGTGTTCTTATATCTTCTCAAAGAATGCTATAAACATGGTAAGTCCTAGCTTTTTTTGGTTTTTGTCTTCTCATGGTAAGTCCTATCTAGCTTTGCTGCTTTTCTGAATTCCCCAATTGTGTGCATTTGTTTTCTAGTTTAAGTAAATTAATGGGTATTTCAGGCAGTTTGAAGGCAACAAAAAAGTTCCAAGCTTTGCAGTATCGAGTTCATCAAGTTCTGGCCAACAAACCTCAACCAGGGCCTGCCACTTTTATTGTTAAGTGCCTCACTGTGCTTCCTATATTTGGAGTATATGCTGAAGGCTTTAATCACTTGGTTATATCAGCTCTTCGCCGCTTCTTCAAAACAGCATCTGCACCAACAAGTGAAGAAGATATTTCTTCCGCGAGAAAACTAGCTGCTCAATTCTTTCTTGCTACTGTTGGAGGTTCTGTAGCTTATGATGAGAAGGTGATGGTGCATACTCTGAAAGTGTTTGATGTGGGGTTAACCAGCATCAATGAAGCCTTGTCTATCTCGGAAGTTTGGCATGGACATGGGTTTGCTTGTGGAAGTGCGTTTCTGGAACAATACATTTCTGACTTGATCAAGTCGAAATCTTTCATGACGGCTGTGTCTCTGTTAGAGCATTTCTCTTTCCGTTTCCCTGGAGAAACCTTTCTTCAACAAATGGTTGAGGATAAAGACTTTCAAGCTGCAGAGAAATGGGCTACCTTCATGGGAAGGCCCAGTTTATGCTTTCTTGTCCAAGAATATGGTTCAAGGAATATGCTAAAGCAGGCGTACAATGTCATAAAGAAGAACTATCTCCAGCAGGATTTTCCGGAACTGTCTTACAAGTGTAAAGAAAGGTTATTGCAGTCGCTTTTGCTTCTGATTGTAAACATTAGACAGCTTGATATTTTACCTGTTTTGGATCTTGTCTATCTAGAATCAACAAGTCAGCAGAGGATTTGAGGAGAATACATATACAGAATTAACACTAAAAGATTATATTTTTACGATTAACTGGCAGTGCACTGAAGGATCTAGCAGAAAAAGCATGCTGGGATGTTGCTGAAAATAAGACAAAAGGTGATAGACAGCTTCTTGAGTATCTGGTAAGCACTTGTTGTACATAAAAGCAATGTCTAAAGACATTTTTCATTTCGTAGGGAGATTTGTAACCCGAAGCGGTCATTTGTTCTGTATCATCATCTGTTTTACTGAAGTGTTGGTGGTTTTTTGAGTTTTTAGGTCTACTTGGCAATGGAAGCTGGGTATTTGGAGAAGGTTGATGAACTGTGTGATCGATATTCACTTGAAGGTCTGCCAAAATCACAAGGTATATATTGCTGCACAGAACCTCGCCTAGTGTTTTCAAAACTGTAAGACGCTTACAATGGTGTTATTTATGTTGTTCAGAGGCTGAGGTTGGTTTTCTTGAAAAAAACTATCTGCGTCTCAACGATCTAGCTGTGGAAGGTGTAGTCTGGGTTGATGAAGCTAATGAGTTGAGAAAAGCAACTTCTTTTCTTGAAGGATGTAGAGTTGTGGGTATTGACTGTGAATGGAAACCCAATTATATGAAAGGCAGTAAACCGAACAAGGTAAATTACTCGTAGTCTCTTCCCATTCCTAGCATGCTGTAACATTCTTATCGTTGTTGTTCTTGTTTACAGGTTTCAATCATGCAAATTGGAACTGGTAGCAAAGTTTTCGTATTGGACTTGATAAAGCTTTACATTGACGCCTCTGAAATTCTGGACAACTGCCTTAGTCAAATTTTGCAATCGTATAGCATATTAAAGCTCGGTATATGTGAAATCTATCTTCTTCTCTTTTTGCCTACTTTATAAAGATTTTCTCTCACTGGATACCTGATCATGAATTATCTTTAGGTTACAATTTTCAATGTGACATCAAGCAGTTGGCCCTTTCATATGGGGATCTGGAATGTTTCAAGCGCTATGACATGTTGCTAGACATTCAAAATGTTTTCAAAGAAACATGTGGTGGTTTAGCAGGACTAACGAAGGTGAGCTTTTGTCTTTTTGTTATCTAACTCCTAATTCAAAAATCCTTTGATATTACATACGAGTCACCATTTCGAAAGGAATATCTTAACATCATTTTTTGTTTGATCTCTTTGTTCTGTAATCAGAAAATATTGGGAGTGTCTTTGAACAAAACAAGACGCAATAGCGACTGGGAACAAAGGCCTTTGACCCAGAATCAGGTATATAATCTTATCCATAATCTGTTTAGCTAGAACCTGACTGATTCGAGAAAAACTGCTGGAGAATGTTTCCATATATTCATTGTCATGTTTATGAGGGACCACAATTCTTATATAGTTAAGAGTCTGCATAAAACTTGAGTGAGAGAGAGGGTGAAAGCATAGTTGTCGAATCTGATATTAAGCGTATTGTGCAGCTAGAGTATGCTGCTCTTGATGCTGCAGTGCTGATTCACATATTTCGCCATGTTCGCGATCATCCTCCACAAGACAGTAGTTTAGAGACAGTCCAGTGGAAATCTCATATTGTAAGTAGCTCTCATATGAAAGCCCTTATCTTTCATCAGATAATTTCAGCCGATTTTCTTAGTCAAAATCTTCAGGTTTCAAGCCTTACCTAGAAATATAAGTTTGATGATATCTTAAAGAGTTAGTTTTGTTGGGATGATATGTGATTTGAAAGGCCTTTGGTGTTAAAGCATGATTCATGGAATCTAACATGAGCATAAATTTTGTGCAGTTCTCCCACATGGATAACCCGAAGAAGTGGAAGAAGAAGCCTAAGTGCCATTCCATGCAAACATCAGCTTCGACATTTAACAACCCATCAGACAATTGAAAAGAAAGGAGTGTGTGTAAATATTCGTTCAAACTCTAAAATGAAAAGATACATTTAACCGTAGCTTTTCTATATAGGATTTGCATTTAAAAAAGAGAAGAAAAAACCTTGTTTCAGAGTAACAAAAAAAAAGGAAATCGTAACAGGGAGAATATCATTTACATACATAATCTTGTATGGTTTGCGAAAGTAGCTTCACAGGATTAACGGTACAAACCCGAGGACTAGTCCAATAAACAATCCAGGTAGCTCTTTCCCGGCCTTGCCAAAATAGAGACCCTGAGCATAGTCTCCCACATTGAAGTTCCCTGTACATCCAAACTCAAGTCAAGTTCATGTTTCATGGTTATGTGTAGGACGTAAATTAGGGGTATCTCATGGTTAAAAACCTCGTGTGAAAGACGAGCTGCAGCCACCACGGAGGGTGTTCCTGATATCTCTTGGGGTAGCCCGATTGTAAAACACGAAATCAGACATGACGCTATTAATGCATGTAAGCACAAGTTCTGTCTCTGCGGCACAAGGACCGTTGCAGAACCTGTCTGTTTCCTCAGGTGGAACCTTGAATTCACCTCCTGCATTTAGTCTGAATGCATCATTGCACCCTCTGTAGAGCTGCAAAAAAGGTGGAGAAGAAAAATTATTGTCAAAAAATTTCCTTTTATGCGGTTGTCATTGATCATACTTACCAGGTTATTGTTAAAACAGAACGCGGCTCTCTGAACCAAAATCCCTGCGCCTCCGATTACACCACCAGCCTGCGCATTGACTGAATCAACAATCTCAAAGAGAAGGAAAACCAAATTAACTTAATGAGTGTCTTAACAAAGAGAATCTGAGACTTGAAATACCAAAATGCACCTGAATATCTTTGACTATCAAAGAGCAACACTGCATAGACCAGCCATAGTCTTAACGCCTTCGGAACATTCATGGCAAAGAAAGAGAACGAGAGAGAGACAGAATTATTGCTGTATCGGTTTGATCAAGGGTGAGGTAGGGCACACATTATATAAAGTGATAGTATGTTCAAAAAAGTTGGTGGTCTAACTTGGGAATAATGTTCAATGAAACATAAGCAGTTGACAAAAATGTGGACCAGAGACATGAATAAGTTTGGAAAAGCAAGCCACCAAACTTGTGTTTAACACAGAAAAATAAAAAACAAATAGGAGAAAAGAGTGTTCAAGTATTCTAGGGGAAGGATGTGACATCATCAATCACAAATCTTTTAGCTCGAAATAGACAAATTGTACGGAAAATCTTCTTGGGTTTGGTTTGAAATATGAAAAAGACATGATGTCTGTCCTTAGTTGATGTACTGAGAGAGCCATTTGAACCCCTCGCCATATCCCATTTTCCGAACAATGCTGCACATGAAGACCTCAAGTGGTCGAACACCAGAGTCTCCAAGAGTCACTTTTCCCTTGCCAGTGGTGAAGTTAGTGAGTCCCAAGTGATACCTCAATTCATCTTCTGAAGCTGCATAAGGGATATCAATCTTGTTTCCAAGAATCAGAAAGGGAACAGTTGCAAGGGCTTCATCTGAGAGAAGAGCGTCAAGCTCTCTTTTTGACTCTGCAAATCTCTCTTTGTCATAAGCATCCACAAGGTAGACAACAGCATCAACCTTTATGCAACCAAAAACGAGTTTCTATCAGCAACGAGAATACCATGTTTCTCTGCATTTGATTAAAGACAATTCTAAATCCTAATATGCTAACAAAACAATAGATCCGCACAAAACATACTTCTAGGTTCACTCAATTTCTCATAGCCATATTTATATCACTGATATGAGAATATCCCAGTTTGATAACACCATAAGCTCTAGGTTGATATTAATCAACTCTGGAACAATAGACACTGGCCCAATGTGCATATTTCCAATATCTACAAACAAATCAGATACGCTACACGTATCTTACATCCTAATGTATGAAACTATATTACCAAGAAGTACATTCCCAAGATAATCTTTACACCATAAGGTCCAACACATAACTGGCTGGAACTAAGGAAAAATTCGTAAAATTTTCTTTGTCAAATCGTTAATTTATACCAGATCAAGATCATTAAAACATCTTAAAGCAAATACATGTGCAAGTGGATTACGATGTAATAAGAAACTTCCATCTAAGCTTCAATAAGCATGCCAACTACAATCATTAAAGGTCTAAAATTTAAGACTATTCAGAAAAAGGTAATGAGTCTGTCTAACTTGCAACTTAAACAAGCACCAAACACCTTTCACTAAAACAAAAGAGTTCAATGAATCCGATAACTGTAAGTGAAACATTATATGAAAGATTCAACATTGTGGTTCGATTTGCATCCTCGAAAAGGATTCCTGAGAGATAATGGCCAAGGGAACATTATATGAAAGATTCAACATTGTTGTTCGATTTGCATTATCCAAAAGGATTAGTGAGAGAGAGAGATTAACCTTGGCATAGTAATCTTTCCAAACCCTACGAGCAATCTGATGACCACCCAAATCAAAAGCCTTGAACTTGATTTTCCCAATGCTAAGTTCCTCAGACGTTGGATGTTGAGTTGGCTGATGCTGAACTAATCTCTAATGACCACCAAATTCATACAAACACAAAAATAAAGTCAGATCTCAAAATTTTTGACATCTAACCGATACACAAATCAATACACAATCGTAAATTAGATGCAAAATCGAAATAACTACGAATACATAAATACCCTAAATTATGAGTAATTCTCATCACAAGCCATGAAACAAAGACGAACACTCAACAGATCTACCAAAAAATCTGAAATCGAACAATTTCACAATCGAAAACAAAATCAAACCTCGTCTTTGAGCATGTGAAGTAACGTGGTTTTGCCAGCATTATCGAGTCCGAGAAACAAGATCTTCGCTTCTTTTTGCCATAACCCTAACGAGGCTAAGATTCCATAGAACCAATCGAACAAGAACATGGTTTCGTGCTTTCGTCTTCCTCACTGATCTCGATCTTTCGTTTCGATTCGAAACGCGAATGTGAAAGCTCAGGAAAAAAAAAGAGTTATAAGAAAAATTTAGAAACAGACGTGGCCGATGATCGAGCTGGTGTAGTGACGTGGCGTGTTATGAGTGGAACGTATCATCATGATTGATGTCATTGAAGACAACCTGGACCATCAGATCTACTAATTTATTAATCAGCGGCTGTGGTTTTTTTTGTTTTTCTCTTTTTCACATTTTAATATCTACTATAATTATTATTCTTATTATTTTATTTTTTTGGCTTCATCTTAGAAAACCCCATCCGAAAACGTTCTGATCAAACGAGCTGTGTTTTTTTTGTAGCATTTCACTAAGTTGTTATATAATGAAAAACAAGATTCAGAAGCTTTGTGTTAAAAAAAAAAACAGAACCGAGATTGAAAAACCAAACCAAGTTCGACTAAGAATTTGTCATCAAAATTTGGCTAAATAAAATCTAAACTAAAACCATAATCATGTCAAACAAAGTCTGAGATCGGAAGAGCTTTTTCTGATGCTCACCAGTCACCACTGATCATGTACTAACAATGAAATACACAAAGCACCTTTCCGAAGCTCACACACAACAGCAACCAAATATACACATGTAACATGAGGACTGTGTTGATTGGAGGAACTCAAATTATGAACCTTTAATCATTTTCTGGTGTGCTTCCCAAATTTACAGTTCCTTGAACTCAATTTATAACTAATCTACTCTTATCATAAGTTTGAGTGAATTAGTCTGAAATATTGTCTACTGTGAATTGATATAGTAGATGCCTCCAAGACCATCAGGAAGACGATTGGCAAAGCATCAGTCTTTAGCATTTGGATCAATGGCTCATATACTATTATTTGAAAGAAAATGTGCTAAGTTACTCTAGTTATAAACGAGATTTCTTTTTAATTTAATTTAAATAAGAAAAATGAGGAGATTACTTAAAATCCAGTTTCTTCTCCCAAAAAATTACAGACTCAACCGTCTAGTATTTCACCTATTACGCAACCCATTCAGATCTAATGGGGGTCGAAATCGGATACAAAAAATCGGACCTCATAACCGAACGATCCTATCGGTTTATGACTAACTAGATCAGTTTGCCGATTTTTCCTCTTTCTCCTTAGAATCCCAAAAGCCCCAAAATCGATCCCTAACATTTCACACTTCAGTAAAAAAGAAAGAAGAAGCTCCCTCGTGTTTCTTCATCATCCTGATTCCCTCGCCATTTCAAATTCTAACATTAGGTAAAAGTAGGAAGACTACAAAGGATTTTAGGTATGCTGCCAAAGACATGGTACTCGAAGAAGAAGGCCCCGCCTCCGAAACAAAAGGAATCGAAGCAAAAGAAACCGGCGTCTCCGAAACAAAAGAAACTAGAGACTCGGAAGCAAAATAAAACGGCGCCTCTGGTGATAGAAAAAGTTTCACCGATGATATAAGAAGTTCCACCGGTGGTAAAAAAAAAAGTAGAAGAACACAATGGTGAAGAAGATGAATCTCTCGGCGGTGATGACAAGGAAGACGAAGAAGGAGAGGAGGAAGATGAAGAGAATAACAAAGAAGAAGAAGTACCAATGGACGAAGAAGAGGAAGAAGTGTTGGTAGAGGAAGAAGAGGATGACAAGGAGGACGAAGAAGAAAGGAAATGACAACGACGATGAAGAAGAAGGTCACAATGGAACAGGAAATACGGTATGCACATCAAATCTTAATCTTTTGTCAATTTGCATGTCTAGTTTGGTTCCCTGTTTACATAGTAAAACTAAGCAAATTCTGTATTGTAGGATGGTCACGAGGATGAATCTGAACCAATGCAACCTTTGAAGATGTACTTCCCTAACAACGAGTATGTGAAGCCATTGAAGATCATAACCCCTTGTTATATTAAGGAGGTCGTGGATACATTAGAGAAAATACTTAAACCGGATGAGTTAAGATGGTTTCATGATCACCCCCAATTTCGACACTTTTTCACATGCCAAAGGAGAAAACTCACACAACCATGGGAATGTGGATGCTTCTTCTCCGCACGACATGCATAGAGAAGAAAAGAGAAGCTTGGTTTGTGGTCAATGGTGTTCCAATTAGGTATTCTCTAAAAAAACACGTACTCTTGTCTGGATTACATTGTCACGCGTATCCCGAAGAAAAAAAAGTTTTGGAAATTCTAAGTTTGTGGAGAAGCATTTTAAGAAGGAAAAGGTAACATATGCGACTCTTAAGAAGAAGTTTAAGACAATGAAAGGTTGGAGAGATAGATTGAGGATGGCGGTGTTGTATTTCTTAGCGAGTGTGATACAAGGAAAACCAAAGGAAGGCCTAGGAGCACCCTCTATAGACAAACTTCTTATAAACACTGTATGAGATCTTGAGTGGTGCGAGACCTTTCCATGGGGACGATTGTTATTTGATGACAATTTGAAAGAAATTAAACATTGTATGAAGAGTTGTAAAGGTCGCACCAAAGCATCATCTTATAATTATCCAAGTTTCATCATTCCTATGGAGGTAATTTGGAGATTGTTACTAATTTTGGTTAGTTTTGTTTATGTAAATTATGATATGTTTCATGAATAGCTTTTGGCGTTCGAGGCAATCCCAAATTTGAGGAAGAGATTACGAGAAGATGATATAGGCGCATCAAGTGGGTGTCCTCGGATGTGCAAGAACAAGTTCATCGAAAGTCCCATGAGAGGATTCCCCCTTTCTGAAATAAATGATTTACTTGGCACAACAAATGTTAATAATAATTTTATGTGATACTGTGATAGGTATTGTAATAAGGTTAGAAAGTAGTAATTGTAATTGAAAAGCATTATTTAAAGTAGTTTTTGTTTTTTTTTTCAAATCACAAGAGATTGAAAGTCTCCTTGTACCAACTGATGATGAGATCACTCTTTTGATACAAACATGCATGGATGACTCGGATGATGAAGAAGATTGTGATGATGTTGTTGTTGATGGTTGGATGAAGATGCTACTTCATTCAAACCGTAAGATATGATTTGAAGACCTCTACAAACAAGATGTGGATGGACGAAATGGTAAGAATGTCGATGAGGCTAAGAAGAAAGAGGCTGAGGAGAAAGAGGATCAAGACAATGTGACCCAACATTAACAAATTCAAGGTCTTAAGAAGATGATTGAAAGGAAATTCAAAGTGTTGGTTGATATGCTTTCAGAAATGGAGGTAAAATTGAATGGCAAGATTGAGAAGTTAGATGAGAGAATAAAAAATATGGAAGCATTGGTAAAGGATGAGGAAGTGGTTGCGGGTGGTAATGAGAATGAAAGAGATGGAGTGGTTGCGGGTGATAATGAGAATGATAGACATGGAGTGGTTGCGGGTGGTAATGAATATGAAAATAAAGACATTCACATTACTTGCTATATTGTAACTGAGGGTGAAAATGTGATTGGAAATGGTGAAGAAGGAGGATAGACAGTTGGTGACGCAACGGAGAGGTGGAAGGGGTTAGGACCAAAGCAAAGGAGAAGAAAACGAAGAAGGGGAGGAAGAGAAGTTACTCACACCTTAGGAAAGAATTATTCGACCCGCCAGCCACAAAGAAGAGTAAGAGGTTCTCACTTGATGACTTTTGTTGAGTTATCGTCTGGAAATACATTAATTTATGTTTGCGAACTAGTTCTATTTGCTTATGCGTATTTTGGACATGAAATTTTTTACTTTGTATGATGTTTATTTTGGACATGTATGATGTTTATTTTCTATGCATTTTAATTATCGTTAAAATACTAAAACCATAACAGTTTTACTAATTTCACAAAATCAAACCATTAAAAACACGAGAACAATTTTACCAGGTTTACATAGTAGTACTATTACAAACATTCAGAACAATTTTACCAGTTGTACATAGTCATACAAAACAGATAGGAAAAAACATAACCAAGTAACTCCTTGATATCTTGCACATACATCACCAAGTGCTCCTTATGGTAGGTCTCTTATGGTCAATAACTTACCAATATCGTCTTTTGTCTTTGCCAAGCGCTCCTTAATTTCATTAATTGTAGCACGCAATTGTAGGATTGACTCACTAATTGACCCCAATTCAGGATTCATACCACCTCCAAATCGATTAACGTTGGTAATCGATTGTCTCTGCTCATCAACGCGGATGGACAAACTCTAATCTCCTCATCATGGCGGATGGATAATCTTCTAAACTCCTCTTCAAGGCAGGTGTTTAATCTTGTTAACTCCTAATCAACTACAAGATCCCACCACTTAGTAATGTGGTGCCAATCACCATCCTACGCATAATCTGTAACGAAATTATTTGACAAACACTACACAAATTCAAACAAAATTATAAGACAAACACTTCACACATTCAAACAATTTACCTCACTCTTAGGGCACTAGTAGTATTTTCTTCTTCGATTCTCCACATTGGTAAACACTTAATATTATTTATTATGTTAAACACATAATATTTACTCGAGATATATCACGCAATACGACATAATCAATTTTCTTAACATGGCACTTTTCAAATAATTTTAAAAAGATATAAGGAGGTAAATTCGATTCATTTCACATGTTTCCAAGATCATCAAGTAATTTTGAAACACATTCAAATACTCAAACAACCCCAAGAGACTACACCATTCAATTCACATTTTCCGAAATCTGAGATCTTCCTTCTTTCCTCTCACCTTCGAACACGAACAAAGTTGTACAAGCATAATATCAAGAACTCATGGAGTTTCTCAAAGAAGAATTCCACCCAAAATATTTGTCAACTCATTCGATTCGATGGAGCTAGAGGCGTTAACTGCTATCCCATGATGACAGTGGGTCCTTTACATCCTGCAGAGATTTTCACAGAAAGCGAATCAATTAAAGATATTTTAAGAGATCAACGTAGTAATTATAGACTTTGTGTAAACTCTAAAACATAGTCCTCTGTTATATACTTATAGTTTGGAACAATGGTTGAGTTATCTAAGAAACAAATAAAGGAACTAGGGAGAGCACTCATAGAAGAGAAACGACCCTTCTTGTGGGTTATAACGGATAAACCCAACATAGAAGCGAAATTAGAAGAAAATAGAAGGAGAAGAAGATACATAATTGAGAAGATAACTGATTTTAGACACGAACTTGAAGAAGTTAGAATGATTATTGTGGTGTTCGCAGATAGAGGTTTTAAGACACTACTTTATAGGTTATTTTGTGACCCATTGTGGTTGGATCTTGACGCTGGAGAGTTTGGTTGTCGTCGTTCCAGTTGTGATGATTCCGACATGGGCAGATCAACCGACGAACACGAAAGCTTTTGGAAGAAAAATGGAAGACAAGTGTTAGGGTGAGAAAGAACAAGGAAGGTTTGGTGGAGAGAGGGGAGATAAGATAGTGTTTGAAAGAAGTGATGGAAAAGAAAGCTGTGGAGCTGAAAGAAAACATATGAGAAAAAATGAGAAGAAGAGAGAAGGTCGAGAGAAAAAAAAAGAAAAAAATTGAGAATTCTTTAAGTGGATGATCCAATTGGATGACAAATTGGGTGGATAATGATTGGTTGGGTTTGTAATTTCCTAAATGAGTGTCTGGTTTATGAGTAAATTCCTTCTTTTTGCTATTTAAAATAATTCAAAAAACAATCTCGTTTATAACGAGAGTAACTCGGCATATTTTCTATCAAAGAATAGTATATCAGCCATTGATCCTCATCCTATAGACTGTCAATGTTTTGAAGAGATATTTTTTGGTGATTAAACTTTATATAATTTTGTCGAGTAGCCCATTCACCGCGTTTTCTAATGGGCATAAAGCATTGCACCATTTCAACTGGCCAAACATTTGTAGTGATGTATCATTCTAGTTTTGTAGATGAAAGGAAAAAGCTCTCTATGTTATCTAAAAAAAGAGAAAGACGAACAATTTTTTGACTCCTCTGATGAAGAAGATTTTCAGGTAAGGAATTAATATACTATTCTGTTGATATTGTATAAGAAAAAAAACTATCTAGTTTTATCTTTTTTTTCAATGTTTGATCTTAGAAGGGAGATGTGCAAGTAGAATTTGAGTTCTTTGATCCTAAACCTACATATTTTCATGGGGTTAAGATCTTATTACAAAACTATCTCGATAACAAGGAGTGGGATTTGAGCAGTTTTGTTGATTTGATATTGGAACAAACAACAAGTAGGAACTGGTTAGAAATCAATGATGGATTTGACCTTTGTTGCTCTCAAAAACTCAATACTCTCTCGTTTGTTTTGTTGATTTGTGTGTGAGGTTAAAAGCAAGTAAAAACCGAAAACGAGAACACGATACAAGATTTGTTAACCCAGTTCGGCTAGTCGATATACTAAACCTACGTCTGGGGTCATATTCAATATGAAAATCCACTATCAAAGAAGAAGAACCAGCTCAATCAAGCTTACAACAATGGAGTATCAAGATCTCAGCTTTCTCTCTCTAGGTATAAGACGATAAAAAGTCTATCGAGTAAAGAAGAGGAAACGATCTTGATATTTGTACCTAGTACCAAAACCATTTAGCAAACCCTCTATCACGACTAAAGTATTCACTTAAGCTTTCTCTTTCTCAATTAGATGACCAGACCAAACCGGAATCCAATCGCTGCAATCTCCGGTTTAGAGAGAACCTAAAAATTGAATCGATAAGACCCCACAATACTCCACCTTGATTCAAGTTTTCTTCTCCTTCTAATGAACTACACTACTTGGACTTACTGTGATGAATACCCATCCTTCTAGCCAAACAACTTTAGAAAATCTAAAGCTCCCTCGAACTCGTGAACTGGAATGCCTTTTGTAAACATATCAGCTGGATTTCTAGATGTGTGGATCTTGTGAACTACCACTTCACCAGCTTCAGTGACGTTCCTATTAAAGTAGAAATTGGTTGACACATGCTTGGTCATCTCATGAAAAGTGTTGTTCTTTGAAAAATAAATTGTTGATTGAGAGTCACACCAAACAGATGCCTTTCCTGGTTTGAACCTCATATCTTCCAAGAAACCTCTAATCCACATTGTTTTTTATACATCTTCTGTGAGTGAAATGTACTATGCTTTTGTAATAGACAAAGCCACTATGTGTTGTAGACTTTATTTCCAGCTAACTGTGTTACCATCCGCAGAAAAAAATATATCCACTAATAGATTTTTTTTCTGTCAAGATCTAGGGGAAGGTCCGAATCATAGTAATCTTGCACAATGAAATCATTTCCTTAAGTATATACTAAGTTTAAGCCTTTTGAACCTCTAAGATCATTCCGCTTCAAGTCATATCTTCCAGTCACCAAGATTTACAAAGTAATTTTTGTGTTAACGTAAGAATTTAGGTTTGAAGACGCAATTTAAAAGTACTTTTGATTGGGTTGTGGACCATCACCCTCTATTCATAGGGATTGCCACTGTGAACATACTGATGTATAATTGTTAAGGAAACATCATTAATATATATATCAAAGTCACTACTGTAAAAAAAAAGTTACTATTGTAATTGCATAAGCGTGTTTTAATCCTACTTGTATACCTTTATACACTAACTAGATTAGGCCTGCGTATATTCGAAATTATAATCTAATATTTTAAAATTTATAAGAAAAAACAAAACAAAAAATTTGAAAAATAGAATTAAATCACCGGTAAAAAATAATTTTATAATATAATAAAATATTGAGAACGTTTATACAAAATCATTCACCAATAGAAAAACTTAACAAAATTACAATTATTTATCTATTTTGATTATATATAGATAAGTTTATTCTATTTGAATAAGATTTATTTATTTTTATCATATTTGACTTTAAAATTTATGAGAAAAAAACAAAACAACAAATTTGAAAAATATAATTAAATCACCGGTAAAAAATTTAATTTTATAGTATAATAAAATTATTGAGAACGTTTATACAAAATCATTCACCAATAGAAAATCTAACAAAATTACAATTATTTATCTATTTTGATTATATATAGCTTGATTTATTTTATTTGAATAAGATTTATTTATTTTTTATCATATTTGTCTTTTCTTTCGGCATAAAATAGAGAAATTTGTGTTGTTATTTTGAATTTATTTGCTTAGTGTCTTCTGAATAGTATAAGAAAAACCAACCAAAATTAGAAATTTTTTTAATAATCATAAAAATATATAAATAATTGTTTTTTTACGACAACCTCATAATAATAAAAAATAACGTTTTCTGAAAAGTAGAAGAAAAACAAACCGAAATTAGAAAAAAGTTAATAATCATAAAATATATAAATAAATTTTCTAATGACAACCTCATAATAATAAATTAAATAAATTAAAAGGAATAGATGTTTTACCAATAAAATGAAGTTGAAGGTAGGATGATGTTTCTGAAGAAAAATGTTTTGTTATTTTAGAAAATATGAGATTACTTATTTGTTTATATAGAGTTTAATATTTATAATTCTTTTTCCTTTAAGATTTGAAATTTTCTTAACTATAGAAATTTATTCTTCTTAAGAATTAGTAATTTGTATAGTTTCTTTATAAAATTTTTATTTTCTGAATATTAGTGGTTAATTATCTTTTTGTATAGTTTCTTTATAATAGTTTTTTTGACATTTTTTTCAACTTTGACAGGTGTCAAGATCTTGAATCAATTAACATGACACGTGTAACATTCTCATAAGTTACTAAATTTTGAAAACCCTACTTTATATAAGAAGATACATTTTGTCTTATTATGCTATGAGAATCTTTATACGTTCATAAATCATTTGACTTTTATCATGCTTTTTGATGGATCTCTGATAAATTTTGTTGTGAGTTGTGGTAACTAAGTGAGTGGTTTTATAGTCGTAATGACCATACCAAACATTGCTTACTACAATTTTTATTTTACTGACATCAATATTTGAACAAGCTAGTGTTAGTTTAACAGCCATAATTTTGTTACTCAAAGCATATGTCACTAGTCATGTTTCACGTGCGTCCCGTGATTACTATAATTACTAGAACTTAAAAGATCTTATTGTGTTGGTCTTGGGATCAGAGTAACGATTAAAAGTGATAGTCGGGGACATTTGTATTGCATAGCCATAGGTGAAATATTTGGATTTATGAAATGATTATAGGTTAAAATCCGGACTAGAAGCGACATATCTGCCCACTGTCTTGTTGCCAAACCACCCATAAAGTGACAGAAAGAGTTCTCAAGCTGTCAATCTTTATTATGTTTACACATGGTAAATTTCCCCATGTTGAGTCAAATTAAGACAAATTGTTCCACCATCCTGAGTGATGGAGCACCATGTAGAAATTCATTGGATATGATCGAGAAAATCCCGACTGATAGACCTTTTGATTCTTTTATTATCTTTCTAGTGACTTTGAAAGAAGAGGATTTGAAGGGTTAGGCTTTTAGGGTTTGTTCGGTCGCGAGTTATATTGTGTAACGCTGGTATCTTCTTTGCAATACAAAATAATATAGATTTTATTTTCTCATTGGCGTTATTAATTTCATTTGTTATGTGTAAACCATATAAAACAGTTATCGTGTTTCCATTTCTAATTTATAAATGTAAAAATTAATAAATAGCTTAGTATTTTTTAAATTTATAGTATCATGATAATTAACCTATATGATGTGTTTCCCATATTATAACTTAATATTTTGACATTATTAAGCATTTTAAAAATTATCAAATTATCCAATTAGTATTCCAGATATTTGAACAAATAATTTAGCTAAGTTGAGAGTTTTAATGGTTTTGAAATGTGTTAATTTGCTTAGATGTACTAAGCGTTGATCTATAAGTGTCATTTTAGAAAACACATATTTTCTTAGGTTTTGTTAGCTTTGATAGTTATGAATTTTAGGAAACTTTGATATACACATACTAATACCAAAAAAAAAATTACAATAAAATTAACAAATAAAAGGTATGCTAGTTGATAATCCATGTTGGAGACTAGGGATAATGTTTACGACTTTTTTGTAATTTATTTTTATATAATTAAAACAACCGAATTAAATTTAGTACATAATTTATAAATTATATACAATTAGATTAGGTTCCGGACGTATAAGCAGATTATATTCTATTGTTTTAAATTATGAGAAAAACCAAAATAGAAATTTGAAAATAAGTGTAGATCACCCGTAAATATAGTTATATAATAAAATATTAAAAATGTCTATACAAAATCATTCATCAATAGTAAAACCTAACAAAGTAATAATTATTTATTATTTTGATTATATATAGTTTAATTTATTTATATTTGAATAAAATTTATTTATTTTTAATCATATTTGACTTTTTTTTCTTTTTCAAATTGACATAAAAATAAATTAGTATTGTTATTTTGAATTTTTTTGTTCAATGTCTTTCGGATGATAGCTATTTTCTTCAAAGTATAAAAAACCAACCGAAAGTAGAGGAAATTTAATAATCATAATATATATATATATATATATAAGTTTCTTATTATAACGTTATAATAATAAATTAAAACAATTTTTCTGGAAAGTAGAAGAAAAACAAACCGAAATTATAAAAAAATTAATAATTATAAAATATATAAATAATATTTTACGACAATTTCATAATAATAAATTAAAATATTTTTTTAAAAAGAAATAAATATTTTACCAATAAAATGAATATGAAGGTAGGATGGTGTTTTTGAAGAAAAATATTTTGTTTGTTGAGAAAATATGAGAGTACTTATTTGTTTATTTAAAATTAAAATTTATAATTATTTTTTCTTTATAATTAGACATTTTTTAAACTATGAAAGTTTATTCTTTTTAAAAATGAATTTTTTTAAATTTTTTTTATTGATTTTCCATTTTTGACATTTTTTAAATTTTAACACGAGTCGAAATCTTGAATCGATGAATATGACACATGTCGCGATCTTGTAAGTTACTAACTATGAAAATTATGTTTTATATAATAAGATAAGATTAGTGGGTAAATAGATAAGAAAACATAAAATAAAATTCAAACCATATTAGCTAATTAATTTGAATTGTGCATTAAAAATAAAAAATCATACTAAAGATTTTTTAATTTTCAATAAANAACTTTGAAAAATAACGATATACACATGCTAATACCAAAAAAAAATTACAATAAAATTAACAAATAAAAGGTATGCTAGTTGATAATCCATGTTGGAGACTAAGGATAATGTTTACAACTTTTTTGTAATTTATTTTTATATAATTAAAACAACTGAATTAAAATTAGTACATAACTTATAAATTATAGACAACTAGGTCCCGGACGTATACGCGGATTATATTTTATTGTCTTAAAATTTATGAGAGAAAACAAAAAAAAAATTTGAAAATAAGTTCAGATCATCCGTAAATATAGTTATATAATAAAATATTAAAAACATCTATACAAAATCATTCATCGATAGAAAAACCTAACAAAGTAATAATTATTTATTATTTTGATTATATATAGTATGATTTATTTATATTTGAATAAAATTTATTTATTTTTAATTAAATTTGATTTTTCTTTTTTTTTCAAATTGACATAAAAATAAATTAGTATTGTTATTTTGAATTTTTTTGCTCAATGTCTTTCTGATGATAGCCATTTTCTGAAAAGTATAAGAAAACCAACCGAAATTAGAGGAAAATTTAATAATCATAATATATATATATATATATATATATATATAAGTTTCTTATTATAACTTTATAATAATAAATTAAAACAATTTTTCTGAAAAGTAGAAGAAAAACAAACCGAAATTAGAAAAAAATTAATAATTATAAAATATATAAATAATATTTTTACGACAATCTCATAATAATAAATTAAAATATTTTTTTGAAAAAAAGAATAGATGTTTTACGAATGAAATGAATATGAAGGTAGGATGGTGTTTTTGAAGAAAAATGTTTTGTTTGTTGAGAAAATATGAGAGTACTTATTTGTTTATATAAAGTTCAATATCTATAATTATTTTTCCTTTACAATTAGACATTTTTAACTATGAAAGTTTATCTTTTTAAAAAATAATAATTTTTTAAATTTCTTTATTGAATTTCCATTTTTGGAATAATAGTAGTTAATTATTTTTTTGTATAGTTTTCTTATAATAATTTTTGACATTTTTTAAATTTTAACACGAGTCGAAATCTTGAATCGATGGATATGACACGTGTCGCGATCATGTAAGTTACTAACTATGAAAACTATATTTTATGTAATAAAATAACATTAGTGGGTAAATAGACAAAAAACATAAAATAAAATTCAAACTATATTAGCTAATTAATTTGAATTGTACATCAAAAATAAAAAATCATACTAAAGATTTTTTAATTTTCAATAAAATTAATTTCAAATATTAAATATCCACAAATAATTACATTGCACTTTTATTATTACACCATGACCATATTAACTAAATCACATATTTTTTCACGTATAAACTTGTGTACTGATTTGACTCTAAATTTGTGGTTTTACCTAGTGCTCTTCAGCCACGTCATTCCCATGGGCCATGACAAACCAGATCTGACGTGTATATCATTTATTGGTTAACGTGGTTCCCATGGCCCACGCAAATCTGACGTGTATATCATTTATTGGTTAACGTGGTTGGAAATATGCAACGTCAGCAAGCGACGAGAGAGTTCACTTTACTACTAGCTTCTCTTCTATCAGATCTTTTGTTTTCAGGGAAGCTCTAATCTGAGTTTTTAGCAATGGCGAAACTAAACTCTAAATTCATCTCTTTGATTCTTTTTGCTCTCGTTGTGTTCGTCTCTGCTGAAGTTATCTTCGAGGAGCGATTCGATGGTAGCGGCATTTATCTCTCTCTATATCTTATTTAGATTCTAAGTGTCGATGCGATCGATGGATTGTTTTATGATTTTGTTTGCGTTGATTCATTTTGTTAAGATGATGATATTACTTGTTGATCCATAATATATCTTCGAGGAGCGATTCGATAGTAGCGACATTTCTTTCTCTCTATCTCTTATATAGATTCTAAGCGTCGATGCGATCGGTGGATAGTTTTATGATTCTGTTTGCGTTGTTTAATTTTGTTAAGATGATGATATTACTTGTTGATCCATAATTCGAGGAGCGATTCGATGGTAGCGACATTTATCTTTCTCTGTATCTTATTTAGATTCTAAGTGTCGATGCGATCGATGGATGGTTTTATGACTCTGTTTGCGGTCACTGCGTTTTCTTAAGATGAGGATATTGCTTGTTGATCCATAATATATCTTCGTTTTAGTTGAATATAACGTTTTCAAAATGGTTGCTTAAGATTGTTATAGATATATAGAATTTGTGGATTGGACTTTGATTTATTTTGGATTTGTGTTGGCATTCGTGAAATCATGGGGCTACATATATCGATGATAGTTAGAATGTTGTATACTGTATAGTTCTTGTTAGTTTTCTACTTTGATTGAAATGGTCTTATATGATCAAGTCTTTGAGTTTATATCATACGCAATAGTACATATGAGACTTTTTGATCTAGTTAGTGGTACTGGTGATTTATGTTCAATCAAACATTATTTTCATTCTTGTTTATGTTCTTTTGTTGTCTCTATTTCGAAAGATGGATGGGAGAACAGATGGGTAAAATCCGACTGGAAGAAAGATGATAACACTGCTGGGGAATGGAAACACACAGCTGGCAATTGGTCTGGTGACGCTAATGATAAAGGTATGTTTCGAGACTAGTGATGATGATTCATAGGTTCTCGACCTATTCTATATCTTCATGTTAAATATCACTCTCTTTCAGGTATCCAAACTAGCGAAGACTATAGATTCTACGCTATATCAGCTGAGTTCCCCGAGTTCAGCAACAAGGACAAGACCCTAGTCTTCCAATTCTCTGTCAAGCATGAGCAGAAGCTTGACTGTGGTGGTGGCTACATGAAGTTGCTTAGTGGTGATGTTGACCAGACAAAATTCGGAGGAGACACTCCTTACAGGTTCATCTTCTTGTTTCTTTCACCATCTCTATATCAACATTAACATTCAAACATCACACTTATCTTCTTTTTACATGCAGCATTATGTTTGGCCCTGATATATGTGGCTACAGCACTAAGAAAGTACATGCTATTCTTACCTACAATGGAACAAACCACTTGATCAAAAAGGAGGTCCCATGTGAGACTGACCAGCTCACTCATGTGTACACTTTCGTCCTTTGTCCCGATGCTACTTACAGTATTTTGATTGACAATGTTGAGAAGCAAACTGGTAGCCTCTACGATGACTGGGATCTCCTCCCAGCAAAGAAGATAAAGGATCCAAGTGCCCAGAAGCCTGAGGACTGGGATGACAAAGAGTACATTCCTGATCCAGAAGACACAAAGCCAGCGGGATACGATGACATCCCCAAAGAGATTCCAGACACTGATGCAACGAAGGTTTAAACCAGTTTCTTCCGTTGATGCAAAACCAAATCTAAATCATCACTTGCTGTTTTATATTTGGATTGTTGTTTTTTTAGCCTGAGGACTGGGATGATGAAGAAGATGGTGAGTGGACTGCCCCAACCATTCCTAACCCCGAGTACAAGGGTGAATGGAAGGCCAAGGTTTGTTAGTTATTCATTCAAATGGATATATCAAATGGATATATTTGTTGCTTTCCTCTCACAATTGTCATATTGTACTGTAGAACATAAAGAACCCTAATTACAAGGGCAAGTGGAAGGCTCCAATGATCGACAACCCTGGTAATATTCATTTCTTATAACGAAATAAAATCTCACACCAACTTGACACATTTTATTCAACTAAAATAATTTTTGAGATTCTGTTAGTTATAGATGTAATAGAAGTATTCTGTTTGTTTGTAACATCGGATAAGAAATTTCAATTTTATGCAGAGTTCAAGGATGACCCAGAACTATATGTCTTCCCCAAATTGAAGTATGTGGGAGTGGAGTTGTGGCAGGTAATATTAACATCTTGTAACTAAATATTTTTGTGTGTGTATATATGATGGTATATGTTTGAAACTAAACATATGGTGTACTTTTTGGTAGGTGAAATCTGGATCTTTGTTCGACAATGTCTTGGTAAGCGATGACCCAGAGTACGCTAAGAAGTTGGCAGAGGAAACATGGGGAAAGCACAAGGATGTATGTTAATCAATCCTTGCTTGTCGTTGTGTTTATTGTGGTTAGTAAATCATAGCTAATAATCTAGTCTGGTGTTACAGGCGGAGAAAGCAGCATTCGACGAAGCTGAGAAGAAGAAAGAGGAAGAGGTAATACAATCCTCCATCCAAAAAATCTTGTCTAATTCAAATTAGTTGAGTGGTTATCAAGAACTTGTATGTTTTTTTTTTTATTATTAGGAATCAAAGGACGCTCCCGCTGAAACTGACGTAAGATGTCTCGGGCTTCACACAATGCATATTAACAAACCTCTATGTTTCTGCCAAGGTTTCTGATATAAATTTGTTATTCCTACAGGATGAGGAAGAAAAAGAAAATGATGACACTGAAGAAGGAGATGACTCGGATAACGAATCCAAGTCTGAGGAAACCGTCGATGCCGCCCATGTATGTGTTTAACCTCTTTTTCGTCATAATACCTTAAACATATATAATAAATTGGATTGTGTGACTAACTTTGTGATTATGATTTTTATTTTAGGATGAGCTCTAAGCAAAGGTGGATCTTTTAGAAGATTATAGTCTTTTTTGTTTGTCACCTTTTCTCCTAAAAGACAATTAGTATCTCTATTCTCTAGTTTTGATTTGGATGTAAAACTTTGGTGAAATGGGTGTGGCAGCTTTGTTTTAGACTTTATACTAATGTTCCACTCAACATCGAACAACAAAAGCTTGTTCATAGCGGTCAGAACGAGACCTAGATTACTCAAATTATTCTCAATTTAAATAGCAATTTTATGGACTAACTACCACGCAATTACCATATATAAAAAAAAGCACAACCATGCAATTACCCTGACCAAAATATACAATCTCCCACCAAAACTTTTATTTACCCATTTCTATCTTTTTAATCATTTTATAGACGATGAGACCTTGTTTCCTTTTTGTTTACTTATATGTTATGCTATAAGAACAATATAAAAATAGAACATGATATTAAACTAATCATTTTATTGACGATGAGACCTTGTTTCCTCTTTGTTCACTTATATGTTATGCTATAAGAACAATATAAAAATAGAACATGATATTAAACGACGTGCATGTTCACTGCGTTCAATATTCATCTACTAAGTAAACATTGTTTCATCTTCAGAATAGTTGATTACAAGTCTATCGTAATAAATCTACATATTTAAATTTTTTACCATTTAAATTTTAAAAATATATTTATTCAAATAAAATTTAATTTACTATAAAGAAATATATTTCAAAATTCAAATATATTAAAAGAAAATAAAAAATTAATGAATTCAAAAAAATAAAATTAATATAAAAATAAAATAAGTTTTTTGAAAAATTAAATCACTGATAAAAATAGAAAATCATATAAAAAACTATTTAGATAGTTTTAATTAAAAATTTTGCCATTTAGTTTTAAGGAAAAAAACTAAAATTAGAATATAAAGTAAAATTTAAATTACAATAAAAAATATTTTTTAAGAAATTTAAATATATTAAGTTAGAAAAATTAATATTAAAAATTTGAGTAAAAGTTAAATTACTATAAATAAATAATTTTGAATAAATTATGAGAAGAAATTCTATTTAAAATATTTTAAAAATCGTAAAAGTTAAACTACTCTAAAAAATTTAAAAATTGAAAAATTCTAAACTACTAATAAAAATTAGAAAATAACAAAAGAAATTATTTAAGTAGTTTTCTTATAATTTTGTGGGGATAAACTTTACTTATTTTTGTTACTTTCTAATTTATTAAAAACTTATATCATATAAAGGTTATATGTATTTTAAACTTTTAAAAATATTGAGTTTTTAAACTTCAATCCAAACTAAGTCATAAACTTATTGAGTTTGAAATTTGAGTCTTAATGAGTTAATGGGTCAAAATGGTTTATGAGTTTAATGGATTGGGTTGAAATGAGTTTGGTTGAAATGGTTTATTGAGTTAACTAAAACCAATCCAATACAAGATAATCACTCGTAGCTGCAAGTCTAGAGAAGAAATTTACAACTTTATTCTTTATAAATTTATTTAGTTAAAACTATTACCATTTAGGTTTTAAAACTAAACAAAAAAATAATTGTATAAAAGTTTATTACAAAATGAACTAAAAAAAATATTCGTATAAAATTTTATTCGTAAAAAAATAGATTGCCATTTATTGTTTCAAAAATAAACTATAAAATTACAAAAAAAAATTAATATCCTGAAATTTTATTTTCCTTGATTCAAATAAACTTTATTATATCATAGATATATTGCATTAAAATATTTTGACTTTATTGTAAAATAATTATATAAAGATTAGGAAATTTAAAGAAACTGAAAAATTATATTTTTATACCAAAAACAAAATACGAAAAAGTATAATATTGTGATATAATATTTTAAAAAAATCACCAGATGCCTTACCAAGACTTATATTTAATATAATGAACAGATAAAGATATATTGAAAAATTTATGAAATATTAACTATTATGTGGAGATAATTGTAATATAAAATTGTCGTTATCTTTCATTTATAATAAATTTAAAAATGTCAAGATAATAACATATTAATAATATTTAGTAAGGATTATATCATTTATAAAAGATATTGATTATAATTTGTTATACTAAAACTAAACATAACACGCAATAATTTGAATTAATAAACAATTACTAAGATTTCATAATCTTACGGATGAATAGTCAGCAATAAAACAAATTTGAAAACGTGAGATATCACATTACTACTATTAGAAACAAAAATATCATCATCTCTTACTATTTTTTTCTCTCCCTAGTATGGATTATAACAAAAAAATATTATATATATAAATACATTATTTAAATATATATATATATATATAATTAAGAATTTTTTCATAAATTAATAATATTAATTTATCGCTAAATTAATATATTTATATATTAATAAAATATATATGTCCCGACATTATTAATTTATAGAAGTTTTATTGTAGTTGCATTCAAAGTTATTTCTTTATTTTTCAATATTCTCGTTTTTAAATCTATTTGCTTACGTAATCTTTTCTCCAATTTCTTTTTTTTTTTTCTGGTAAATATCATTCGATAATATCCATCGAATACAAAGTCACTATAGAAACTACAGAAACAAATTATTACATAAGAAGATATATGCGCCATATGTTTAAGATAATTTAGAACAAACAAGTGAATTGACAATGTTTTTTTGTTGAATTCTTACTCGCAAACGGATTATTAACCGGTTACATTCCTTGCTAGTAACCGATCTTCTTAGGCGAATGTGTATAATCTTCTTTTATTTATCGATATTTTAGTCGCACTTCACTTTATTAAACTCATTGCTTTTATTAAAAGTTTTGAATTGTCGACAAACTGATACCAACACTTCCGTATCAGCACCGTTTTGAAATTTTTTGACTTTAATGTTATTCCAATTCGATATGTAGAAGACTATGTTAATTACCGGTTAATAATCGGAATTTTTGCCGGTAAAGAGATAACTTACCAGAAATAATCACTCTAATAAAAGAGATAATACGGTTTCGCTGAACCAGCAAGGAGATGGACATCGATGATATCATTGACGAAATAAAAGATGTGGCAAAAAACACATATTTGAAACCTTGGTTTGCCATGTATTATTGATAGGAACTAGAACTTTACAAGAATTAGTAAATAAACGTGGTTGACGTCGGAGAAAACGAAGCAGACCAAATCGACGAAGATTCGAAAAGCTTCAAATTTCTATATGTAATTTTTATGTGTTAAATATTTTTGTATCCATGCTTAATAACAATGAGTATATGAATAAATTTTAGAAATATCATAAGCTACGCTTATAAAACTATTAGAAATGAAAGTTATATAAAAATAAAAATTATAAGATCCGTTGTTATTAAAGTTTATTCATTGGATAAATATATAATATTTGTTTTTAACCAGTAAAATGATCACGATAAAACTTAAGCGACAATATTTTCAAATTTTGGATAATTTATATAAAATTTAATATATTCTTATATTTTGACCCGCGACAAAAGTTTTTTCTACCTCCGCGGCTCCGCCAATAATCTCAAGCCAACAGTATCTTCAACCTATGACGATGAAGACGATGTAAAGTCTTTGTATGGAGAAGATGAAGAACAGAGCACCGACTAGTCTTCATTTGAGGAAAATTACGAACAGAGCACCGCCGTCCACTATCAACTTTTGAAAGCTAAGTCTACTTGAAAAAAGATTGAGGATCCGAAAGAAGAATTCATGCTAACTACAAATGGTATTGGTAGGTATTGAAGCCAAGATATAACTTTGTAAGTTGATTTGACTCAAATACTTCAAAAGGTATGGAGGCATTGAAACTTTGAAAGGCTTGACTGTTTCAATATTTTACTGAAACTTTAACTTCCACTGGTTTGTTTATTCTTCACTGATCATTCTCACAACAAACAGAAAACGTGACGATGACACAATAGAAATATCATAAATGGCTAGCACAAATTGTTGCTGTAGATTTCTTACAAGAAACACATGTTGTGCTGTCCAGAGTTCAGCGCCAAAAGGACTCATATTGTATAGTTTATAAAAGGAAAGAACAGTGAAACAAAAGTAAACAGAGGATTGTATTCAATATACTTCCTTCTTGCCAATGTTCTTGTATTGAGCTACACCAATTCCAAGCGAATTTTTGGAAACAATCTTCCATTTTCGACATTGAAGAAATGGATTCATTAGTGTCTTGCTCCTTGTTTTACGTTTTCCAGAGAACAGAATGTTAAACCAAGGTCAAAATCTTCACACAACCCATTCAAATCTATCCGTTAACCGTTAAGATTTTCAATCTCCAGCGGCCCAGCACGGAAGAGGAGCTCGGATAACAATAGGATCATCCGTAACCGGATGATCTAACGATAAACACTCAGCATGAAGCTCATGCCCCTCAAATGTTCTTCCTCTCCACTCATACATTCCATGATACTTCACATCTCCTCTAATCGGAATCCCAAGATACTGACAATGTAACCTAATCTGATGTGTCCTCCCACTACGCGGAAACGCCCTAACCACAACAACATCATCTCCATCACAACTCATTTCTTGCTCCCCTTCAACTACAATCACATTTTCAACTTGAGAAGATTCAGTTTTTAAACCGTTTACAGATACAACTTCAAAAGTTGTCTCCATATCTCTAACGAAAGATCCACCCGGTAATACTCTACCAACGTCAGAGGCAGCATATACACGCCAAGCTCCGTGTTTAGACCGTCCATGACCAGAACTAACCGTGACCTTACTCCAATTTGGAGATGACCCAATACAAAGAGCAATGTAGGATTTCCGAATCTTATGTTCTGTAAACGCCGTAACAAGCTTAGCAGCGACTTTATGAGACTTAGTAATGATCATCACACCACTTGTATCACGATCTAATCTATTCGCTAAATGAAACTCATTCGAAGAATCTGAAGAAACAGACAAAACCCAGAAATCGAATGATTAATGATTCAGAAACATCGAGAAATTAAAGAAGAAATTAGATTTAGATTCACTCACCAAGAACAATTAGAGGAGCAGAACGAAGAACAGCTTCACAGTAAACACCTTTCGGTTTATTCACGGCCATTAGGTATTCGTCTTCGTACAATACATCGTCTCTTGTGAGATTGAAAAGGCTCGATTTTGACGAAGCTTCCATTGCTCGTCTGAGTTCAATGTCTTTCGAAATCGGAGGAGGTGGAGCAGAAATGGGTTTTGGGTAATGGAGATTGAGTTCAGAGGTAGCTTCCATGGGTTTAATGGAGATTGCGAAATAGGGTTTTGTAACGATTGAATTTGCAGAGATGGAGAAGTAGAAGAGGTTTCGAAGCAGTAACATTAGAATGTACGTGCTTCTTCTCTGAACCTTTTAATTATACGTTCATAAATAAATACACTAGGTCAGTTCAATTCGGATAAAAAACCAATCCGAACCAAAATACTTACCTGATAATTAAACCAATTTTAAAAGGTTTAAATAGAATTATTTTTTCGTACAAAAATGTCTCTGAAATTCTCATTCAGAGATCTCAGAGGCGAATCTTCATCTCATCGCGATTTTTTCTTTCATTCTCGTCGAAATGTTGGTCCGATCAAAATTTATCTGTAGTTTTATAAAATTCTCGACGGTTTTGTTCTGCCTTTTCTCTCTTATGATAGTTTTATTTCTTCTTTTGTTTCGGAAGATACACCATTTTGAGAAACCGTCATGGCTACTCTTTTATAAATCTGCCATTTTGGCCAATTTTCCCTCTTCTGCGTCTTCTTATTCGACCTTGCAATTCTTAAGAAAAACACAATAAGTGATCATATCTGTAAATCACTTCAAAGCCTCGACCTCGAAATTGGTGACTCTCCGATCCAACTTCCTCTTCAATTTATTGAACGAGCGGCTACTCATAATCGGTTCTCCCTAGTAGTCACGACAGTAAACCCTCGAAACAGAACCTTAGAGCTCTAATTGGTTCCTTGCCAAGGGTCTTGGGTTTTGTTGATTTTTGTGTTGGTCGCATCATTGACCCTGGTCGTGTTCAATTCGTGTTTAACAATGAAAAATCTCTGAATTTGGTCTTGCGTTGTGGTCCATGGTCTTTCAACGACTGGATGTTGTCGGCCCACCGCTGGTTTCCGCACATCAGTGAGGGTGAAATAAAAATCATCCCATTCCGCATACAAATCAAGCGAATCCCATTGTTGTATCTCTCTAATGATATGGCGAAGTATATTGGTGGCCATTTGGGCCTTGTTCGGGTGTTGACTTCGATGAAAATGCGGAAATAGTGGAGTTTGTTTGTGTGAAGATTGATTGGAATCTCGACTGGCCACTGCGTTTCATACGGAATTTCCAATTCATTGCTGGTGTTAATACTGTGATCCAATTTCGTTTCGAGAGACACCAAATTTTTTGTTCAAAATGCTGTTCTTTGAAGCATGATGTCAAAGATTGTGGCATGTCCTTTGATGAGAATGGTGATGATACGACGTCTAATTCGGATGATGATATTAATGACCAAAATCAGAATGACGATCATGTTGGAATCTCACCTTTGATTAATCCTCCATGGAAACAGCAAATAAGAAGATTGAGAAAGTAAGGAGAAGAAGTTGCAGTAGAGAGAAAAAGACGAGAAGGCAAAAAATGTTGCAGACAATAGAAAGACGATGGAGTAGAGAAACAAGAGACATCGAGTATTAGGCTTTTTGGGCCGTAAACGTTTTAAGGCCCATAAAAGTAAATGGGTTTTTCGGTTGTAATGTAGTAAGGTTAAGAACTCTAAAATATTATTATTAATATGTATCGTTGATGTTATGTTACAATTAAAGAAATCAAAGAAAAAAGACTAAGCGGCTAAACCTAGCAAAGTTCATCTTGGTATCAGAGCTCAGACGAGCTTTGAACCAATGAATGTCTGAGATCCTTCACAAGAAAGCAAGGGAGAACTGGGTAAGTGAAACTCAGAGAAAGAAAAGGAAAGGAAGAAGAGTAAAGGGTATTTTTTGAAACTCAAACCTGTAGCTAAGTAAAGATGCAAAATCTTCAAGCCATTCATGTGTGTGATGGGAAAAATTATTGCTTGTGAGTCTTGAAAATGAGGGCTATACTTAAGTCTAGAGGGCTGTGGAAGATTGTAACAGAAAGGATCCTTTAGTCACCTAAACTAGACACACCTACACCAAATGAAAAGAAGAGATTATGGGAAGAGATAGAGATGAAAGATCAAACAGCTCTACAACTGATATTTAGCGCTATCACTGAAGAAATATTCAGCACTCACTTTTCAACTACTAAAAATCAAAGGATGCTTGGGAGGTGTTTAAGTTGAGATTTCAAGGAGACTCAAGAGGCTCAATGATAATGTTGCAAAGATTAAGGGCAAACTTCTATAACCTGAAAGAAGAGGAGAGATAGACAATCAAAGATTTTGCAAAGAGAGTTGCTGAGTTGGGAAATGAAATGAGAGCTCATGGGGAGGATCTACATGAAAATATGATTGTATCCAAGGTACTGTATTCTTGACAAGAAAGATTTGACTCGTATGTGGGAGTCATTGAACAAACCAAGATCTCACTACTGTGACCATGGCTGAAGTAATAAATTTCTTACAAAGCTAAGAAAAACGATTGGATGATAGAAACAGTGGGAGTGCAGAGGGAGCATTTGCAGCAAGATTTCAAAGGCCTCAGTTTTTCCAAAAGACACAAGGAACAAACAGACCAGAGACATCTCAACAAAGGTGGTGCAACACATGCAAGAGGAACAATCAAAGTGATGAAGAATGTTTCTACAGACAAAGACCAGCAAATAATCAGCAAAATAACCAGTTTAGGTCAAGAGGAAGCTGTAGAGGAAGCTGTTTCACATGTGGGAGGCTAGGGCACTACGCAAGAGAATGTAGATTCAAACAAAACCAAGCTCAAGTACATGCGCAGACAAAACCACAAGCTCATGTGCAAGTAAACAGACAAGATCAAAAATATCAACAAGAAGAGCTCTTCACGGCAACACATAGTCAAGGGGTGATAGCGAGAAATATGTGGCTGGTGGACAGTGGGGCTACAAGTCACATGGCCAGGGAAGAGGAATGGTTCTCACAACTGAACACAAGCATCAGAATAGAACTAAGACTATGTAATGGTGAAGTGATGCAGACCAAAGGCAAATGTATAGTTAATGTGATGGGTAAAAGGATCATAAAAGATGTGCTATTTGTTGATCTAACACATAACTATCTAAGTGTCCCTCAGCTAATGAGTAATGGCTATGGGATCATGTTTAATGAAGCAGGATGCACAATCACAAATCAACAAGGTAATAGACTAATAGAAGCACCTATGATTGATGGATTCTACACTGTTACGTTTCAGAAAATGAAGAGTGAAAAGAAGTTAGAAGAAACCATACACAGAGGGGTAGAAGCTAAGTTAGCAGCTCACAATGAAGAGTGTGGAAGTGTTCGTGCTGAGAACCTGCAGAGGAGTAAAGAGAATCAAATCCTACTCTGTGGAACCACAGAAGCAATGACTCTCAATGTGACTCAAACGAAAGGGAACAATCAAAGAGATAGTAAAAACTCACTCTAGTACAATCTAAAGGGAGAGTCCAGCAAATCTGCAGGAGAAAGGAGTGAGGAACTGGTCCACAGAACAATTGATCACAAGAGAGAGAACGGTAAACCTGAAAAACTGAAGATGAAAGCCAGTTATCAGAATTTCGAGAACCAGAAAGTGGTGTGTATGAAAGACACAAATTTGAAGGAAAAGAATGTACCTGATAGGGTAGAAAATGTAGCTGCAAGCACTGAGTTAAAAGGCAAGCATGAGATCCTGGAAACAGCAGTGGCAAATGCTCAAAATCTGGTGTTTGCAGAGAATTAAAAGATTCTAAAAACACACTTACATATTGGAGAAGAGGAGTCTCGAAACGCGAAAGGAAAGGATCTGGTACATGTTGCTGCTGAAAGATACCTGCAAAGAAGAGAAGTGGGTGAGATAAAGAAAGTGAAAACGAAACAGAAGAAAATAGAGGAGAAGCTTACTAAATGGAAAGCAAAACAGAGGTACATAGAGGAAACTCAACTCATGAAGAGCAAGAGCACATGGAAGACTACTACGATCGGAGTCACAAGCAAAGAATGATATGGATCTCATCACATATGGGAGTGGTAAAATGCTGCTCACACTAGAGAATATACAAGAGAGTGATTCTCGTAAGGTAGGAGCAATGAAAGAAAGCAGTTTTAATGAGGAGAAGGTTCAAGAGGGAGAACTCAATCTCAAACTCACCGGAAGACTAATATGGAAGAGGCAAAGAGGCCAAATGAGTCGAAAGCGATTCTGACCGAGTATAAGGGACACACAGAAAATCATCTCTTGTGTGTCAAACCAGAAATTGAGGTAATAAGGGGTGACCAAGATCTGAACCAAACCACCATGAAGGCCTACATAAAAATGAGAAAGAAGGGTGAAATCAAAGTGAAGAAATTAAGAGAAGGACATAAAAATCAAGGGAGAAAACAAATCAAAAGAAAGGGTAGCATGACTCATCTGAACAAAGATTGCAGTCCGAGTAAGAAAAGATGGGAGGAGAGTAGATCCAGGAGGACTGTGGCATGGAACAAACGAAATGGTAGTGGCGAGAAGTTTTCAGACAAGATCTGATTTAGTCCCACCTGCAAGAGAAGAAAGTGAAGTCAAAATCCCGCACAAGAGAGAAACAAAGGGTGGTTGAAACCAGAATCAAGCCAAACCAGACTCACCGAACTCCAAAAGTTTTGAGTGTGAGTTTTGCAGAGATGGTGAAAAAATCCAACTTTGCATGCAAGGCAATCGTTAAAAGTGGAGCCACCAGAGAAGATGAAGAGACAAAGGAGATTCGATCTACTGAACATGAATGAAGGATTAATCAAAAAGTTCGAGAGGGAGTGTTAGAATCTCACCTTTGATTACTCCTCCATGGAAACAACAAATAAGAGGATTGAGAAACTAAGGAGAAGAAGTTGCAGTAGAGAGAAGAAGACGAGAAGGTAAAGAATTTTGCAGACAATAAAAAGACGATGGAGTAGAGAAACAAGAGACATCGAGTATTAGGCTTCTTGGGCCGTACACGTTTTAAGACCCATAAAAGTAAATGGATTCTTCGGTTGTAATGTAGTAAGGTTAAGAAATCTTAAATATTAGTATAAATATATATCGTTGATGTAATGTTACAATTAAGAAAATCAAAGAAAAAAGAATAAGCAGCTAAACCTACCAAAGTTCATCAGATCAAATGGGTCAACATGATACTCCTGCGTCTGCTCATACGTTGCCATTGATTGACCCGTTTGATAATATTCCAGGTTTAAATTTGGGTACTAGGAATGCTTTGATAGATGCGGCTGGTGATAGTTCTTCCCCTAGTGTCTTTGAAGACACGGAGTTGACGGCCGAGAGACTCCGCTATCTTCACGCCAAGTTTTCTAAGGCTATACCAGATTCTTATTTGCTTGTCTTGGATGGTGATGTTGCTAGAGATGCCTACTACCCAAGCATTACGAAACACAAGCTTGTGGAGTGTGAAACATTCTATCCGCAGTTGGAAGCTTTTGAAGATCAGGCGGTCTTGTGCCAGATCCGTAGGTCCAAAGGTTCCTGCTCGGCAAATAGCTAAAAGGTGTGGTCAGTATGAAACAACACTCCATGTATTTAGAGACTGTCCATTTGCGGTTGATTTCTGGATGTCAGCTCCCACATCTTCAACTCCTCTAGATGACCTCGGGTCTATTTTCGATCTTGTTGCTAAGGCAAAAGATATGGTTTCCTAACCACCATTTGGTGTCTTGATTTCTCTTTTCCCATGGATTTGTTGGAACCTTTGTACTGCTAGAAACAAACTAGTCTTTGAAGATAATGTGTTTACGCCATTGGCGGTTCTTTCAAAGTCGGTATTGGAGGCAAAAGATTGGGCTGCAGCACAAGACTCAATAAAACCACCGCGCCAATCTCAGGACCATCAACACCTAGGTATAATCCCTTTGGTCCCCAACCAGCATCGCTATTTATGTTTTGTTGATGCTTCTTGGCAGTCGACATCTCTTAGATGCAGCTTAGTGTGGTTTATTCAAGACAGGAAAGCGTCCTATGAATTTTCTTCATCAACAACTAGAGAAAATGTCGGTTCAGCTTTCGTAGCCGAGACATTGGTTGTCCATGAAGCGTTGTTAAGGATCAAAGAGAAGTAGCTAGACGGTATCCAGATTCTATCGGATTGCATGCACTGTTCAACTACTAAACTCATCGGAGTCACACAATGATATACACGGTTTACTCAAAGATATCTGAGAGCTTGCTAAATCGTTTCTAGTATTGTCTTTTCTTTTATTCCAAGATCGAATAATTCAACGGTGGATTCTCTCGCTAAGTCGATACTTGTACCTTTCATGGTTTGAATAAAAAATTTTGTGACCAAAAAAAAAAAAATACTAATCAAGTAATTAACAAAATTTCTATTCGTAATCACAAAACTAATATGCATTAATTCCAAGCTTAACTAACTATATAGTATCCTAATCATAAATTCTCACTGGCTAGGTACACTTAGCACTCTCTAAACTCTTTTAGGAATTTCATCAAACACCTTTCGCGCATGAAACTTCAAATGATCTAGTCTTAGCTTGATCAAGGCTAATTTAGCACTAAAATCACCTAGAGAGTAAGGATCTATAAACATTAAAGCCTTAAGCATCTTGAATCAACTCCTAATCATCATAATCTACTAAACTCAAATGTCCTAAGAAGATTACTCACTAATCATGTTAAAAACACAAAGATTTATGAAGATATTGTGTTTGATTATCATGATACTCAAAAGATTAAAGAGACCTAAGAAAAAATAGAAAACAATGCATTAAACACTCAAAGATCCATACAAAGTTTGCTAAAAACCTTACGTGGAAAATAGAGTTTCAAAGATAAATTATAATCCAACAAATTAAGTAAAATATAATTTTATAGTAAAAGAGGTGAACCGAGTCAATCCAACATTTTATAGTAAAAAAGGACAAATTGAATTTTGACCCAAAAAACTTGGTTTGACGGATAGCCACCCCAACATTCAAGCAAGTCAAAACAAGATTAATAAGGCTAGCATTTTTGTGGATAGGATTCCTCGCACAGAATTAGGAAATTTTTTCATAAACGAACTTTAGGGTCTGACTAATGAGTTTATACAAAAATTAATTTTCTTCCTATTTCTTTTGGGTCCAGAATTTTTCTTCCGGTAGAAATTTTTTCTAGTATATATTAGATGGGAAATTTTACCCCAACCTTCTCCATTTCACTTTGGTGGACCCGTAAGAAATGATAATAAATTTGTTTCTTTAATACATTCACCAGTCCGACTCTTAATCAAGTAAAAGTGAGATTAAAAATGGGGAGAATTGCTAAACCTAGACCCAAAATTGAAATAAATGCAAAACTAGACCATAAGGGTAGGAAAATTACATTAACCCCTTATTTGCAAAAAAAATAAAATAGAAACCGCAATTACATTTCTAACCTCTACGCGGCGTAGACTTCTTGAACGAAGTCTCACAGTAGACTTCGTCCATGACATCCATGAAGTGTAAACCATAATTAATCCTTAGATTTAAATTAAGAAAATAATAAAAAATAATTTCAGTGCAATTTCTTCTAAAGAAAATAAGATTATCCAAATATGAACTTTATAAATTAAAATTTCCGAAACTTTCATAAAATTTAAGCATGTAAGGTTGATTATGTTCTAAAATACCATAAACAGCCACGGACTTCGTTAGGGAAGTCTAAAAACCGTAATTAAATCTTAAATTTAAATTAATAAAATGATAAAAAATATTTCGAACAAAAGTTTTGAAAGATAAATTATTTAAAATCAAAGTGAAAGTTTTAAAAATAAATTTTCATAAATTTTCATAAAACTAAACCATTTGATGTAAACCATGTGAGGCATATAGGTTAGAGGTTGCCAATGGGTAAGAATCCATGCATATATATTTAGGGTTAGGCTTAGTTTGATATTTTTTTGATATAAAATGGCGATCCTTCATATAGTTGTTAGATTTTGGGTATATTATATTATTTTGATGTCAAATGTTAGTATTTGTTAACAAAAAGTGAAAAAAAACATTCGAATTTAGAGTTTAGGACTTACATACTTCTCCGGTCTCGGGTGAAGTCTCACAGTAGACTTCATTTTGTTAGCGTAGACTTCTCTGTAAGAGTCTGAAATTCAAATAAATCCAAAACAAACTTTAAACTAATTGAAACTTAGGTTCTTAAACAAAGATTTAGATAGATAAATTCTCTATCTAGGGACAATTGCCTTGTGTCTTAAAGCTATCATATCAAACACCTCGAAGTTGTCCCTCAAATCTTCAACCTCTTCCATCGCTGGATTGAACAAAATATCTGATAAGCTTTCTTCAGTTTCCAGCCAAGTGTCATCATCACCACCTGTGTGAATTAGATTAGTATTGTTGAGATCAATTACGATACGTTAAACTGTAGTGAATAACACACTTACGCGTGAACGGGTTGATCCTCCATAATTTAAGCACCACGATCACCGCTCCACCCTTCAAGGTCCTAAAGCCATTCCAGAAGTTATAAGCGTGTTCGCCGGTTGCCACACACTTTAACGTATTGTCCCTATTATGATTAATAAAAGGTGGTTGTAAATTACAATAATGTGAGTTTCTTCATGGTGTTATTATTGTTTGGTTTAAACTTACATGTCATCTTTGATGTGAAACACACTGTTTGTATGTGCATGGCCATGTGGACTCTCTTGAAAGGGGCTGGTGCTCCAGATCATGCCCATAGTATCTACATCATAAGTGTTCTCCTTCAGTTAAATAAAGTTACATGTGTACAAATTATGGTTTAACAAATTTGCATGCATACCTACAGCAACGTTCTTTTGGTTTTGATGTCACGGATTTGGGTCAAACTTAAAAATTCCAAATAGTGCTTATCGTTCAAAGGATCGGTTTTTGATTCCAGTCTTTGTAGACAGAATTGTTAGTACAAGGTAGCTCCATCAGTTATACTTACCGCGGACAAGGCAGTGTTCTATGGCTGCAGTTTCATCAGTGTCCAAGACACAGTCGCTGATTTACTCGGCCGCCACTACTTCCAAAACTGTTACATCGAAGGAGCTATCGATTTCATATGGGGAGGAGGACAATCTATGTACCAAGTAATATAATCTCAAATATCTCTCATAAATGGGGTTAAGAATAGGGATTGATAGAAATAAGACATGAGGGTTGGGCCGTAAGAAAATTTAAAAATTAGGACTGGCCGAGTTGAGCCGGGTTAATGCCTAAGCCGGATACAGAAGCAAAACCTACCAAGGCCAAACATACGTAACCCCTTATTTTTCTTTATGTTTTTTTATAGATACTGATTATATTTAGACGTCTAAAGGACTTTGTGTGTTGATGCAGAACTGTGTGATATACGTTAAAGGAGTGACATCAAAGGGAATGGTGAAGGAAGGAGGAATATTAGCAGGATATATAACCGCGCAAGGGAGGGAAAGCGAGGAAGACACAAGTGGATTTGTGTTCAATAAGTGTGTGATTCAAGGAGATGGTAAGACATATTTAGGAAGAGCTTACCGAGGCTACTCTAGAGTTGTCTTCTATGAAACTATCATGTCCAATTTTGTTGTACCTCGAGGATGGGATGCTTGGGGTTATAAAGGCAAAGAGTATGTAATGTTTCTTCTCTTGTGCTTCTAATATATGCATTTGTTACATATTTTAACTACAAATAAATTAGGGATAAATTTACATACGTGGAGGTAAACTGCTCAGGAGAAGGAGCAAATAAGATAGGAAGAGTTGGATGGGAGAAAAATCTTTCTGCTAAAGATGTTGAATTTCTTATAGAACCCTAAACGTTCATTGATGATGATGGTTGGATGGCTACACTTCCTTCTTCTCTCGTCCCTTTATATTCACAATTTTTCCATCATTCAAATGATCCATCATTTGTAATTATTTTTTTCTTTAAATTATAGTAGGAATATTTGATATAAATTCAAATTCTTATAAAAAATTATATGAAAGTCATATTGTATATGTAGTTTTTTAATAGGTAAAATTATGTGCATAGAAACACTAACGGATACGCGTAAGCAAAATGTTTCAAAACACGGAAACTTTTTTTTTTCTTCTAAAATTAGAAAAAATTACGTTTTGAAAACATGTGTATATATAATATAACAACAGAAAACATATTAAAATTTTTGAAACAACACAGATTCGAAACAAAAATATAATATAGTTTAACTAAAAATAAAATATTAAAACGCTCAAATTCAAAGAGTTAGATTATCACTTTCATTCTCATTTTCATCTGTTCCATCGATAAAAAGTTGCCTCCAATATTAGTGATTACGTATCAAATATCCCTATATATCTATAACTCAAAATAATTATTATTTTTAGATACAAAAGTAATACCATATAGTAATAAATCTTAATGTTTTCAATTTATTTATTTATTAAATTTCCAAAGGAAAAGTGAGATTCCATCGCATTTGCAAATACTTATAAAAATTTAGAAACCATGTTTACGGGTGCGTTTTTTTTATGTTTCCAAGATTTTGTTTCCAAAACGTTTCAAAAACGGGAAAAAGAGTTTACATGTAACATAGGTAATTACTAATTATATTATACTAGTTTTTAATTTACATGCCATTTCAATTTCTTGACAATGTTTAAGTTTGATGTAATTTTAATATATTTTAAAACTATTTAAATATGATTTAATGTTACATAAGTTTGATGTTATTTTATTATACTTTAAAACTATTTAATGTTAATTTTAATATATATTAAAGAGAAAATTTCTAAAACTAAACCCAAAATTGAGTTTGAACGCAAAACTAGACCCCAAATTGAAACAAATGCAAAACAAGACCAAAATGATAGGAAAATTACATTACACTAGTTAAAAAATGTATAGCCACAAAATTTTTTGTAGTTGTGCCTACAATTTTGTGGCTATATGACGAAATAGCCACAAATATCCATGAAAACATTTCGTGGCTACTTAGCCACAATTTGTCACTATAATTTAAATATTTTTTTTTCAATAATACACAATTAGTCACGGAATTGTCACGAATATCTACGAAATGGTCACTTAATGTTTTGTGGCTACTTAGCCACAATTTTTGTCACTGTTTTTTTTTGACAAATATAGCCACGATTTTGTCACTGATTGTTCGTGACAATTCCGTGACTAATTGTGTATTATTGAAAAAAAATTATTTAAATTAAAAACTAAAAACCTGAAATCCAATTACTAATTTTTACATTACCATCAATAAATAATCGTATCTTACATTACCAAAAAAACATACAATAGTTATACAAAGGCATACAATAGTTACAGCCTTTATACAAAAAAAAAAAATGAGAAACAATACCTAAAGAGGGAAGAAATAATCCAAGACTTGCTTATTCTTTCCCGCTCCACTACTTTCGCCTCAAGTGACTTGTATGCTACTCCATCCTCACTCAGCTTAGCTTTAAGAGCTTTGAATTCTCTCTCTACCGCTTTCACATTGGTTACCTGTAACATCATCAAACACACATAAAAATGAAAAATATAACCAAAGACACATTACATGTCATTCCGATAATTGGAAGGGTCTGTGTGTTGGCACATATACTATACATGATTCACAATCTACAAGCAATGAAAGAGGAAAATAGTATTTTTTCTTGGTCACATGTTCGTTAATTAGTTGAAGTTGCGAAGATGACTTAGAAATTTTCTTGAAGGCGTGCAAAAGGCACCATAGTTGAACAAACTTTATCAACTCAATACGAAAGCTAAATTTTGATGGTAAACTTATTAAGCTAAGAAATTGAATGCATAAAACTGTGGTAAGACTAAACATAAAAAATTATGAAGTAACAACATAGAATAAGGTCTCAATCTAAACAATTTCCACTAAGATACGTTCGCTTTACTAATATAAAATTAAGGTGTCTTATAAGATACGTTCGCTTTACTAATATGAAAATCATATGTGAAATAATTATTAGTTCAATACGAAAGTCATAAGGAGACTTATCAAAGTTAAAAAAAGTTATGCACAAAATGAATGAAAATACTAAGGTCTAAGATTAGAAGTAACTTGAACCCTTCCCTGTGGAGCTCCACTGTGTTCTGTTGGTGCTGTAGGCAAGTTAAGCTCGCTATCGTAATCAGTTTTTGTATCTGATTGGAGATAAGAAGGAATTCCATATGCTTCTGTCTTGTTTCCCATGTCAGCTTCAAGAGTATCAAGCTCTTAAATAGATCAAAAGAATGTAAAAAATTATATAAGAAACACAAAGCGTGATCCAAGAAATTGATCTTAATCTTCCAATTATGCAACAAGAACTTTACATCCTATGATGTCATCCTCGTCAAGGCCATCAGGAACATTGTAGCTCTTACTAAGTGTTTCTTGAATTTCAGAGCTCACATCCATTAGATCCATCATCTCGTCTTGCAAATTTTGTATCATCAGAGATAGTGTCAGGCAAATCAAACACCAGAGAAAATCTTGAAAGTAGATAAACCAATATTTTAACTAAGTACATCAATATCTTGAATCTTTACGGTTTTCATAATTCCTTTCAACTCCTTGTTTGCAGATTTAAGTGTCGTCTGATAGGTTGAGGGTTCCATTGCCTGCATAAAGAAGAAGCTGAGAACAAAAGGGATAAAGGCTCGTGCAATTGAGAAGCTCTTAAGGAAGAAGATAGTGAAGAGTGGCTAAGTATGGGAGACACTTGGATTGAAAGAGAGACTTCACTTCATTTAGTTTTGCTTAAGTGATGTCATTTTATCCTTATGTCATTTTGGGATTGTATTTAAGTGGCTGTCCGATTTTAGGGTTTCCTTAACTAGGAAATGAACAACAATAGTCCATCGTCTTTATCTCTATTCTTCTCTTCTAGTCCTGATCTTCACTCCTTCTTCTTCTCTCCTTCCCTTCTTTTATGTTTCTTCATAAAACATAACTATCAATTTGGTGCTTTCATTGAAAGGTGAAAGATGGCTCCGTGAACATCCACAGCCGTCGGATCTAAGTCTCGTGCAAACTCTCTGGAACTCAAGAATCCCTCCCCAGAGAATCTGTCGCCGGACACTGCACTGAAACCGCGAGTAGTAAAGCTTGAGAAGACGTTGTAGTACTTGTCGGAAGCAGTTCAACAAATCTTAAAGAATCAGATTTATGGGCTTGTTCGTGAAGGACAGGAGATTACACCGGTTTTTAAGCTCGCCTTCTAGAGTGTTATTCCAGGCGCCAGCTTCGTCGCAGACAGTGGTGGAGAGAAACCCTCAGGAAGGCATCCTGCCATCGTCAGCTTCCGAAGCCCAGCCCAGGACGATGGAGCACATGTACACGTCTCCGCTGATAGAATCAGTTGGTTCTGTGCCACAACCCAGTTCTGAAATCACTCTAAAGCCTCTTAATTTGCCTATATACGAAGGAAAGAATCCATAAGACTTGTTATTCAGAGTTGAGAATTGCTTTGAGATGAACCACACACCAGAGGAGGAAAAACTTGATCGTGCTTTGGCGTGTCTCACGGAAACGGCGGTCACATGGTGGCGCATTTCACAGGAAAGGGAGAAAATCAGTGGTTTGAAGGATTTCAGAGACAAGTTCAAGCTGCGATTTCAACCTAGTAGAGGTAGCTGTTCCGTCGACCACCTACTAAACATCACTCAGAAAGGGAGCATTGATGACTACCATGATAGGTTCAAAGAACTAGCAGTGGATCTTCCTCATGTTTCTGACGATGTTCTTGAATCTACATTCTTGAAAGGATTAAAAAAGTCCCTCAGAGATCAGGTGGTGAGGTGTCGTCCTGAACACCTGGTGGATATTGTTGAGATTGCTAGACTCATTGAGTCATAGGAGATGAATAGCACCAGTTATCAGGTAAGGAGATTTCCAAAACCTTCTCAATCGCATACGAGGTCTAAGAACGTTACAAAAACGAGGAGCAACGATTTGCGTTCAGATAAGAGACCCTATGAGAACAACAGAGATGTGAGAAGAACTTTGGAGTAGGAGAAGCCAGGAACTATAACCCTTGTAGGAACTGTGGAGACAAGTGGGTGCCTGGTCATAGGTGCACGCAACAGCCAAGGCTGAAATGTCTAGAAGTAGGTGAGGAGATGGAACTGGAAAAGACGTTGGAAGAGGAACAACCTGAACAGGGGGATGCAGCGGAACAAGGTGAAGAGCAGGAGTTGGTGACGCTTACCTTGGGCTCCATGGCTGGTCTGACTATGGAGAGATCGATGAAAATGATGGGACGAGTAGGGGATAAAGAAGTGATAGTGCTGGTGGATTCAGGAGCAACCAGCAACTTTGTCTCTGAGAGATTGGTTAAGGAGATGAAGTGGCCGGTACAGAGACTCAGAGATTTGGAGTGAGAGTGGGTGGTGAATAGATTATTAAAGGTAAGGGTAAGTGTAAGGATTAGTTGCTGGAGATTCGAGGTGTGGAGATATTAGATGAGTTTTTACTGTTTGAGCTGGGGTCAATAGATATAGTCATGGGGTTTTCATGGCTGACTACTTTGGGAGATACAAGAACCAACTGAGGCAGCCTTACTTTGAGCTGGAAAATTAGAGCTTACTGGGTGACTATAGTAGGGGACCCAACACTAAGTAGAGAGCAAATATTGTTGCATTCGATGGATAAGGTTATGAGGTACACAAGTGAGGTTTAGTTGCTAGAGTTAACTGCATTATTTGAAAGTAGTGGGCAACAGAAACATATGGAGTCAGATAAGGTGATTCAGAGGGTGCTGGATAAGTACAACGGGGTTTTTAAAATACCAAGGGGTCTTCCACCTGTCAGGAACCGGGAACACGCCATTGTTCTACAAGAAGGGACTGGACCAGTCAATCTCAGACAGTACATGTATTCTTATATCCAAAATAATGAGATTGAGAAGCTTATGCAGGAGATGTTGGAGGCTCAAATCATTCTTCCCAGTGAGAGTCCTTACTCAAGTCCGGTGCTGTTAGTTAAGAACAAAGATGGTGGGTGGCGCTTCTGCATCGATTACAGAGCACTGAACCAGGCTACAATCCCAGACGGGTACCAAATTCCAGTCATAGAAGAACTGTTGGATGAATTACATAGGGCCTCAGTTTTTTCTAAGTTGGACCTGAAATCCGGTTACCACCAGATTCGTATGAGGAGTTGTGATGTCAAGAAGACATCTTTCAAGACACATCAAGGGCATTATGAGTTCCTAGTGATGCCTTTCAGATTGAAAATTGCACCTCCCACCTTCCAATGCGTCATGAATGACTTATTCAGTCTCTTTCTCCGTAGATTTGTGTTAGTATTCTTTGACGACATTCTTGTGTACAGCCCAAAAATGGAATCTCATGTACAACATCTTGACACCATACTAGGGCTGATGCAACACCACAAGTTTTATGTCAATGCCAAGAAGTGTTTCTTTGGCAAGTTTAAAGTTGCTTACTTGGGAAACATTATTTCAACAAAAGGGGTAGCTGCAGATCCATAAAAGATAGAAACCATGGTTAGCTGGCCTGTGCCTAAGACACTGGCTGAGCTAAGAGGGTTTTTGGGTTTAACAGGTTACTACCGCAGGTTTGTGAGAAACTATGGACATATTGCATGCCCTTTGTCTGAACTATTGAGAAAGAACAACTTTGAGTGGTCTGAAACAGCTATTGGTTCCTTTCAACCCTTAAAGCAAGTAGTAACAACCTTACCTGTCTTGATTCTTCCAGACTTCCAGCATGAGTTTACAGTAGAAACCGATGCGTCAGGAGCAAGTATTGGGGAAGTTCTATCTCAAAATAGGAGGCCAGTTGCATTCTTAAGTCAGGCATTCTCTTCAAAAGGTCGAATCAAATCGGTGTACGAGAGGGAGCTGCTGGCAATAGTGAAGGCTGTGTCAAGATGGAAACACTACTTGGTGAGCAGGGAGTTTGTGATAGAAAAAAGACGTAAGAAGCTTGAGGCACTTGTTGGAACAAAAAGCAGTTTCGACAATCCAACAAATATGGGCAGCAAAGCTCATTGGGCCGAACTACATGATAGAATACAAGCCAGGGGTTGAAAACCGAGTTGTAGATGCTCAATCGAGGAGGCCTCAAACTGAAGAGATCACTCAACTCACCTTGACAGCTCCACTTTCTTTGAACCAACAGGAGTTGATGGAAAACTTAAGGGCAGACATATAATTGGGTCAAGCCATCGATGAACTAGATCAAGGAAAACCTTTAGGGTCGGGGTACACTCTAGAACAAGGACTACTTTTCAGAAATGGATACTTGGTGATACCGGTAACTCTCCCTTTATTCCCAAATTACTGGAGCTGTTTCATGCCAGCGCCCTAGGCGGTCATGAAGGAGCATTAAAAACCTTTAAGAGGCTGTCTCAAGAGGTTTACTGGAAGGGAATGAGGAAGGATGTAGTGAAATACATCACAGGCTGCCATGTATGTCAGGAAAACAAATATGCCACCTTGTCACCAGTAGGTCTATTGTCTCCATTACCTATGCCAAAACAGATTTGGACTGACATCAGTTTAGATTTTGTGGAGGGGTTGCCAAAATCTAGAGGATTCAATTCAATTCTGGTGGCAGTGGATAGGCTTAGCAAGTATGGACATTTTATTCCCCTTAAGCATCCATTCACAGCCAAAACTGTAGCTGAAGCCTTCATCAAAGAAGTAGTGAAGTTGCATGGGTTTCCTGAAACTATGGTGTCAGACAGAGATAGAGTATTCATGAGCAGCTTCTGGATAGAGTTATTTAAGCTGCAAGGGTTTTTCCTACACAAGAGCATTGCCTATCATCCTCAGACAGATGGCCAGATTGAGGTAGGTGCTTGGAAACTTACCTTAGATGCTTCACTAGCAGGAGACCATCCTCTTTGCTTCAGTGGCTATTATGGGCTGAAAATTGGTGTAACTCTTCTTATCACTCCTCACTTAAGAGTACGCCATTCTTTGCAGTTTATGGCAGGGAACCACCCACTTGTTGAGGTATGGGGATACTCCTACTTCTAATGCACATGTGGAGGAGTTATTGAAGGACATGGACAACATTCTGGCTGAGTTGAAGAAGAATTTGGAAGTAGCTCAAGAGAGGATGAGAAAGGAGGAAAAAAAAACACAGCCGTGATGTGGAGTATAATGTTGGGGATTGGGTATATTTGACGTTGCGCCCTTACAGGCAGAGCACAATAGCTCACAGAAGAAACGAGAAGCTCAGCTTAAGGTATTTCAGACCTTACCAGGTTACAAAACGCATCGGCAGAGTAGCTTACAAGCTACAGCTACCCCTTCACAGCTTGATACATCCAGTCTTCCATGCATCCCAACTGAAGTTAGGTGTTCCTACCACACACACACCTCAGGAACTGCATGCGGTCCTAACACCCACTCTGGAATGGGCTACTGAACCAGAAAAATTCTTGGACATCAGAAAACCAGCCCAAGGAAAAGGACCTGAGGTATTGGTGCATTGGGAAGGATTACCAGCTTTGGAAGCAACATGGGAGCCTTTCTCTACATTGGTGAATCAATTTCCAGACTTTAACCTTGAGGACAAGGTTAGTTTACTTCGGGGGAGTATTGATAGGTTGAGGGTTCCCATTGCCTTCATAATGAAGAAACTGAGAACAAAAGGGAGAAAGGCTCGTGCAATTGAGAAGCTCTTAAGGAAGAAGACAGTGAAGAGTGGCTAAGTATGGGAGACACTTGGAATGAAAGAGAGACTTCACTTCATTTAGTTTTGCTTAAGTGATGTCATTTTATCCTTAAGTCATTTTGGGATTGTATTTAAGTGGCTTCCCGATTTTAAGGTTTCCTTAACTAGGAAATGAACAACAAAATATCTAAGTCCATCGTCTTTATCTCCATTCTTCTCTTCTAGTCACGATCTTCACTCCTTCTTCTTCTCTCCTTCCCTTCTTTTTGTTTCTTCATAAAACATAACTATCACCGTCATCAGCAGATTTAAAAGATACATAAAACATTTAACACCTCTTTTAAGTTTTGTTAGATTTGATCTTTATTGATGAAAAAAGAGATATATACAGTTTGTTGAGCATCTTTGAGGCCTTCAGCAGAGAATAAAACTTGCTCTCCAACTCCACTCATCTTTAAAGCACAATCCTTTATATAACTTCAAAACAATTAGAGATCTGAAAATCAATTGAGTCACTCTGAAATTTCATACAAAGACCCATAAGCTCACTCGATTCATGACAAAACATTTTTCGATTCAAAACAACGAGTCCTCTGGGTTACATAGGTAGATCTACATGCTTGGTTGTGGAATCGATGGGTGGAGGAGGCGGAGCCACCATCATCTCGAAAGACGGCTGATTGTGCCTCGGCTCCACCGTTCACGTCTGCTGTGACGGAAGGATTCCATCGTGGCAGTGCCGTTCAACCACCATCCGCGGTGACGCCGGGGTGGGAAACTACATGCTCGACGACGGACTAAGAAACCCTAACAGGGTAGCTTCTCTCCCTTTGAGAGGAGGGCCGTAAATGTGATTCCTCAAGATGTGTCCGGCGGAGGGTTTTCTTGGGATGGTGTCTCGAATCCGAACCGGGAGCGGCAGCGTTCACATGAGCCATTTTGTTCCCTCAACAATGTTATGAAGAAAGAGATAAGATAAGAGATATTGACCCAAAAAAAAGGGTTGAAAAAAAGATAACATTAATAAAAGAAGACCCTCTCTCAATACTGGTGTCTTTGCCACACTTATTAGCCACTCTTTAGTTCCTTCTTCCTGAGAAACCTCTCCTTAGCTCTAGCTCTTCTCCCTTTTGTTCTGATTATTTGGTGGGAATAAAATTTTGGCACAAGCTTAATTATATGGTTCATGATGTTCGGCCAAAATTTCAGATTTAATGTAATATTAATTATATAGTTTATTAATATTAATTTATATGGTTTATAAACAATAATTTCTTGATATTAAAATAAAATTTAACAAAATAAAATAATTTCATTGTTAAAAAAAAATACTATTTAATTTCATGATATTTTACAATGTAATATTATTATATTAAAACATAATATCTTATTGAATGTAAAAGACATAATTCAAACTCCAAAATATAATATGGATAAGCCACAAACCAGCCACCAAATCGTTTCATGACTATATTATAGCCACCCTTTAGTAACCTAAATTTTTGAGGCTACTTAGGCACTAAAAATCTGTGGCATTTTCGTGGCAAAATTTGTCACGAACTGGTTTAGTGACTAAGTCGTAGCTATGTAGCCACGAAAGTGCCACTAAATAGTTACGTTTTTTTTGTTTGAGTTTTATTGACTATTCATGGCATTTTCGTGGCAAGATTTATTTTAGCCACGAACTTTCGTGGCAAGAACGTGGCTATTTGTTTTTTTACTAGTGTTAACGCCCTTATTTGGAAACAAAAAAACAGAAACCGCAATTACAGTTCTAACCTCCGCGCGTCGTAGACTTCATGGATGAAGTTTCACAGTAAATTTTGTCCATGACATCCATGATGTCTGAACCGTAATTACACCTTAGATTTAAATTAGGAAAATAATAAAAAATAAATTTAATGCAATTTCTTCTACAGAAAATAAGATTATCCAAATATAAATTTTATAAATTAAAATTCAAAAACTTTTCATAAAATTAAAGCATGTAAGGTTGATTTTGTTCTAGAAACCCATAAACAGTCGCAGACTTCACTAGCGAAGTCTGCAATCGTAATTAAATCTTAAATTTAAATTTAAAAAATGATAAAAAAAATTTCTATCAAAATTTTTGAAAGATAAATTAATTTAAATCAAAGCCAAAGGTTTAAAAATAAAATTTCATAAAACTAAGCCATTTGATATAAACCATGTGAGACATAATAGGTTTAGGGGTTGCCAATGGGTAAGAATCCTTGCATATATCTTTAGGGTTAGACTTAGATTGATATGTTTTTGATATAAAATGGCGATCCTTTATATAGTTGTTACATTTTGGATATATTATACTATTTTGATATCAAATGTTAGTATTTGTTAACAAAAAGTGAAAAAAACATTCGAATTTTAGAGTTTAAGGCTTACAGACTTTTCGGGTCTCGGGTGAAGTCTCATAGTAGACTTCTTGTATGAAGTCTGTAACATTTTGTTAGCGTAGACTTCTCTGTAGAAGTTTAAAATTCAGTTAAATCTAAAAAAAAACTTTAAAATAATTGAAACTTAGGTTCTTTAACAGAGATTAAGATAGATAAATTCTCTATCTAGGGACAATTGCCCTGTGTCTGGCAGCTATCATATCAAACACCTCGAAGTCATCCTTTAAATCTTCAACCTCTTCCATCGCTGGATTGAACAAAATGTCCGATAAGCCTTCTTCAGTTTTCAGCCAAGTGTCATCATCACCACCTGTGTGAATTAGATTATTATTGTCAAGATCAATTATGATATGTTAAACTAATTGTAGTGAATAACACACTTACGCGCGAACGGATTGATCCTCTATAATTTAAGCACCACGATCACCTCTCCACCCCTCATGTTCCTAAAGCCATTCCATAAGTTATAAGCGTGTTTGCCGGTTGCCACATATTTTAGCATATTGTCCCTATTATGATTAATAAAAGGTGGTTGTAAATTACAATAATGTAAGTTTTTTCATAGTATTATTATTGTTTGGTTTAAACTTACATGACATCTTTGATGTGAAACACACTCTTTGTATGTGCATGGCCATGCAGACTCTTTTGAAAGGGGTTGGTGCTGCAAATCATGCCCATAATATCTACATCATAAGTGTTCTCCTTCAGTTAAATAAAATTACATGCATATTAATTATGATTTAACAAATTTGCATGCATACCTATAGCAACATTTGTTTTGGTTTTGATGTCACGGATTTGGATCAAACTTAAAAATTCCAAGTAGTGTTTGTCGTTCAAAGGATCGATTTTTCGGATTTCAGTCTCTGTAGACAATATTGTAAGTACGAAACGAGACTTTGTTGCACGGAACCCTGCAAATCCTGGCCGTACTACTACTTTGGGTATTTCAATCCATTGCCCTTCATACTTCTCCATTCCAGAGAACGTGGCACATGTAATAGAGTAATCATCAACTCCATCTTAGTTCCCTGCATAAGAAAAAGCATCACCAAAGTATTTTATTGTCAGATCCTTGTGACTGCATGTCTGCATGTAAAAACATAAAACCTAAGTGAATGTCTCTAGCTTACCGCTTCATCTACTAATACTTAGGACCAGTAAAGACCTTCATTGAGAATGGAGTAAGAGTAGGTGTGGAGAATCTTGACTTTGAAATGCCAATCTGTTTTGCTTCCATTGGCTCTTTCATTAGCTTCGGCTAGAAGGTTGTAAGCATCCATCGGGTTTTTTTTTACTAGTTGTGAGTTTTGTGTGGGTTTTAATTTTTTATATGTTTTTTTTTGTGTTGCAGAGATAAAAGTACTGAAAAAACGACTTCTTCTATGGAGGTGGAGTGATTAATAGATGGAAAACTGAAAAGACGGACGTATCTTCGTTAAGACTAGACGTGACTTTTCAAAACAAAAAAATTCAGCGTATTTGGTTCTTTAATGTTTTGTTTTAAGGGTTACAGATTTCTTCAGTGATGTATGTATGCGAAGTCCGTAAGCGCAGTCTCCAAATGAAGTCTGAAAAATGACAGACTATAGACTTCATGCACAGACTTCACACGCAGACTTCATCCTGAGACTTCATGCTCAGACTTTATGCTTATGCTCAATCATTATGTATGTTCAATAATGGCTTTGGGACATCGGAAAGGGCAAAGACGAAGTCATTATGAATGGACTCAAAACCTAAGGTGATTCAGTGTATCTAGTTAGTAATTTAATGTTTCGTTAATCATTAGAATAAATTTAGGGTGTACAGACTTCTCTGGTGAACTCTGCTAAGAGACTTTGTTTGTATGACAAACCGACTTATCAACCTTCGTTGTAGAAGTCCAATTTCAAAAAATTTCATCGCTTTCAAAAATTAAAGTAGTTAATTTGGGTAAAAAAACAAAAAAAAAAACTTCATCGCTCTCTTTCTCCTCCGAATCACCAAACGTCGCCGGAAATCTCTAAACGTCGACACTCTATCTAGTCTCCTACGATCGTCGCCGTCGTAAGTAATCGATATTCCTCCTTGCAGAAAAACCCCAAACTCTATCTTTTAGGGTTTGCTCTCCGTCGCCGTCGACAAATCGCCAACTCTCTCTTCCGACCCTACGTAACTGTCGACTATGGTTGCTATTCATCTCCAAACGACGACTTCCTCTCTTTACTCTTTCACCGAACTGTCGCCGTGGACTAGAAATTCTCGCCGGAAAAATCACCATACGACGACACCCTCTCTCTACTCTTTCTCTGAATTGTTTTTTCTTTGTTTTTTTGAATCTAATTCCATCTTTTATTTCATAAAAAAATTACTGTTATTTTTTTGGATATTTTCATAAAAATAAGTATGAGTTTTTTAGTTTTTCCAGTTTTACATACGAAATAGAGAAATACATAAATAAACAAATCAGAGCTACCTATTAAAAAAAAAAATTTTGTATGAAAAAATTATGAATATTCAAATTACATTTTAAATATATTCAATATTTTATTTATAAAACTAGTAACAAACAAAATTATTATTGTATTAACTAAGATAATATTAATCTATTATTTTATAATATTAACCTTCACTAATATCAATAAAAAATAAAATTAATATAATTTAAATTTATGCATAATGGAACTTGATGTATAGATAATTTTGTTTTATGAATTATAAAAAATATTAAAAAATAGTAACTTATAAATAATTTAATTAGTATTTCAAATCATGCAATATTTAATTTTAAAATAATATTGTGCACTAATATTAAGTTGATATGTGTATAAGAGAGAATGAGGTTTCTCATATGGGTCCGGTTGAGTGTGTGTTTTGGTGAGATAATTGCTGAAATACTCTTCAATAAACTCAAATGTGCTGATGTACTCTCCTCATTTTTCGAATTTGTTGTATTTTTTTTTAATTCTAAAAACATGTAAATTACCTAAAACCCATTGTTTTTACACAAGATTACAGACCCAACCGCCTAGTATCCACCCATTATGCAATCCATTCGGATCCATCCGGGTTGAAATCGGATTAAAAAAAAATCAGATATCAGAATCAGAAATTTTTGTCGGTTTATGTCTAATTAATCGGTTTGCTTCCCCGATTTCCCCCTTTATCAGCCCTAACATTTCACTCTCCATTTCACGATCAATCCCTAACATTTCGATCCAATTTCACAGTTCAGTAAAAAGAAGAAGCTCTCTCGATTTCCTTTATCCTTGATTCCCTCGTTGTTTCAAATTCTCAGATTAGGTAAAACTAGGAAGACTACGTACAAGACCATGGGCATGTGGATGCTTCTCCTCCGCACGGCGTGTGTAGAGAAGCAAAGAGAAACTTGGTTTGTGGTGAACGGTGTTCTTATTAGGTATTCTCTAAAGGAACACGCACTCTTGTCAGGATTACATTGTCATGCGTATCCAGAAGGATATAAGAGTTTTGGGAATTTCAAGTTAGTTGACAAGCATTTCAAGAAGGAGAAGGTTACCTATGCTGCCTTGAAAAGGAAGTTTAAGACAATGAAGGCTTGGGGAGGAGATAGAATGAGGATGGTGGTGTTGTATTTCCTAGCTAGTGTTATAAAAGGAAAAGGGAAGGAAGGCCCAGTTGCACCCGTTGTAGTCAGTCTTCTTATAAATGTTGTTAGTGATCTTGATTGGTGCTTGACGTTTCCATGGGGAAGGTTGTCTTTTGAAGACAATCTTAAAGAAATTAAACATTGTATGAAGAGTTGTAAGGGTCGTGCCAAATCAACATCTCATACCTATCCAAGTTTCATCGTTCCTATGGAGGTATTTTGTGGATAGATTTTTAGTTTTTGTTGGTTTTGTTTATGTAAATTATAATATGTATCATTTATAGCTTTTGGCGTTCGAGGCAATCCCAGATTTGAGGAAGAGATTCCGAGAAGATGTTATAGGTGCAGACAGTGGCTGTCCTCGGATGTGCAAGTCCAAGTTCATCGAAATTCCTATGAGGGGATTCCCTCTTTTTGAGATAAATGATGCACTTGGCACAACAAAAGTTAGTTAGTAATAATTAGGTGATATTGTAATAGTAACATGATGGTTAGTAAATGAATTTTTGGATTATTTAGTAGTAACATTTGTTTATTCTTTCAATCACAGGAGATTGAAATTATCCTTGTACCAACTGATGATGAGATCACTCTTTTGGCGCACAACATGGACGAGTCGGATGATGAAGAAGATTGTCATGATGCTGTTGTTGATGGTTGGATGAAGATTATACTTCATTCAACAAGTGGACTATGTTTTAAAGACCTCTACAAATTAAAGAAGATGTGGAGGGAAGAAAAGGTATTGTCGATGAGGCTCAGGTGAAGGAGGCTGAGGAGAAAGAGGCTGAGGAGAAACTGGAGAAACATGCCCAACAGAAACAAATAGAAGGTGTTAAGAAGATCGTTGAAAGAAGATTCAAGGTGTTGGTTGATATGCTTTCAGAAATGGTGGTATAACTTACTTGGAAGATTGAGAAGTTAGGAGAGAGGATTAAAATTGTTGAAACAAAATTGGTGAAGGTTGATGCAGTGGTTGCTGGTAGTAATGATAAAGAAAGCGATGGAGTGGATGCGGGTGAAACTGGGGAAAATGGTAGAGATAGTGTTGGAGTGGATGCAGGTGAAACTGTTAATGAAAAAGAGAAACACACGAAGAAGGGGAGGAAGAGGAGTTATTCAAACCTCAAGAAAGAGTCATTCGACCCTACAGTCACCAGGAAGAGCAAGAGGGTCTAAGTTGAAGAATTGTCTTATCTAAATGATGTTTGCGAACCTGCTCTGGCTTATGCATTTTAAAGACATGGACGATTTTATCATAATTATGTTGGACATGTAGGTTTAATGGTTATTTTGGACATGTATGACGCTTATTTTGGACACTTATTTGGACATGTATGACGCTTATTTTGACATGTATGATGCTTATTTTGGACATGTATGATATCAGTGAATTTCAGTTCACAAATTTTACTAAGTTCACAAAACCAAATAAAAATTTTTACCAGGTGTACAACGATCACAGGTTTACCAATTTTACATGTCAGAACCATACTCAACAAAACGATCATAGAGAATGACTATGATACGATACTACTCAAACAAACATAACGTCATACAAAACTAGTGAAACACAAACATAATGTCATATCTTACACATACATAGCGTAGCTGAGCCAAGCACCCCTTATGGGCTGGCCCTTACGTTCATTAACCTACAAATTTCGTTTTCTGCCTTTGCCACGCGCTCCTTAAGTTCACTAATTTCATCACGCATTTGTAGGATTGACACTTGAACTGCCTCCAATTCAGTATTAGGGATAGTAATCGCTTGCATGTGCTCCTCAGGGCGGATGGACAATCTTTTAAGCTCATCTCCTATGCGGGTGTTCAATAGTGTTAACTTCTCATCAACTGCAACATCCCACCACTTAGATATGTGGTGCCAATCACCATCCTACGCATAAGCTGCAAGAAAATTATTTGACAAACACTTCAAAAATTAAAACAAAATTATATTACTAACACTTCACATATTCAAACAAAATTATATTACCTCACTCATAGGGCATTGGTAGTATCTTCTTCCTCGATTTTCCGAAATAGTAGACACAAAAAGCTTAACACGCTGGCCACAAAAACATCTTGTGGGGACACCGTAATTGCCGTCTGCATGATAGTCTCAAAATTAATACCCTAAAAGTATCTAAGCAGTCGCTATAGTATTTTAGGGGTCGAACCACAAAGACTCAGAGAATCACACAATAGATTTCAAGAATCAAATTACGCTAAGCCAAATAATCAAGCGAGAATATAAATATGCAGAATTAAAAGATGTAGAATCAATGGAGAGGATATAGGCCTAGGGTATTTCTCAGGAAATCAAGGAATGCAGACAAATCATAACAGGGTTCAGGTTAAGCATTGTTCTCGAACTCAAATCACCAAGATATAATTAACCAACTGTCGTTGCGAAAATTATATAAGTCTAAATCCTAGAATTCAAATTTCTTTGCAAATCCTAAAGATCTAAACCAGCTTTAATGTCCAAGTTTGATATGTTCACAAAATAATTAAACCAAATTCCTTTGCAGATAATTATTTTGCTCACCCTAGGTTCTGTCAGGTTATCAATCTCACTTCCGTGAATAATCAACAATCCTAAAATCTAGATTCCAGATTCGTCAACCTAGAACTAGCTTTGAGAACAACCTATGGTGAAGAACTCAATTGATTATGAACCCTAACAGATCAATCTATCTAACAAGCCATGAAATCCTTAATGAGAAAACCCTAAACCTAAAAGGGATCTACTCAGACATGCAGAATGAAGCAAACAACATGATTGAATAGATCATCAAAGTAAGAAATATCAAAAGGGTTCGAAATCTTCTCTCCCGAACAGAGTTTCAGACTTGTCTCCCTAAAGAACCAGAGTAAGAATAAAGTAAAATCAAGCATAGAAATAAAGCGTAGCCTAAACAGTGGCTGAAAACCCTATTTATAAGTCTAAAACACGTTCTGGGCTTTCTTGTAAATAATAAAGTCTTCTGGGCCAAGTTGCAGACTCTTAAAACTTGTAAAACGCGTGTTTTCCCATCCTGCAGTCGGTATCGATCGATACCAGGTTGGTATCGGTCGATACCAGGACATTTCTGGTTTTTGCCAGACTGGACTGTCTTCACGAAAACTGGCGTAACTTCTGATCGCACCGTTGGAATGGCTTCAAACCACTTCCAAATGAAAGCTAATCCATTGATCTATCTCGTGTCCAAATTTGAGCTCAATCCATCGGTGGGAACGTCTTCAACGAATGCCAAAAATCTCCAGAATGCTCTAAAAACTCTAATTAAGCTCCAAACATGCTAAAACCTGAAAAGACTCTAAAAGACTCCAAAACAATAGAAAGACTCGATAAAAAGGACTTATATCATGGTCTTAAATGGGTAAAAACCATGATATATCACTGCATAACAACACGGATCCAAACTTGCTTTTTACTCGGAGCTGGTCACTGGACTGATAAGCATTATTACTAGTAGAAGAACACAAGAGCACAAGTTAGATCCAAAAATATACACTTCAAAGTACCCTAATTGAAAGATGAAATTGAACTGAAATCTAAATTGATAAAGAGGACTACAAATGATTTACTGAAATTGATCGAAATTTAAATGAATTTATCATAATTTATAGAGATTTAAGATTTATCGAAAAAACTAACCTTTGACTTCTCTCGATTTCGAGGAAATATTGGTTGGGAAATGAGTGGAGGCTCGTTGAGAAACGTTGACAAATATCGGGGAAAATTAGAAAAAGGGGGAAAAATAAAAGATTAAAATTTTGGGGAAAGAGAGAAGCGGGAAAACAATTGACCAGCCAAGATGCATCGCCGGAGTGTTGTGGGGACCACATGTGCGCTTGCTTGACTAATTGAACAGCCGAGATGCACCGCTAGAGTGTTGTGGGGACCACAAATTTACCTATCGCAGTAAGTTATTGAGTGTTGTGGGGACCACAACAAGTAGATAGTTTTGCCTAGTTGGACTATTTTACCAACTTACAAACAGTTTCACTTTTGCCATTTTTTAAGTTTTTGTGAGTTTTACCAATTTTAAACAAAAATATTTTAGTTTTACCAGAAACTAAATGATTTATATATGTAGCGCAAATAGTTTCATAGCATAATATGTGTAGTTAAACATAATTTCGTTCAGATGGATCAAAATCTTATTAACATTATGAAAGTCATCTTAAAAGTATAAAGGATATCGTGCATGGATGTCTTGTTGTTAGTAGCAATCAAGTAAAATTTATTTTGATATTTTTTTATTCGGTAGCAATAACATTTTAGTGTTTATATAATGACCTAAATTTGTTTTGTAATGATTTTCATTAGGGTTTTATTAAATATGGTTTTTTCATTAGTTTGAATATTTATATATTTGTTGTCCCTTCATAATAACGTTATAATCAATGACGACTGCTAACGTTATGTGTCCCTTCATAATCAATGACGACTGCTAAGTTTCCTCACGCGCGCCGAAGATCTTTCACTTCATTCTTACAAGTTGCGTCTTTTAATGAAAACTTTTCACTTCCAAATATTATAAGTAGAAGATAAATAAGGAAAAGAGATGAAAAGAGTCAAACAGTTTTACCAAACCAGAAGATACAATGAAAATATTTGAGAGGGCGAATCTTCTTCTTCTTCTTCGAAAAGGGTTAAACACAATTTCTTTTAAGAACGCAGACTTCTAGATCTTCTAGTGGATCTGCTAAACACTATTCTGTTAATAGTATCTCAACAATCTCTCCGTGATATGGTTATCCTCAAAATGTCGTGTAAGAATTTTTGTGCTATTGTCGAAGATGATGATTTCTTATCATCAATTGATTGCTTCTTTTTACGTTTTAACTGGCCACATCCCTTCGACTTCCCATCTGCTCTAGATTTGTTCAAAGTTCGTTGTTTTAAAAAAAACAATGCTTCTACCATCTTCATGAGGGGTCTCTCAGAGTTCTTCCGAGAAGGTGATTTGGATCGAGGTCTTTCAACTCTTCGAGATTCTGCTCTTAAGGGCTACGACGTGGCTATTTATAGTTACGCCATCCTTCGTAGGATTATGATTCCTAGAGACGATTTCGACAAAGAATTTACCAACCCAAGCAGAGAATTTGTTAGAAGCATTAGAAGAAAACTAGCAAATGCAAACCTTCCATATGTATGGTATTACGAAGATCCTCAACAGTTCTTGGAGAAGCGAGCTCAATTTAATGCCAGAAAACTCTACACCTGTAAGTGTGATAAACAGAATGGCTAGGAAAATGATTGGAATGAGGATTTCAAAGGTGGTGAGAGAGGATCCATGTGTGAGGATTGCTTTTGGATCATCCAAGTTTTTTGGTTTTGTCGAGAGTTATGACAAAAGGTTGCATGGTTTTGATTCATTTCAATCCCTACGAGTTGTTTATTTTTTATTTTAATGTTATGTATGATGAATGAATGATTAAAAACAGAGTATCACAAATTGTTATCCCAGTTTTACATAAAACAGAGTATCACTAAAACAGATTATTACTAAATTATCACAAATTTGTTGTCCCAGTTTTACAATATGATACAAACCATTTACTCAAGTTTTGGCCTGGAACTACCTTATTACTCTTCTTTCTCCTCTTCCGACCTTCTCCAGCGGAAGGATATTGATTCTCTTGTTGTCTCCCACTCTTTCGCTTCGGGTAATTTGGAGGCAAAGCATACATTGCCTGTATATTATCGGGAACTACCCAATCACTCACATGCGGGACTGGATAAATTATCCGATAATACGTCAATGCCCACTGTTCTAAAGTGTAATATTCCGAACACAAATCGTATACATGTATATCCATCGTTCGAGTACCCAACTTCATGTATTCAAGCACAGCGGCAACTGCATAGACACAAGGATACGTGTCTAGATCAAAACATTTGCAAGAACAAGTTTTTCTCCTCAAGTCCACCAAATATGGTTTGCCATCACGTCCAATGACACTGAATTCCCTCAAGAAAGTGTTCAACGTATTCACTTTTAAGCTTGCACCATCCTTACAGTTAGTGTGCAATTCATTATATGCAAAAGGTACTTTTTTCCTTGTGTTTGATCCACTGACTGCTTCCTGCCTGTGTCTGTTAAACCACTCCAAAATTTTTGCAACAATGACATCAATCATAGGGAGTAAAGAGTACTTTCTTGCATTTTTGAATACACTATTCAAGGATTCTGTAGTATTTGTTTTGTCCATGTTGTACCTATCCCCTTCAAAATAACACCTTGCCCACTTTTTGACTTTCACACTCTTTGTCAAATACGCACCTACTTTTGGATACTTAATCTTGAATTCTTTATACTCCTTATCAAATTCAGACTGTGTATAAATTTGAGTCATTTCTCTAAATTTTGTTGCATTTGTTTCTTTGCTAGTTCTACCAACCTTTCCTTTCACATTCTGTGACAAATGGTATACACAAAACTCATGTTCACAACTCGGATACACATCAGCAATATCATTGATGAGACCTTTCTTTCTGTCAGTAATAAAAACCAATTATGGATGTTCTGGTACAATAGTTCTTAGCTGAGTGAAAAACCAATTCCAACTACAGTCCTTCTCACCATCAACTACACCAAAGGCAATGATGGGGTAATGGTGATGATTGGGGTCCTGGGCTGCAGCAAATAGTAGCACACCACCATTTGTGAGAAAAGTTGCATCTACACAAAGAAGTTTCTGCATACACCTAAACCCTTCAATGCAAGCTCCCAACGCAATGAATACATACTCAAACCTTTGTTCTTCATCCAACTGGTAACTTGTTTTAGTACCTTCATTTATCTTTTCTAATATGAACAGATAATAAGGCAACAACTTGTAACTTTTTTCTGGATTACCATGCACACTAGCTGCATCTAATTTTTTGCCTCTCAAAGCAGTTGAGTATGACACCTTCAAATTCAGTTTTCCCTGAACAAGACTAATGAGACCTTTAGCATCAGGGGTCTCCAATACTCCTGGATAATCTTCATGCACAACAGATGCAACTAATTGTGGTGTACCTCTCCTTCTATTAGTACTTGTGCAGGCAGTAGCACGAGAGCATGAATGCATCTTCCTGTATACTCTAACTGACCATTTCACTTTCTTAAATTTTTTGAGGCTTTGCCACTCGTAAATACCACTTACACTCTTTCTCACAACATTTTACCACATATCTCCAACTATCATAGTTTACGATTATGTACTCAAAACATTCCTTATGTGCCGCTCTAGCCACTAACTTTTGCACTTGTTCCTTTTTCACAAACTCTTGTCCCTTTTCCAAACATGATCCATCTTCCCACATCTCTAGAGACTTACTTCCTTCTTCATTACATGGTACCTCTAGAATTTCATGCACACCAACATCTTCACCATACCCATCATCATAATCCTCTGCATTCATTCCCTCATCAACTTCCTCTGCCTCATAAAGCATTATCGCTCCATCAATAACGGTGGGATTTAACTCATTATTCTCATAATTCACATCAACTGAACTCCCAACCTTGCTTCTTAATACTTCCTCAACGCACTCACTTAATTCCACATACAAAGGACTTCTACGTTGCTCATTGTCCATTGTCGATAGAAAACCATCAGCATCATCATCATCGAAGATATATGAAGCAATCGGAGATTTCACTGTAAGCAAAATGTAACTCAACCTCAGATTTTCCGTTGCAAACTTTATACCAAGCTTCCATCAAATTCTATCAATCAACATACCATAATTTATCTCATTCTCATCCTTAAACGTTAATGCTATCAATTTAAGTTTATTAGACACCCATCGACACCCATCATCTACCTTATACTCGTAATGCCCTCCATATTGACAATGTATTACTGTCTTCATGTTCTACAAACTCGACACAAACTAAAATTCGACTACTCACCTTTCAAGCTCAAATCCGAGTTACAGTGGACGACAAAGCTTTCAAGCTCAAATCGGGATTGAGCTCTAGGTACGATTGGGACAACAGCTTCAAAGAGCTTCTGCGGATTAACAATGACTATGGCTGGGAATGGAATAGTTGAAGAATTGAAGAATCGAAACAATCGAATTGAAGAATCGAATCGAAATCGAGCGTCGTACAAAGCTTTCGAATTTGGGGGTTTTGGGTTTGAGATCGTCGTGTGGCGTGATTTCATTGAACGAGATATGGAGAGTTTTGATTGGTTGACAGGTAAAAGCAAAAAATTTAAATATGTAGATTCATTAACGGTAGACTTGGAGCATTCTGTATTTTTCTTTTAATATATAAGATTTTTACAGAACAAATTATATGGATTTCACAAAACGGTGCTGATAAAACAATGTTTACTTAGTAGATGATGAATATTGAACGCAATGATGAACATGCACGTCGTTTAATATCATGTTCTATTTTTATATTGCTCTTATAGCATAACATATAAGTGAACAAAGAGGAAACAAGGTCTCATCGTCTATAAAATGATTAGTTTAATATCATGTTCTATTTTTATATTGTTCTTATAGCATAACATATAAGTAAACAAAAAGGAAACAAGGTCTCATCGTCTATAAAATGATTAAAAAGATAGAAATGGGTAAATAAAAGTTTTGGTGGGAGATTGTATATTTTGGTCAGGGTAATTGCATGGTTGTGCTTTTTTTTATATATGGTAATTGCGTGGTAGTTAGTCCATAAAATTGCTATTTAAATTGAGAATAATTTGAGTAATCTAGGTCTCGTTCTGACCGCTATGAACAAGCTTTTGTTGTTCGATGTTGAGTGGAACATTAGTATAAAGTCTAAAACAAAGCTGCCACACCCATTTCACCAAAGTTTTACATCCAAATCAAAACTAGAGAATAGAGATACTAATTGTCTTTTAGGAGAAAAGGTGACAAACAAAAAAGACTATAATCTTCTAAAAGATCCACCTTTGCTTAGAGCTCATCCTAAAATAAAAATCATAATCACAAAGTTAGTCACACAATCCAATTTATTATATATGTTTAAGGTATTATGACGAAAAAGAGGTTAAACACATACATGGGCGGCATCGACGGTTTCCTCAGACTTGGATTCGTTATCCGAGTCATCTCCTTCTTCAGTGTCATCATTTTCTTTTTCTTCCTCATCCTGTAGGAATAACAAATTTATATCAGAAACCTTGGCAGAAACATAGAGGTTTGTTAATATGCATTGTGTGAAGCCCGAGACATCTTACGTCAGTTTCAGCGGGAGCGTCCTTTGATTCCTAATAATAAAAAAAAAAAACATACAAGTTCTTGATAACCACTCAACTAATTTGAATTAGACAAGATTTTTTGGATGGAGGATTGTATTACCTCTTCCTCTTTCTTCTTCTCAGCTTCGTCGAATGCTGCTTTCTCCGCCTGTAACACCAGACTAGATTATTAGCTATGATTTACTAACCACAATAAACACAACGACAAGCAAGGATTGATTAACATACATCCTTGTGCTTTCCCCATGTTTCCTCTGCCAACTTCTTAGCGTACTCTGGGTCATCGCTTACCAAGACATTGTCGAACAAAGATCCAGATTTCACCTACCAAAAAGTACACCATATGTTTAGTTTCAAACATATACCATCATATATACACACACAAAAATATTTAGTTACAAGATGTTAATATTACCTGCCACAACTCCACTCCCACATACTTCAATTTGGGGAAGACATATAGTTCTGGGTCATCCTTGAACTCTGCATAAAATTGAAATTTCTTATCCGATGTTACAAACAAACAGAATACTTCTATTACATCTATAACTAACAGAATCTCAAAAATTATTTTAGTTGAATAAAATGTGTCAAGTTGGTGTGAGATTTTATTTCGTTATAAGAAATGAATATTACCAGGGTTGTCGATCATTGGAGCCTTCCACTTGCCCTTGTAATTAGGGTTCTTTATGTTCTACAGTACAATATGACAATTGTGAGAGGAAAGCAACAAATATATCCATTTGATATATCCATTTGAATGAATAACTAACAAACCTTGGCCTTCCATTCACCCTTGTACTCGGGGTTAGGAATGGTTGGGGCAGTCCACTCACCATCTTCTTCATCATCCCAGTCCTCAGGCTAAAAAAACAACAATCCAAATATAAAACAGCAAGTGATGATTTAGATTTGGTTTTGCATCAACGGAAGAAACTGGTTTAAACCTTCGTTGCATCAGTGTCTGGAATCTCTTTGGGGATGTCATCGTATCCCGCTGGCTTTGTGTCTTCTGGATCAGGAATGTACTCTTTGTCATCCCAGTCCTCAGGCTTCTGGGCACTTGGATCCTTTATCTTCTTTGCTGGGAGGAGATCCCAGTCATCGTAGAGGCTACCAGTTTGCTTCTCAACATTGTCAATCAAAATACTGTAAGTAGCATCGGGACAAAGGACGAAAGTGTACACATGAGTGAGCTGGTCAGTCTCACATGGGACCTCCTTTTTGATCAAGTGGTTTGTTCCATTGTAGGTAAGAATAGCATGTACTTTCTTAGTGCTGTAGCCACATATATCAGGGCCAAACATAATGCTGCATGTAAAAAGAAGATAAGTGTGATGTTTGAATGTTAATGTTGATATAGAGATGGTGAAAGAAACAAGAAGATGAACCTGTAAGGAGTGTCTCCTCCGAATTTTGTCTGGTCAACATCACCACTAAGCAACTTCATGTAGCCACCACCACAGTCAAGCTTCTGCTCATGCTTGACAGAGAATTGGAAGACTAGGGTCTTGTCCTTGTTGCTGAACTCGGGGAACTCAGCTGATATAGCGTAGAATCTATAGTCTTCGCTAGTTTGGATACCTGAAAGAGAGTGATATTTAACATGAAGATATAGAATAGGTCGAGAACCTATGAATCATCATCACTAGTCTCGAAACATACCTTTATCATTAGCGTCACCAGACCAATTGCCAGCTGTGTGTTTCCATTCCCCAGCAGTGTTATCATCTTTCTTCCAGTCGGATTTTACCCATCTGTTCTCCCATCCATCTTTCGAAATAGAGACAACAAAAGAACATAAACAAGAATGAAAATAATGTTTGATTGAACATAAATCACCAGTACCACTAACTAGATCAAAAAGTCTCATATGTACTATTGCGTATGATATAAACTCAAAGACTTGATCATATAAGACCATTTCAATCAAAGTAGAAAACTAACAAGAACTATACAGTATACAACATTCTAACTATCATCGATATATGTAGCCCCATGATTTCACGAATGCCAACACAAATCCAAAATAAATCAAAGTCCAATCCACAAATTCTATATATCTATAACAATCTTAAGCAACCATTTTGAAAACGTTATATTCAACTAAAACGAAGATATATTATGGATCAACAAGCAATATCCTCATCTTAAGAAAACGCAGTGACCGCAAACAGAGTCATAAAACCATCCATCGATCGCATCGACACTTAGAATCTAAATAAGATACAGAGAAAGATAAATGTCGCTACCATCGAATCGCTCCTCGAATTATGGATCAACAAGTAATATCATCATCTTAACAAAATTAAACAACGCAAACAGAATCATAAAACTATCCACCGATCGCATCGACGCTTAGAATCTATATAAGAGATAGAGAGAAAGAAATGTCGCTACTATCGAATCGCTCCTCGAAGATATATTATGGATCAACAAGTAATATCATCATCTTAACAAAATGAATCAACGCAAACAAAATCATAAAACAATCCATCGATCGCATCGACACTTAGAATCTAAATAAGATATAGAGAGAGATAAATGCCGCTACCATCGAATCGCTCCTCGAAGATAACTTCAGCAGAGACGAACACAACGAGAGCAAAAAGAATCAAAGAGATGAATTTAGAGTTTAGTTTCGCCATTGCTAAAAACTCAGATTAGAGCTTCCCTGAAAACAAAAGATCTGATAGAAGAGAAGCTAGTAGTAAAGTGAACTCTCTCGTCGCTTGCTGACGTTGCATATTTCCAACCACGTTAACCAATAAATGATATACACGTCAGATTTGCGTGGGCCATGGGAACCACGTTAACCAATAAATGATATACACGTCAGATCTGGTTTGTCATGGCCCATGGGAATGACGTGGCTGAAGAGCACTAGGTAAAACCACAAATTTAGAGTCAAATCAGTACACAAGTTTATACGTGAAAAAATATGTGATTTAGTTAATATGGTCATGGTGTAATAATAAAAGTGCAATGTAATTATTTGTGGATATTTAATATTTGAAATTAATTTTATTGAAAATTAAAAAATCTTTAGTATGATTTTTTATTTTTGATGTACAATTCAAATTAATTAGCTAATATAGTTTGAATTTTATTTTATGTTTTTTGTCTATTTACCCACTAATGTTATTTTATTACATAAAATATAGTTTTCATAGTTAGTAACTTACATGATCGCGACACGTGTCATATCCATCGATTCAAGATTTCGACTCGTGTTAAAATTTAAAAAATGTCAAAAATTATTATAAGAAAACTATACAAAAAAATAATTAACTACTATTATTCCAAAAATGGAAATTCAATAAAGAAATTTAAAAAATTATTATTTTTTAAAAAGATAAACTTTCATAGTTAAAAATGTCTAATTGTAAAGGAAAAATAATTATAGATATTGAACTTTATATAAACAAATAAGTACTCTCATATTTTCTCAACAAACAAAACATTTTTCTTCAAAAACACCATCCTACCTTCATATTCATTTCATTCGTAAAACATCTATTCTTTTTTTCAAAAAAATATTTTAATTTATTATTATGAGATTGTCGTAAAAATATTATTTATATATTTTATAATTATTAATTTTTTTCTAATTTCGGTTTGTTTTTCTTCTACTTTTCAGAAAAATTGTTTTAATTTATTATTATAAAGTTATAATAAGAAACTTATATATATATATATATATATATATATATTATGATTATTAAATTTTCCTCTAATTTCGGTTGGTTTTCTTATACTTTTCAGAAAATGGCTATCATCAGAAAGACATTGAGCAAAAAAATTCAAAATAACAATACTAATTTATTTTTATGTCAATTTGAAAAAAAAAGAAAAATCAAATTTAATTAAAAATAAATAAATTTTATTCAAATATAAATAAATCATACTATATATAATCAAAATAATAAATAATTATTACTTTGTTAGGTTTTTCTATCGATGAATGATTTTGTATAGATGTTTTTAATATTTTATTATATAACTATATTTACGGATGATCTGAACTTATTTTCAAATTTTTTTTTTGTTTTCTCTCATAAATTTTAAGACAATAAAATATAATCCGCGTATACGTCCGGGACCTAGTTGTCTATAATTTATAAGTTATGTACTAATTTTAATTCAGTTGTTTTAATTATATAAAAATAAATTACAAAAAAGTTGTAAACATTATCCTTAGTCTCCAACATGGATTATCAACTAGCATACCTTTTATTTGTTAATTTTATTGTAATTTTTTTTTGGTATTAGCATGTGTATATCGTTATTTTTCAAAGTTTCCTAAAATTCATAACTATCAAAGCTAACAAAACCTAAGAAAATATGTGTTTTCTTAAATGACACTTATAGATCCACTGCAAAAAAAAACACAGGCAAAATCGACGGTCAAACCGACGGTTTCCTATTCTGTTGGTTTTTACCGACGGATTACGCACGAAAAACCGACGACTTGGCTGTCGTCGATACTCGTCAGTAATTCGTCAGTAAAACCCGACGGCTTTATACCCGACGGGTTTTGATAACGGTCATATATCCGTCGGTTTCTCATTAGGCCTAAAATTATTATCTGCTATATGCGGCTATCCGGATCCAGATCCGGGATTCTATTCAAAAAATATGATATTCGGTTAGAGTAAATCCGGAGTCAGATAGTAAATTTTTGGATCCGGATACTAAAATTTTGTATTCATCAGAACCGGATGCCCTAAAAAAATCCCAGATATTCGGATCAGCTCAGGCGTACATTTCATGTGATTTAGTAAATATGACTCATATCTTAAAGACGTTTACGTAAGATGTCGGATATCAAAGTAATTTTGTCTTCATAATCCATTGTAAAAGTAATTTTGTGGTGAAAAAGTTAATGTAAAGATTTTTTATCTCCATAACATTTAAAATTATTTATTTTTCATTACATTTAGTTAATTAATCTTAAGTGGATAAAAAATTATTTTTTAATAAAAAAATGGCAAAAGTTCCTCAACTATTTTTACCCAAGCAAATATCAGCTATATATTAATGGAGAAGCATTGTAGGTCTTGCTAACATGTCAATACCACAGATTTTCTCAATCTTTTTTATTTTTTTCTCACTTTGAAGAAAATATCATTTATCTCCCTAAATAATAAATTATTAAGATAAAATTACATTTAAATTATTACTTCCTCACAATATTTAGATAACAAAATAGTAAGATAAAAAAATCAGAGGTAGCTTCCATGGCTTTATTGGAGCTCGCAAAATAGGGTTTCATGACGAATGAATTTGTACATATGGAGAAGTCGAAAAGGTTATGAAGAAGTAACATTAGTATGCATGTGTATCTTCTTCTCTAAACATTTTAATTATAAGTTCATAAATATACACACAAAGGGTGTTCAATTAGGATAAACAGATCCGAACCAAAATATGTTGTCCGGTAACTAAACCAAATTTGAAGTTTTAAATAGATTTATTTTTTCTGTATTCGAGCAAATATTGTTGTTGGAATCCGAACCAAACCAATAAAAAAAACTAAAACCGAAATTTCTTTTTATAAATTAAGGTGAGGATGTTTTAAGCATGGCCATTAAGGTTTTCGGGTCAGGTTCGGGTGTTTTGGTACTAGTGATCGAGGTCCCATTTAAGTATTTTAAAACTTTGGATTAGGTTCGGTTTGATACCTTCTGGGTTTGGTTCAATACTTTTTGGGTTCAGGTTGGTTCTCGAAACCAAAAATATCAGAAAAATCTAAAAAACAATGGTTAATTTTGACAAAAATAACTAAAACTTTTTGGACATTTAGGTTATTTAGAATATTTTGTTATAAAAATAATTGATAATTTTGAATTTATAATTATAATTTTGGGTATATCAAGTCTAAAAATAGTTTATATCTTAGGTATATAAATATATTTTGGGTACTCAAATCAGTTCAAGGTTCGGGTCAGATTCGGTTTTGGTTCTTCGAATGTAGAAATTTAAGATCCGTTTAGATATTTTTGATGTTCGGATCGAATTCAAGTTAGGTTTGATTCAGATCTTTGACTATAAAACTCGAATCATTGGGTTCGGCTATTATGCACGAGCCTAGTGTATTTGACTATATAACTCGAATTTGCAGCAGTATAATACAAAATCATTTTATATATATTAGATCTTTTTTGTCACAATACTAATTTCATTAAATCGAGATGGAGCTTACAATAGAAATGTTGAGAGACTCTTTTAGCTAAAGTGTTTGCCACTAAGTTGGTCAGACGAGGAGTGAACAAAAAGGAAATAGAACTGAAGTTATTCCTAAGGCCACGAATGTCTTGGAGATGTCCATACAAATCGATATGGAAACTATCTTCTCGTAGCAAGTTAATGAGCGTCTGAGAAGCTCTCTTGGGATGTATTAGTCGTGTTGATGTAAGACCAACCAAAAGTCAGAATTCCAGGCTGCATCAATAAAAAGTCGGAATGGTCCCGTTATTCGTGGGTCGCTTTGTTGTCTGGCTATTAATCGAGGTGAGTTCAGCTGGCTTTGAGTTGTTTGTCATTTCTTTGTTGTATTTGTCGCCAAGCTCAATACCTATGTAGCCGTTGTTCTTTTTCCTTCATACAATAGGCCATTTCGTGCTTTCTAGAGCTGCCATAGTATCCACGGGTACAATTTTTCTGAAGATAGACCCATGGGTGGAAGGTTCTTATTTTGTTTGGCTGAGGATAGGAAGTTTAGTAGTGTCATGCCTGAAATTATCTCCAACCGAGAGATGGGGGTTTGACTCCATACTTCTCGTGCTAGATCACAATGTAGCAGTAGATGGTTTGTTATCTCTACCCTTCCACAAAAGCAAAAACTTACATCCGCTATAATTTTTCGTACTAGGAGTTATTCACCCACCGTTAGGGCCTCAATTGTAGCTTTCCAGATGAAGTTTTTAATTTTTGGGGAGGTATGCAGCTTTCATAGATGAGTTTGCCATTGGAAGTTGGTGATCTGCTCTCTGATATCCTGGGTAAAGGTGATGACGTAGCCTGATCTTGATGTGTAGTGCCATGTTTTACGAGGAAGCCAAACCAGAACACCTGATCTTCTTGATGCAGCAAGGGATATTTGCTTGATGTGTTCCTCCCAGTCGGATAACCCAGATCTAATGACCTCCCAATTCCATTGGTTGGTGTTTGGGAGCAGTAGGCTCGAGACTCTCTCATTTTCTTCGTGTTCTCTTCTTGGAAAGAGGGGACAAAGGGGCTGAGAGGTACGGAGCCATGGACCTGACCATATTTTGATGTTTTCACCCTTTCCCACTAGCCATCATGCTCCTTGTTTAAGTACTTTCCGTCCTGCCAAGATGGTGCGCCACCAGTGAAACGGGTTTGATGGGAGAGATCACTCCATAAAGGAGTAAGTGCGGCAATACTTGCCTAACAAAACAGGAGCCAACAGTGTATTTGGTTCCTTGATTAATCCCCAGCCCAATTTTGCTAATAAGGAGTCATTAAATTTCTCAATATCTCTAAATCCTAAACCACCCACATTTTTTGGCCATATAAGCTTTGTCCACGCAATCCAACTAATCTTGCTTTTGTCCGGCTTATCATTCCACCAAAAACAGGTAAGGGTTTATTGGATTCGTTTACCTAATGAACTCGGGAGTTTGAAGCATGTCATAGTATATGATGGAATTGGGGACAAAACCTATTTGAGCAGAAGTCAATGTCTTTAAAACCGACCCAGAAAGCGAACCAGAATATCTCCCGGGTCACCGGGTCATTGGGTCGACCGGGTCCGACCACGGGTCAATTGATTTATTAGTTTAGAGATTATATCATTTTATAAAAATAAAATAATTTTACCAGGTCTAGTAAAATATGAAGTCTAACAATAAAAGTGACTGAAATTTTGGAATCTAAAAAAAAATCGGAGTAAACACTAAGATAGTAAGAGATCAAGAATGACGGAAATAAACTAGTAAAAAATCACGAATTCTCTTCGGGCGGCATGGTAAAGTCTTCATCAAAATCTACAAAAAAAATATCACATAATTTAGTCAATGTATTATATACAACTAAAAGAAAATTTAATCAACAATTAAAAAAATACCATTAGAGTTTTCAGAGTTCTTGTCTTCATGATCTTTGGGATATTCCTCAGCGAGAACATTCTCTAATTCATCATATTCAAGTTCACATGATTCTTCTTCTTCAATGATCTAAAACTCTGTCTTATCAATAGATTCGTAGTCAACATAATCATATGAAAGTCCAAAACTCTATATATTATTATATCAAAATCATAAGAATTTTACTAAACCGTAACTCGGCCTGTTCAACCGGGTCATTGGGTTCTGGGTTTTTGGCGATTTTTTGTGGGGTTTTGCACTTTTTAAATTGCCGGATATTGGCACTATACCCAAACCGGGGAAGTGATTGGGTCGCGGGTGAACAGGTTTGACCGGGCGGTCCGGATCGAGCGTGAAAACATTGAGCAGAACTTGTTTCCCTACACCAGACAAGAAGCATGATGCCCATCTATGTGCTTTTTGTCTGATTTTTTCCACTATCAATTCAAAAAAACATCTTTTTTCCTTCTACCGAAGGTCTTTGGAGGCTTTGATACTTTCCATTTCCTCATTCCTTATGAATATTAAGATCTCTTTTCACTCTCAGCTTCATTTCTCTTGGTGTCTTGACCGAGAAGGTAATGGAGGATTTTAGCCAATTTATGCATTGGTCACTTGCTTTCTCATAATTTCTAAAAATAGTTAATAAGCTTGGGCGCTTTTTTTGTCAGCTTTCATAGAGAACATGGTATCATCAGCAAAAAGCAAGTGATTTACTCTCGGGCTTCCTCTTGCTACTCTAATTCCTGGAAGAGTGCCATCCACTTGAACTTGCTTATAGAAACTCGATAGAACCTCTGTACATAAAATGAAGAGGTATGGGAGAGAGGGTCTCCTTGCCTTAATCCTTATATAGGTTTCACATGTCCTTGAGCAACACCATTAATAAGGAAGGAGTAGGTAGTAGTAGTGACACATTCCATAACCCAATTTATCCAAATAGTGTTGAAACCTAGCTTGATCATCACTTTCCTGAGGAATTCTCATGATACTCTATCATACGCCTTACTCATGGCCGTTTTCACCGCCATGGAGCAATGTTTTTTAGCCGAGGAGGAGTTGAGGTAGTGGAGAGTTTCATGAGTGATAAGGACATTGTCTTAGATGACTCACCTTTGTTTATGATGAGTATATGTGCCATTATCTTGTATGACACATTGCACAAAGACATATGACAGACATTGCACAAAGCAATAGGGCCGTAGTCAGAGAATTTTCGTGGATCTAACTTTTGAGTGTCATTTGAGCTCTGAGAGAAGGTTGAGGTAGCAAAGAACCTATGAGTTTTAACTATGATATCAACTCCTACGATATCCCAGTAGCTATGGTAGAAGCCAGCAGAGAAGTCGTATGGTCCTAGTGCTTTGTTGGGATGAATAGAGAAAACTGATGCTTTAATCTCCTTTGGGATTGGTATTTTGGTAAGATTTTCACTATGCGTTTCAGAGATTTTTTGTTCCAAGATTTGATCTACTATGTTGAAATCAGAATTCTCTTTTACTTTGAAGATAATGTTGTAAAAGTCAGAGATGACTTTTACTATTTGTCTTTCCTCATGAATTGCCGTGCCAGATTCTGCTTCTAAAACTGAAAGCATGTTATCGATATTCTGTTGCGAGTAGCAGCATGGAAATATATGGTATTGCGGTCACCACTTTGGAGCCACAAAACTCTACTTCTCTGTTTTCAAAATTTCTCTTCCTCTAGGTAAGCTTTTTCCAATATGACCGTATGTTTGCCAATGATTTATGTCTCAGGTAAATCTGCAGATATGGCTGCTTCTAGCTCTTTTGAGATTCTGAGATTATCTTGGCACTATTTTGATTCTGCTCTCGAGTCTATTTGATGATTTCTTTGCGGCTTTTTATCATTTTTGTTGAAGCAGTGGAAGTGTCTTGTCTATTCTATACATATTGTATTAGTGACTTCCTCTTCCTCACGTAATCTATATCAAACCTGAAAAGTCCCCGTCTTTTAACTTGTGTAGCATCTAGGTAAGTCACTATTGGCATGTGGTCTGAGCCTTCAAACCTAAGGTATTCAGCTGTACTTACAGGAAACTAGCATTATTGCTCATTACTCAGTCTAATCTAGCTTTGAAAACATGAGTATAGCACATGCCCCTCCAAGACAATGGATTCCCAGAGTGTTTGATGTCCAAAAGGCCATTGCTAGATACAAAGCTTCTGAGGTCTTTGAAGGAACTTCATTACGAGTTCTTTCGCCCCTTTTTCTTAACTATCAGAATATCGTTAAAGTCTCCCATGAGGATCCATAGTGATTCTCTTTTTGTGCCTATAGCTAAAAGTTTGTCCCATGCTAGCTTGCGCTTTCTGATTATTGGTTCACCATAAACAAAGGTGATGTATATACTTATTCCCTTATAAATCAGCTTTGTGTTTATGAAGTTGGGAGAAGAATCTAAAATCTTAAGGTCTACATCTTCCTTCCTAAAAAGTGTTGGACCTCCACTAAGTCAATTTGGTGGTGTTGTGAACTTTTTCTTGTATCCCATCCACTGGAAAACACAAAAAACAAATTGTTCTTGATTTTTTGTTTCCGTGAGAAATATTATGTCTGGGAAGATATCTAGTCTTATCTCCCTAAGGCGTCGAACTGTCAAGGAGATTATAAGCCCTTGACAGTTCCAGCATGTTTTAATCATTGATTAGTATTGGGTGATTTCTGGAAAATCATCGAACCTTTACAAGAGGAAGACACCATGGTCTTAAAAGTAGTAGCAACATTCAAGTTACATAGTTTAACCTCATTCAGAGGTAAGGGGTTTTATTGGTTACTGTCCAATAGAAAGTCCACATTCAGTTTTTTTTGTGTGCTGGTAGATTGTCTGATTGTAATTTTTTTTTCTGGAGTTTGCTCCCAGCAAAGGACTATATGGAACTGATTTCTTTGTTGCACCTTTGAAGGCCTTTGGTTTAAGGCCTTTTGTTCCACTTTTTGAAGCCACCTTGGTAGTTATCTTTTATCTGATCACTCTTCTATGAGGTTGTTGTCGTTGGTACAATCTACTTGAAAGAGAAGGTTTAAGTGGGTTCTCTAGGGGTGTTGAGTAACTCCTTCGTTGATGTTATGGATACTCCCAGCTAGATAGTAATCTGATCATTGAAAAGGTTTAGGAGTGATGTTGAGTTTCCTGGTGTTGTGATATGGTCTTAACATGATCACAAGTTATGTCTCTCTCTTCCTTTACATAATGTATTGCCACTTCCTGCAAGTCAGCTAAGATAATAGGATTACCTATTTGTACCTTGAGGCTTGATTAAAGAGTCTTAAGGCAGCTTGGTGAGGAGCTTTGAATGCATCCAAGGATTGGTCTTCTGTTTTTTGCTTTGTTTGTTTCTTCCTCAGGCTCACTCTTCTCTGACTCCAAGCTTTTTCTTCTTTGTTGCCACTGCATAGATTTTCCTGGTGATGATTCTCCACACTTATCTTCAGGAGTGGGTACCAGACCTGACTGAACAATGAGACCCAATTGCAGGGTATGATTTACCATAAAGGGTTCATGTGGTAGTAGGGATAGCTATTGGGAGCCAATTCTCTCTAGGATGGGTCTTTTTGAGTGGGATTTGCTTGAAGCTTCTCCTTTTTGTGAATAGATTAATCTGAAGTTTATTTTGTGCTAAGTCTTTTTTTCCCTCCATCTTTTGGTGAAGATGCGTGTGTTGCCTTTGAAAGAAAAAGGTAATATCTCTGTTAGTAGGTTGATGTGAGGGTTCACTTCCCCTGTTATGAACTCTGAGATCCCTATTCATGTCTCTTCCCTAGCTAAGATATGTATCTTCATCAGTCCTTTCATTCTCTCTAGTCTGGAGGAATTATGAGACTGTTGAGTGAAGATTCTATAGTCACCTTGGTGCTTGTTCCTGTCTTTTGTAAGGGTGGTGTCTTGTTTTATGATATCTTGGTAAGGAGGGTGGGAGCATGTTCTTCCTAACTTCAGTCTGCTTCTTATGATACTCAATCCTCTGTAGTGTTTGTTTTTGGTCGAAGCTGAGAGGAGTATCCTTACCTCTATCAAATTCTCTCAATAGGGGCTTCTGTTTACAAGTTCTCTCTTCAAGGGAGAGTGTAATCAGTAGAAACAATGCTTCTCAAGTTTTTCATACTCTAGCTCTAGGGTCATTTCCTTACCTGAGGTTGATTGTATATTTTCTTTATTGAGAGTGGCTTTAGTGCATTAACTAGGACTTTCACCTTACCTTTTTTTGCATCATTTTCAGGATACTGCCCCAGTTCATGCTTAATAATTTTGAAAGTAGGATAGGTCCAGCGATGTACCGGAAGAATGGCAGATATAGCAGAGGAAGGCATCTGAGAAAATAGGTTCCCATTATTGTATAAATACCATCCATTTCTATAGTGGAAGGGTGCGCTGGCAAGGACTCCTTGAAGGTCTTCTTCTGTTTGGAACTTAAAAAGGAACTTTTCTCAGCCCAACTCTTTCCCTTCATTCTTGTCGTCCAATTGCTAGACTTGAGGAAAGAAACTCGTTTGTTCTCTGGACTTCTGGGTTAGTTACTCTACCTATGAGAGTAAGTTTGTGTGCTTCAACAATTTCTGAGTCATCTTCATCCGACAAACGAATGGGGTTATCTCTATTCCAAGTATGAGATCTAGTCCTCATACTCTCTTTGTCTTTTATATATAGAGTGTCACCTTGACATGGTTCAGGAGGTGTTCTTCCCCTACAGAGATACTTTTGTGAATGGAGGCAAAAGGATTAGGGGTAGTTTATGTGTATACTAGCTTAAAAGCTAAGATAACCCTACCGTGCCTAGTGGTGGTTTCTAAACGAGAGTAATGTGTTCTAACCTGAAACCCACAACATCTTCTTCAAAGATTTATTTATCGTTCTCCTCTCTGAAACCCATTGGTTTGTCGAGGAGCTTGGACTTGTAAAACAGGGTTACAACCAAGTCGTGGGAGGAGAAAGAAGAGCTTATATAGTGAGAGGTAGTTTCTCTCAATCCCACTACTATTTAAAGAGTTGTAGACCTGCTCTCGAGAGTAGGAAAGTGAAATTTGGCTGGAAAAGCTTCGTCGGGAAAAGTTGGTGCGACAGAAGGTGGCTGAGACATCATCTAAACAAGGTAGGTGCGGTAGAAATTCCTTGGTCGGGAATTAGGTAAACACTCCTCGATTCTCGTGCCTAGGAGAATTTTGAAAAGGCGTATGTCTCTCTTTCATCTTCTATGTATGTACATTTGGCCTTCTCACGATATTATTACACAGTTCAAATCTATCGAATAAAATACATTCTTCTTCTTCTTCTTCTTCTCTCTCTCTTTCTCTTTCTCTCTCTCTCTCTCTCTCTCTCTCTTCGAATTCTTCGTCCTCCTCCGCTGATATGATCATGGCTACCAAAGGAGCTAAAGAAATTATGGAGAATGAGGAGCAGCTAGAACTAGAGCTTAAGGGAGACAAAGATAGAGCAAAGGAGCCGCTTGAAGCTGTGGAGACTAAGGAAGAAGGAGAAGATGCTTTACACATTCCTCTTGGGCCAATAACTCGGTCCAAGTCACCTAAGTTCAAAGAAGCTCTCAACAAACTCCTACACAAAATTCTGGGCCAACTTGAGTATGCTTATCCAACTACATTGGTTGTGATTCAAGCGACCTAAGTCTTCATCAAGAGACGTGTTATGGATTGCACTCTTTTTCCCTCCTCTTAGTTTTGTCTCAATGGGTTTTCTAAGAGAGGTTTTTAATGAGGCAAGCCCATAACATTCTACCCCAGCCTCTTGATGAAACCAAAGCCCACTCTATATCATTTTATCAATTCGGCGAACAAAGGAAGAGGAAGGATCAAGTCAAGACTTGTTTTGAATCTAGTCTTTGTTATTTATTTCTCTTGTTATTTCCTAGGTGTTTCGAACTCTATATGTATCCTCTCTTGTTCTCTCTTTCATTTCATCAAACTTCTTAATCCAAAAACCTTTCTCTAAGTGTTTGATCATTTCGCTTGTTTAGTGTATTCAGATTCCATAGCCTTGCATTTTCAAGCTTTCGAAAGTCTAAGAGACATTCTGCATCTCTTATAAGTTTCTTGCAATCCACGGATCAATCCATATTGATCATTGTTCGTATACAATCCACGAAGTAGCATCAAGGGACAATATTCTCACCAAGGATCATATCAAGTGGTATCAGAGCTGCCTTCGTAAACCAGGTTGTGTTGTTTCTAATCCGATTTGTTCTAATATTATGACTTTTGGAATTCTACAATCAATCAGTTCATATGTGTTTAGAAAAATCGATTAGAATTCTTTGATATATGTTGTTGAATGAGTTGTGTGTTGTTCTTGAGCCTATTTACTCGCTCTTGTGTTTAACCTTGCTCAGGAATGATGGTGGAATCATAAGAAGAGGAGAATCATGGAGAAACCAATCAGAACCAGAACCATCCGAACCAGTTGTTGTTGGATGCTCTCATGACTAAAATGGCTACGATGATGGATGAGAGACCTGTTAATATAAGAACTGATCTGGAAAGGTCCATCACAGAAAGGGACAGAAGAAATCAAGGTGATCTAGAGACAGAACAATACTATAGTCATTCATCAAGAGGGTCGAGGAGAGGAAGACGCAACAGAGAAGATAGACAACCACATATTGTTGATCAACTTGCTGGCCTTAAAATCACAGTTCCTTCATTCCAAGGCACCAGCAACCCTGAAGAATATTTAGAGTGGGAAAAGAAGATAGAACTTGTGTTCAATTGTAGAAAATACATGGAGGAGTACAAGCTAAAGATTGCTACCATAGAATTTAAGGATTATGCTTTGAGTTGGTGGGATCAATTGGTCACAGCAAGAAGACGTACAGGAGACTTTCCCATTGAGACTTGGAACCAAATGAAGATCCTAATGAGGAAGAGATTTGTGCCAAGCCATTACCATAGAGTTGCATTTCAAACTCAGAACTTTGTCACAAGGGAACCGTTCTGTTGAAGAGTACTACAAAGAGATGGAAACTCTCATGATTAGGGCGGACATTCAAGAAGATAGTGAAGCAATAATGGCAAGGTTCATGGGAGGACTTAACAGAGAAATCATACACCGATTAGAGGTTCATCACTATGTTGAGATAGATGAACTTCTCCACAAGGCTATCATGTTCGAGAAGCAAATCAAAAGGAAATGTTACAAGTCTAGCCTCGGGTCAAACAAGCCTAACTATCAAAGGGAAGATAGATTCAGTTCTTACAAGGACTCTAAACCGTTTTCTAAACCAAGAACTGAAGAACAGAACACCAAAGGCAAAGATAAGCCTACAACCTCCAAAACCCGCGACATACAATGCTTTAAGTGTAAAGGATTTGGGCATTATTCCAATGAGTGTTCTAACAAAAGGGTGATGATCATCAAAGACAATGGAGATATAGAATCCGAAGATGAACATTCAGAAACAGAAGTTATGGAAGAAAATGTGGAGTTGCCACCCAAAGAAGAGCTTTTAGTCACTAGAAGGACTCTGAATCTTAAGTCCAAAGCTACGAGTGATGAACAGAGAGAGAATCTATTCCACACTACGTGCATTGTTCACGGCAAAGTATGCAACCTTGTGATAGATGGAAGAAGTTGCACCAACGTAGCAAGCGAGTCAATGGTTAAAATGCTTGGGCTGAAAGTAACCAAGAGATCAACGCCATATAAGCTTTAATGGCTCAATGATGTCGTAGAATTAGAAGTTGAGAAGCAGGTCTTGGTTCCAATATCTATTGGAAAATATGAAGATGAGATACTATGTGATGTGCTACCAATGGATGTTGGTCATATTCTTCTTGGAAGACCGTGGCAATCTGATCGTAGGATTATGCATGATGGGTTTACCAATAGATATTCATTTGAGTTCAAGGGGAGAAAAACCGTATTGGTTCCTCTAACACCTCAAGAAGTTCACCAAGATCAGCTGAGCATGAAAAAGAATAAAGCACAAGCCGACAACATTACAAGTTCATCAAGTAAGCTCCTCGTTAAGCAATCAAAGGGAAGTGATACTCCTCATTTGCTATTTTTTTAAAAGAATGTTTTAATCTAACTAAGCCTATGCAGGACATGCCTAGCAAGATTAGAATCCTTTTGCAGGAATTCAAGGATGTATTCCCTGAGGAAAACCCACAAGGCTTACCACCGATCAGAGACATTGAGCATCAAATTGATTTTATACATAGAGCCTCTTTACCAAACAAACCAGCCTATAGAACCAATCCGTTGGAGACTAAGGAACTTCAGCAACAGGTTAGTGAACTAATGGAGAAAGGGCATATCCGTGAGAGCATGAGCCCATGTGTTGTTCTTGTTTTGCTCGTTCCAAAGAATGATGGAAGCTGGAGTATGTGTGTTGATTGCTGAGCTATCAATAATATCACTGTAAAGTATCGCCACCCTATTCCTAGACTTGATGATATGCTTGATGAGTTGCATGGTTCTAGTATTTTTTCTAAGATAGATCTTAAGAGTGTCTATCACCAGATTAGGATGAATGAAGGTGATGAATGGAAAACTGCCTTTAAAACTAAACAAGGACTTTATGAATGGTTAGTAATGCTGTTTGGAATAACTAATTCTCCTAGCACTTTCATGAGGTTAATGAATCATGTTCTTAGAGAATTCATAGGATATTTCGTTGTGGTATACTTTGAAGACATCTTTGTATATAGCAAAAAACTTGATGAGCATGTTAAGTATCTAAGAATGGTCTTTGAAATACTTAGGAAGGAGACCTTGTTTACTAATCTTAAGAAATGTACTTTTGGAACGGATAACCTTGTTTTTTTAGGTTTTGTTGTAAGTACAGATGGTACAAAGGTGGATGGAGAGAAAATCAAAGCAATCAAAGAATGGTCGAGTCCTAAATCTGTTGGAGAAGTGAGAAGCTTCCATGGTCTTGCTGGATTTTATAGGAAATTTGTAAAGAACTTCAGCACTTTGGCAGCCCCTCTCACTGAAGTTATCAAGAAGAACGTTGGATTTAAATGGGAACAAGCTCAAGAAGAAGCTTTACAAACTATAAAAGAGAAGCTTACTCATTCTCCTGTTCTTGCTCTCCCTGACTTTAATAAAACTTTTGAGATTGAATGTGATGCTTCCGGGATTGGTATTGGAGCTGCTCTTAAACAGGAGAAAAGACCGATTGCGTTCTTTAGTGAAAAGCTTGGAGGAGCTACCCTCAACTATCCCACCTATGACAAAGAACTTTATGCGCTTGTTAGAGCTTTACACACGTGGCAACACTACCTCTGGTCTAAAGAGTTTGTTATACATACTAACCATGAGTCTCTCAAGCATCTCAAGGGCCAACAAAAGCTCACTAAAGGCATGCTAGATGGATAGAGTTCATTGAGAAATTCCCTTATGTGATCAAGTACAAAAAAGGTAAAAACAATGTTGTAGCCGACGCATTGTCTAGAAGGTATGTTCTCTTAACCTCTCTTGAGACTAAGCTGCTGGGCTTTGAGCATATTAAGGAGTTATACACCACTGATGTTGATTTTAAGGATATATGTGCTTCTTGTGAGAAGTTTGGAAGTGGTAAATTCTATAGAGCCGAAGGATTTCTCTTCTTTGAGAATAGATTGTGCGTACCTAATTCATCTTTAAGAGACTTGTTTGTCAAGGAAGCTCATGTAGGAGGTTTAATGGGACATTTTGGCGTGGCTAAGACACTGAACGTGATGCAAGAATATTTCTATTGGCCTCATATGAAGAAAGATGTGGAGAAAGCGTGTGAAAGATGTGCTACTTGTAAGCAAGCCAAATCTAAAGTTCAGCCCCATGGTTTGTATACTCCCTTGCCTATTCCTTTGCATCCATGGCATGATATTTCTATGAACTTTTTTGTTGGGTTGCCTGGGACTAAGACTGGAAAGGACTCCATTTTTGTGGTTGTTAATCGGTTCTCAAAAATGGCACATTTCATACCTTGCAATAAAATTGATGATGCCATAAACGTTTCTAGGTTTTTCTTTAAATAGATTGTGAGGATACATGGCATGCCTAGGACTATATTTTCTGATAGGGATACTAAGTTTCTTAGTTTCTTTTGGAAAAATCTCTGGTCTAAGCTAGGAACTAAGCTGATGTTCTCTACTACTTGTCACCCGCAATCTGATGGTCAAACCGAAGTAGTGAATAAAACCTTGTCTACTTTGTTGCGTGCGTTGATTAAAAAAAACCTTAAGACTTAGGAGGAATGTTTGCCTCATGTGGAATTTGCTTATAATCATGCTAAGCATTCTGCATCTAAGTATTCTCCTTTTGAGATTGTATATGGGTTCAATCCCATATCACCTTTGGATCTAATGTTTTTACTTTTGAGTGAAAGAGTTAGTCTAGATGTAAGAAATAAGGTTGAGCTTGTTAAACAGATCCATGAGAAGGCAAGGAGCAATATACAAAACAAAACCGAGTTGTACGCCAAGCATGCCAACAAAGGAAGAAAGGAGGTGGTCTTTAAAGAAGGAGACTTACGGAGAGGTTTCCCAATGAAAGAAAATCCAAGCTAATGCCTCGGATAGATGGACCTTTTGAAATCGTCAAGAAGATTAATGACAATGCCTACCAACTAGATCTTCAAGGTAAGTATAATGTGAGTTCTAGCTTTAATGTTACTGATTTAGTTCCTTTCCTTGTAGATGAACCAGATTTGAGGACAAATCATTTTCAAGTGGGAGAAGATGATATGATCATGGCTACCAAAGGAGCTAAAGAAATTATGGAGAATGAGGAGCAGCTAGAACTAGAGCTTAAGGGAGACAAAGATAGAGCAAAGGAGCCGCTTGAAGCTGTGGAGAATAAGGAAGAAGGAGAAGATGCCTTACACATTCCTCTTGGTCCAATAACTCGGTCCAAGTCACTCAAGTTCAAAGAAGCTCTCAACAAACTCCTACACACAATTCCGGGCCAACTTGAGTATGCTTATCCAACTACACTGGTTGTGATTCAAGCTACCTAAGTCTTCATCAAGAGAGGTGTTATGGATTGCACTCTTTTTCCTTCCTCTTAGTTTTGTCCCAATGGGTTTTCTAAGAGAGGTTTTTAATGAGGCAAGCCCATAACATTCTACCCCAGCCTCTTGATGAAACCAAAGCCCACTCTATATCATTTTATCAATTCGGCGAACAAAGGAAGAGGAAGGATCAAGTCAAGACTTGTTTTGAATCTAGTCTTTGTTATTTATTTCTCTTGTTATTTCCTAGGTGTTGCGAAACTCTATATGTATCCTCTCTTGTTCTCTCTTTCATTTCATCAAACTTTTTAATCCAAAAACCTTTCTCTAAGTGTTTGATCATTTCGCTTGTTTAGTGTATTCGGATTCCATATCCTTGCATTTTCAAGCTTTCGAAAGTTTAAGAGACATTCCGCATCTCTTAGAAGTTTCTTACAATCCACGAATCAATCCATATTGATCACTGTTCGTATACAATCCACGAAGTAGCATCAAGGGATGAGATTCTCACCAAGGATCATATCATCCGCTGGTTCTAAATGGAAAACAATACTTTTTTGGCAAGAGATTCCTTGATGCCAGCAAATCAACTAAAGTTTTCCGCCACTGTTAGTGAGTTCTTCTTCGGCTCTCTATTCACTTAGATTAGAACTTGTTAAAAGTGCAGATCTGAGTGGGTTCTAACCTCTGTCTCCATCTCTACCAGAAAATATGCCTTGTTCCATTTATTTTCTATTGTAGATCTTTATAGATCTAGTATTTGTTTCGGGCCTTGGTGCTTTGTTCTACTGCTGAAGACGTTCTTAAAATCTGGTTCGAAACCTTTGAATTCCCGGTAAATGACTCTCCGACGAGTTGCATTGATTTGAAAGAGATCTTATTAAAAAGTAAAATAAAAATGGAAAAAGAGATCCCTTTTTACCATTTTGGGCAAATATGATTTTATGGCCTCTTAACAACATGGAAAAATCATTTAAAGAACTTTTTTGAAGTATCTCCTGCTTCTCATCAACCTATTCTCTCCTTCCTTGCTTATGCTTGTTAGAATTTGGACATGTACTCGTTATTGACTCATTGAGTCATCTCAGAACTCGGGATAATCCCAGATGGAGAACAAGAATTTTTTTTGGCTAAAGCTTCCACCAATGTTGGCGAGTTCACATTCGTTTTTGTGTTCCACTCATTTTCTAGTGAAGATCTTTCTAGATCTCTACTAAGTATTTATTTCGAGCTCTAGTGCTCTGTTTTACTTGATTTTTGGTTGGAACCTGGGAGTTTTCCGGCGAATCCCTCTGCACCTCCGGTGATTTTTCATACCTAAACGATATCCCATTGACGAAAGAAAAAAAAAATTAAAAAAAAAAAACAAAACAAAAAAAAAACGATCGAACGAGCTTCTTTTTTCTCACTTGCGGTGAAGTTGATTTTAGGCCCATTTTGACAATATGAAAAAACTCCATTCCATCAAGCTTTGAGGGTTTGAAGACAATTTGGCCCACATTAAGTGTGAAAGCTAAATGGGTTTGTCCCAAAATAATTAAATGGGATTCTGCTGGTCAGCAAGTTTCTTGGGCAAAAGGCAAACATGTTCTAATTTTTGGCTTTTGCTAGCCTAATAATTATTAAAAGCTCAAAGCCAATTTGTTCATATCAAGTTGTTTCAATTAAAAGAGAGACATTTTACAAAAACTTCCTCCTATATGGAGAGATCTTTGAAATCAAGAGAGATTTTTGTACTAAGCCTAAAATTTTTGTTACGTTCTCTTCATTCCCTCTAAGTTGTTATGATGCAAAATTTTCTACTTAATGAAGAGCATGTTAGGTTTCAGCCTAGCTTTCCGGTTGAAATAAACCGAGATAAAGTCCGGGAAAGCTCATCGTGGATTAGCTTTCTCTAAGAATATGGTTTACCAACCTTAATGTTTATGTTTGGCTAGAGGGAGGTTATCGGTTTTACCATGACTATCTCCCTCCAAATCTCTTACCCTTTAGTTCACAAACTTTGATTCCCCCGATGGGATTACCGTATGTTCAAAGCGTGCTCCCAAGATCGTTAATCGTGGACCATGAAGTACAATTTCTCTCCTTCACTATTTTGGAAGCCATCTACCTTTTTGCATGGCAATGGATATTTTCTTGGAAGGGCATCTTTGATGTGTCGATCTCGAGGGATCTTCCTCACCCGACTTGCGACCTCTCTTTTCAGGAATTGGATGTGTTATCATCTCAAGGGCTTGTTAATAGTTTAAAAAAACACATGAAATCTTAGCTAGTACGTGTGGGAATGATTTTGGTGTTTGAGAAGGTTTTTGTCTTGGCCTCATAAACTTTGTTGATGGATCATGTGGCTACTCTATTCTATGTAGTTTACTCTTTTGGTGTTATGGTATTTAGACCAATCTATCCTTTATTTATTTGTAGTTGTTTATTTTTTTTTAATTTGTATTCAGGAGGTGTATTACGATGAACACATCATTCTTTATAGTTTTATCGTCTTTTTTAAGTTGTATGTTTTTCGCCAAACTCTTTTTAGGAGAAAGTTGTGAGTATATTTTAATGAACAAGGTGTTTGTTAAAAAAAGAAAAAACAACAATAAACCAAATAATCCAAACCAAAACCAAAACCAAATAATCCAAATTGAACCGTATCCGAAAAATCAACAAAAGTCTATACGACACCGTTTCTCATAAACCAAAAACCCTAAATAGTAAATATTGACAAGAATCGAAAAATTTCACTTCTGATCAATTTCGAAATGTTATCGTTAATCATCAGAAGATCTCGAAGCAGATTCATCCATGGAATCAAAATCACAAGTATTTCAACTTCTTGTAACTCTTGCTCAGATGCAGATTCAGTTTTGGTTTCTAAAAGAAGCTTCAATTCAACAACTGCGTCAAGCTCTTTTGGATTCGATTTCGGAAAAATCTCTACTCTGAATCAGAGATTTGGTAATTACGCTTACTCTGGGAGTCGGTTCGTTTCAGCGACTCGATCATTGAGCTCAGAATCTGTAGCTGTGGCTACTACTTGTGATGGACTTACGGTAGAACGGATCATAGCTAATCAATGGCCGATTTTAGATGAGAATGAAAGTGATTGGAAGAGTCACGCTGCAGCAATTGCACAGTCTATTCAAGTCATCAAGAGACGATTACAGGTAAATTGTATTTACTAGCTTTCCATTGTCACACTTTAAAATGAGTTTCTTCTGTGATACTGTGACTATGTGAATACTCAAATCTTCTTGAGAATACATATACAGAATTGTGTTTATGTACGACTTCTTTTGGTTATGATTCTCAATTCTACTTGAGATGTGTGTGTATGTATGATTAGAATTAGTATTTGCCATAAACACATTTGAATTTTAGACTTTGCCTACTTGGATTTTGTACTCTTAATATATAGCCATAAACACATTTCAATCTTTATATGTTTGAATTTTAGACTTTCCTGAATCTTGGCATTTATCTCCATGAAACAGATATACCATTGGTGTTTACATAATTTTTACTCTTTGTTATGATTTTGGTAGTGGAAGAAACTTTTGGTGAGGCTGAAAGTGTTATCTGCAGAGCTGAATAAGGCTGATCTTTGGAACGATCCGACTCATGCTGGTAAGATAAGCCGGGAGCACGGTTCGCTTATGGGAAAAATGAAAGGAGTTATGACATTTGAAAGAGAACTGCTTGAACACGTTGACATGTTAAAACTCGCTAAAGAGGAGAACGATTCAGAGTTAGAATCGGTGGGAGTTTTCGCACTCATTTCTCAAAATCTAGGCATGTGTTTCTTTTCTGTTTCTGTTTCCTGAGGTATAATTTATCTGAAAGTTTCGGGTTGTAGTTTAAAACGGCTAGTCTCAGAAATATGCAAAAAGTCATAGGGGAACTACTTGAGAGTTGAAACCAAAATTGCCAATCTGGCTTGTAATGTTGCTAACCATGATTATTTATTTCTGCTGCAGGAAACTTTGAAGGCATTAATGGACATGAGAAGGGTTTCAAAAGAGAAAGAACTTGAGGCTTTATTATCTGCGGAGAATGATCCTTGTTCCTGTTATATCGAGGTGAATTTTACAGACAATATGCATGAGATTATTCTGTCTCTGGCTTCATATTCTAAAGCTGAAAGGTCTGTTTAATAGGTTCAAGCTGGAGCTGGAGGAACAGAGAGCAACGATTGGGCATCAATGGTAATGGAAATGTACAAAACATGGGCTCAACGACGCAAATTCTCAGTCACTGTGGTTGATGAAGCGCCTGGAGAGATAGCAGGAATCAAGGTTTGCTTTTTTCTCTTAGTATATAAAATGAATTGTACATTTGTAATACAGGTAGAATCCAAAATGATAAAATCTTTATTGATTCACTTTAGCAAGAACACCATATCATGCAGAGACTTAGAAAATCCCATATACCACCCAACTTATTCAGGCCCACCGTCTTTCTTACATGTTATCTCTATAGCTAACCGATTCAACTATAGTTACTGAACTGTCTACCACTACTAACCACTTAGGCTAATTACTATGCTCCTGCCCTAGACTAACACAAAATTATCAGGATCACATCCAAAACCGTTGGCTCACTTATTGATCCAATTGTGTGGTTTATCCAATATTCACTGCAAAATCAAATCACATGTCTTGGCAATTGGTCAATTCTATAATTTTGAACCGTTGACTTACGATTGATCCATTGTGTTGATTAGCGTGCGACAATTAAAGTGAACGGTGAATACGCATATGGATACGCCAAAGCAGAAGTTGGAGTTCATAGGCTGGTGCGTATTTCCCCATTTGACAGTGGAAAACGGAGGCACACTTCGTTTGCGGCGGTTGCGGTGATTCCAATTCTAGGTGATGGGTCGACCCGTGTGCAGATCAATGACTCAGATCTCCGGATAGAGCGGTTCCGTTCTGGAGGAGCCGGTGGACAGCACGCTAACACAACGGACAGTGCTGTGAGAATCATTCACATACCAACTGGCATAACAGCAACTTGTCAGAACGAAAGGTCTGGTTACAATGTCTTAATTTATGTGTTACTTTTCTTCCACTCTTCCTTTTCTCCTATTTTAAAAAAAGAATTTTGGCTTGGGCTGGACAGAATCTGGTTTTGAGAAATGTGTAGGACAGAATTATTTTTGATTCGGTTCCGTTCGATTTGAATTAAGTTGTGTTGCTTTTGATTGGATTGGTTTTTATACCCATCCTTGATTTTGGTATGCAGGTCGCAGCATATGAATAAGGCTTCAGCAATGGCGGTACTACAATCACGGTTAGACCAACTCGAGATGGCTCGTCAGACAGCAATGAACGCTCAACATACACAATCACTAACCGAGATCAGCTGGGGAAACCAGATAAGAACTTATGTTCTCCATGTATGTAAAATACCGAATTCTCACAATTCTGCTGTACTTTTGAGTTTTATTAGCTGAACGAGCTGAGTCTTCTTTGTTTTTGCAGCCATATAGAATGGTGAAGGATCTGAGAACAAACTATGAGGTCTCTGATCCGGACTCGGTTCTTGAAGGAGACTTAGATGGTTTCATCTTGAGCTTCTTATCTTCTTCTTTAGACAAAGATGATCCGGAACATTAAGTATTATTAGGAACTTGAGCTGATCTTTGTCTTTTTAGAGTTAGTTTTGAAAGATTGGTTTAAAGATGTTGACATGATTGTCTTAAGAAAGTTCTTATGTTACTTGAACGTCTTTGTATTACTAAACTCCGAAAATGTTAGATTGGCGACTCATTCACTGTTTTTTAAATGGATCGAGTCATTTATAATCCAATATTACTTGTAGCATCTGTTACTACTTTTATTAATAAAAATTTATAATCCAAAAACCCATGAAATACTTAGTAATGCTTTTTTTGGTTCGGAAAGTGTTTTGAGTAAATTTTAAAATTTTTGAACGAACGATTGTAATACCAGTTTACTTGGGATGAACCGCGATGAATGTTTTTCAGAAAAGAACAAACTCTATTGAAATCCAACAAAACAAAACTAAAAAAAATACCAAAATCCAAACAGAAAACCAAACCAAAAAATCCAAACCAAGTAATTTTCTAAAAAAAGATAAAAACATCCTAAATCAAATCATCAACAAAGAAACTCAGATGTTGCCGGAAACTACTTCCTCCTCCGGAAAGAAGTATCTATTATGCAACATAATAGAATCAGCGGCAACAGGCTCGTTGTCTTGGTTCCTGTGCCATGTGTACTGCGCATGAGTCCTATTTTTGATATCCAAAACCGCATGACCAAAACTTGCCTCCCTATACGCCGAGTAACTTGGTTGTGGATCAATGAAACTGTTGGCGATTCCTTCGATGTTTCCTCCATCTCCGATAGTGATGTAAATAGGAGCAGAAGGATCTTTCACAGGAGAGCTCAAGCCATTGGTGATATTGTACTTGATATTAGAGATACGTTCGGATCTCTCGTAGGCATGAACATGACCAGACAAAACCAAATCGACCTTGCTGTTAACTAACCAAGACTCAAACATTAGTCTCATGCTCTCACCTTCCATGTAATGGTAGTTGTTACTGTTGTACCACGGCGAGTGAACCATGACAATCAACCATGGAGTCTCTTCTCTGTTCACCTTCTTCAACTCCTGGTCGAGCCAAATGTATTGAGGCGTATATTTACCTGAAATGAGATAACATGTTAATATATAAGAAAACTCAAGTAGCATTCAAATATATTAAGGTTTTCACGTGTTAGTTAATTACCGTAGGCAGAGTAGGAGGAGAGGACGATAATATAAGCAGAGGCGCGTTTGACTGAGTACCAAAGAGGAGAAGTACTCCCTGAAGCTTTGTAGGCGTTAGGGTAACGGTGAGTGTAGGGTTTGAAGGCGTGAGGCTCACCCTAATAAGATTCAAATGGTTAGAAAGAAACTACTAAACCAAATGACAAAATGACTAGATTAGAGAGAGTTATTATTTGACTTACTATGTTCGGAACGAAATCAATTTCATGGTTTCCAGCAGCATAGATGAATGGCTGAAAAGCTGCGCAAGGCTCCATGAATCTTCCCCAAGTATCCCATTTTCTCTGGTCATGGTTTGGGTGGTCGTCTGCGTAAGACAAGTCCCCGGCAAAGAGAACAGCTTGGCCTTTAGGGTTTGAGATGTAATGATACAATGTCTCGTTAGAAGCATAAGTTTGTCCAAGATCACCTACAAAGTACAAAACACAGTGTATTAGATCGTTTGAATAAACTCTATATTCAGATATAGTTTTCGAAAGATCGTTAAAACAAAAAAAAATGTACCAATGATGCCGAATGTGTATGGAACATCAGGTCCAACCTTTGGAGGAGTAGTGAAGGAGAATTGTCTTACGGATTTATCTGTACCAACCTCATAGATGTACTTGGTATCGTACTACCAAGATACAAGAAAAGGAACTTTAGAAAAGAAAAAAAGTGATGTTGTTACGAAGAAAAGTTAAGTTATAAAAATTACAAACCTCAAGTCCTTTAAGGTTAGCGTGATGGAGAAATCCAGAAGAATAGTCATAGAATCTGTAAGTCTTCGTGGAGGCGTGAGCTCTCTTCTTTGCCGGCTTTACGTCACTACCATTAGCAGCAATCCAGTAAGTAACGACATTAGAACCAGCGAGGTTTAATGGCGTAACCCATGAGACAATCATGCCACTTCCATCGTGATCTCCTTGGGTTAGATGAACCTAAAATTAAAGCCAACGATATACAATTTTGTATCTCATTTAAGCAATAGAATTTGGTATTACACATGACGATAATAGGATTTTGTATAACGAAGACGGTGGATATTTTTTTTTTTTTGAAAAGACTAAGATATGAACATCATCAGAAATATATTTGCTCTTTGTAAAACTTCAACGAAAATCTAAAAAAACTCTTCATAGATTGGGTGAAGCTTTTATTTTTAAAAAGTAATCGAGTGCTATTTTTTTTTTCTTCAAGTAAAAACATAATTTTTAAGCTTTTCTTCATCTTTGGAACAAAATTCCTAAACAGAAGCTAAAATAACAAAGAAAAATTATTGATAGAAGAAACAAATCAAGAGTAGAATGAGAAATCAAACCTGTTCAGGAGTGTTGTAACCATCGGGAGCAGGGAAAGTTTCGAGAGACATCTCAATGGATGGTAAAGCTTGACGAACATATTTACTAGTTGTTCCACCATTAATCACAGTGGTGATGCTTAAAAACAAAAAGGCGAAAATAACCAAATTCTTCATGTTTGATGAGTTTTTTCTTTGCTTGAAGAATACTAAGTTTGTTTGTGATTAGTGACGACGTGATGTTATATATAGGTTAAATAAAGTATTTTTTTTAATTAAAGAAAAAAGAAAGAGATAATATACAACTTTAAGGAATATCCTCGTACAAAAAGATTTTGTTCCATATTCTTGTTACATATTCGAGAAGAATTCGAAAATAAATTATATACATACTGAGTTTATGCATGCATGCGATTTCTAGGCATGCATGCGATTACGCATGCGTGTACGTAGGAATATATAAATACTAGAGATGATAATATTTTTGTTTTTAATAGTAGCAAACGTGATATCTCACGTTTTTAGATTTATTTTATTGCTGATTATTCATCCGTAATTGATAAAAGATTAAAACATCTTACCAATTGTTTATTGATTCAAATTTCTTGCATTTGTGTTTAGTTTTAATATAATAAATAATGTTTAAAATCCTTTATATATGGTATAATTTTTATTAAATATTTTTTATATGTTATTAACTTGACATTTTTAAATCTATTATAAATGGAAGATAACGATAACTATACATTACAATTATCTTCACACAATAGTTAATATTTCATAAAATTTTCGATATATCTTAATTTGTTCATTATATAAAAAAAAAAAATATATATATATATATATATATATATAAGTCTTGGTAAGACATCAGATGATTTTTTTAAAATATTATATCATAATTTTATATTTTTCGTATTTTGTTTTTGGTATAGAAGTATAAATTTTCAGTTTTTTAAAATTTCTCGATTATTATATAATTATCTTACAATAAAGTCAAAATATTTTAAAAAGCATTATATCTAATAAAATTTATCTTAACTAAAGAAAAAGAAATTTCAGGATATTAAAAAAATTTAGTGATTTTTAATAGTAATTTAACTTTTATACGAATATTTTTTTTATTTTATTTTGAAACATAAATGGTAATTTTTTTTAATTAAATAAATTTCTAAAAAATAGAGTAGTTTTAAACCACAGTAAAGTTTGTTAAGCTTATCCAAGTGCCTTCAATAACTCTTTTAGAATAACGACCAATGAATGTTTCATCTATTAGAGCATCAATCTTTTAGGAGAAGGAGGCTCGGATAAAGGTTTTAGAGACGCAAATGGAAGAGGAGAGGACCGAAAACTGCAAGAGAGCCGCAGAGATGGAGGAGGATCTAAGAGAGACAAAGAGGAAGTTACTCGAGATGGATAACTTCATGGCAGAGATGCGACGAGCCTTCCCGAGAGATCCGCCGAACCCGACCCCTTGATTTGTTTCGTTTATAATTTTGTTTTCGGTTTTTGTTTATTTATATTAGTATTTAGTTTTAAACTTTTTTTTATTTTATTTACAAATTCGAATTTATTATATTTAATTTTTTATATTGAGTTTTATATTCATTTATATTATAATTAATTTTATAATTAAAATTAAAATAATTTAAAACAAAAAAAAAATTTAATAATTTTTTTAAAATTTATTCAAAAAATTTAAATATCCGTCGGTTCTACAATAGCCAGACCGTCGGTAATTCTGTCGGTTTACCTTTGTCTGTTTGCCGTCGGTTTTAAACGATGTGTAAACCGACGAGAAACCCGTCGGCATACCGACGGTTTTGCTCGTCGGTTCCGGCGTCTTTTGTTGTAGTGACAAGTGTCGCCATGGTTGTAAGAAAAGTTGTCACTGGCCACCCCTAGATGCATGTTCATATATAATTAGAGATTCGAGGGTCTCAGACTTGTGTATTTTGGTTATATGTATCTTCTTGTGATTTAGTTGTTTAATTTCTTGAATATTTACATGTTTGTTTGTAATTTTACATGAAAAAATTCAATATGAGGATACTAACAAAGAGATCTTTCTCTTGAAAGAAATGCGATGGTATTATACTCACTAGTGCCTAAATATCAAATACATTCACTTGCTGAATGTTTTAAAAGGAACACCAGAATCTAGATATATATATATATATATATATATATATATATACGGTTTTCTCAGTTAGTTACATGTTTAGAGAAAAACGACTATATGTGGGGTTTTTAATCTGTTAAACACGTATTTGGAGGTTAGATTTTCTGACTAGGAAGAGAAGCTTTACATTCGAATTGAAACTGCTAGCTAGGGATCCTCATCAAGAAATTAGAATCGTCCTATTTACCGACCCTTTTTGATACATATAATTTTTTTTCATTTTTTTTACATCAAGATACATAATTATTTATTTATTTTTTTATATATTTTTTTTTTGATACATAACTGAGTTTCTTTGGTATTTAGTTTATATGTTGCTAGATTTACTAATATTTCCATTTAATTTTCTCTCATTATAATAATAATAATAATAAGTATTTGCATAGATTTCCGGGATACCAATCAGTTTTAGCCATTTTTTTACTATTTCAAAATATATTATAACTTACAATCAACTTCCCTTTTGGTGCATAATTTGATATTTTGCTATGATTTACTGACAGTTTTTATTGATAGAATTGAAATTAGAAACAAATCGTAATTGGTTAAAAATTTCTCTAATACCTTTTTAAACAAACTTTGTTTTACCAAATTTGTCCACACAAAAAGGGAATACTTTAATTCACATTTTAATTTGTACAAAAATTTCTACTCTCTCCTCAATCCTCTAATAATGGCTATATAAATACAAAATTCATGTTAATTTTCCTTGTGATTAATAAGATATACTTTACTTAAAATGTTTTTATTATAAACTGGAATTAGGAAAAATGGAAATACTTTCTGTTTAGGTAAATAATCGGGCCATCTTTATTACTTTTAGATTATAGTCTTAGAAAATTAATGCATGTATCTCAAAATGTTAAAGATACGGAACTTTGTTTTAAGATATATTTTGACACATGTCACAACCCAGTTAATCAAAAATTTGTAGTGTTGAAATGGCATGAGATGTATTTAACTCTATATAATCTGATTGTGTTGAACCAACAATTGATAAACCCTTATACCAAGCAAAACAAAGAAAACAAAAACACAAAAACAAAGGAGAATGTCGAGTATGATCAAGATAATGATGATGATGGCTTTGGTAATAATGGGCGTGAGAGCAAAAACTGTGACTGAGTGTCGTGAAACGGACTGCAAGTCCCATTGTCAAGACATGAACAACATGGCTTGTAATGGTTGTGTCTTTGGATGCACTGGCACAAGTAAGCAAGAATCTTCATTTCCATAACCAAATTCTTTATATATATAATCGGATCTATCTCATGCTTTGGAAAACTATTTTCGAAATATTTAGTTATATGGTATAATCAAAGTAAATGAAACAACTTCGTTTTCAGTATATGATTTACATTAATTATATTCACAAATGATGATTATGATTTATGATGTTTACAGGGGCTAACAAAGTAGAACAACGTGTCATATGTTACCGGAATTGCGATGTCGGTTGTGGCACTGATAATGCGTGCCATGAACGTTGTAAGAAAAGTTGTGGTTACCCACCCTTGATGAATCTCCATGGTTAGGAAAACTATTTTCGAAATGTATAATTATGTGGTCTAATCAAAGTGTATAAAACAACTTTGTTTTTAGTGTATGATTGTATTACAAATAATGATTGCGATTTCTGATGTTTACAGGGGCTAAAGAAGTAGACCAACGAGTCATATGTTACCGGAATTGCGATGTCGGTTGTGGCACAGACAATGCGTGCCATGATCGTTGTAAAAAAAGTTGTGGTTACCCACCCTTGATGAATCTTCATGGTTAGGAAAACTATTTTCGAATATATAGTTATGTGGTCTAATCAAAGTGAATAAAACAAATTTGTTTTCAGTGTATGATTGTATTCACAAATGATGATTATGATTTATGATGTTTACAGGGGCTAACGACGAAGACCAACGTGTCATATGTTACCGGAATTGCGATGTTGGTTGTGGCACTGACAATGCGTGCCATGAACGTTGTAAGAAAAGTTGCGGTTATCCACCCGTGATGAATCTCCATCTCTGATTTGTTGAGACTCATGGAATTGTAGAACTTTAATTTATTACATATTTCCCTTTGTGATTTAGTTGTTTATAACTTGGGGTTTTACATGTTTTGGTTTTAATTGGCATGAAAAATTCTATATATAAACATACTAAAATCTAATAAAGAGATTATTTTTTTGAAATAAATGTGATGATATAAAACTCACTAAAGTATAAAAATCAAGTACATATGCTTTTTGGATTTTTTTTTCATAGAATAACATAATCTATATATACATGAGAATAATAAATGAGTTGAAAATACATGTTAAGAGAAGAAAAAACGACCATGTACATGATTTTAACTTCTTAAACATTTATATGCGAGGTTCAAACTTAAATTCTTATTATTATTTTGAGCTGTCATACATAAATTACGGGCTTTATTTACATCGGCCTTTTTTATGAAGAATGAACTTTTTACAGCAATTTCAATCATCCTTTCATCCTTAGTGGTATAAAAATTCAGATCTCTATGGATTTCGGGAGATTATTCTGGATTTTATTAGGGATCCTCTTGGTTAACGAAAAAAAAGAAACAAATTCTGATAAACCGAAATAGAAAACCAAAATTTATATGAAAATCTAATACATATTTAATTAAAATTCATGCTCGGAGCAAAATTAAATATTTAACAGACCATATATTTTAAGGGGTGTTATTGGTTTTTGTATTTAGATAGAGTTATAAGATTTAGATGTTGTAAAGATTCTAGTGTTATTCAATTAAGAATTTTCAAAACTGTATAAAATTTTGGTGTTATTGGTTTATATATTTGTAAAAAGTTTTCTAAAATCTTTATAAATGTAGAGTTATTAGATTCATGAATTTATAAAGTCAATAAAAGTCTTATGTTATTCAACTTTTATGAAAGAATCTCAGTTGGTCATTGAATTTATGTTATTAGTTTATGGATTATATACATTTTTTTCTACAAAAGTTAAATATCAAAGTAAGCTTATATTCTCAAAATCATTCTCTATGATTTCTAGAAGAACTACTTACGTCACTTACCAGATTACTGCTGTGGTGACTAATAGGTTAAAATCCAAAGAGATGTGTCGAATGATGATCCTCTTTGCAATATGAAGCTGGGACTTCTCGAGACATATCACACTCGAACTGTCAATAATATCAATATCTTTCACTCTTCTTGTGATACTTTCACAATCAAGCACGTGCTAATGTTTAGTTTTAGAATGTCACCAAGCCAATAAAATTTCTAACTGATGACACATATAATATTCGTACACATAGATTTGAAAAATGGCAGTTAAAAGTGATGTGAACAATGAATAGAAAATACCAATGAACCTTGCTTCTGTATGATTGGTTCTGAGTAACAGAGCTTCGGTGTCTACATCCGAATCCATCTTAGTAACGTAGAGCTAGAGCAATGTGTAAGATATCTATAGAGAAGCTTTATAACTGGCGTGATGCTAATGGTGATCTCTTAGAGAAGTGAAATCTGCTATAGGGAAGGGAAAGGAATTCCACAATCTCTCCGTGCATTTGCTCGTGTTCTCTGTTGTACCATTCCTCATGGTGCTCAAACCAAATTATTCACTCTTTTTTACCATCTTTCGAGGCTAATGCCGAAAGTATTAAAAGTATAATGATTCTCAAAGTTGAATGGATTGTCAAAAGAAGCTGCACAAAATGATGGCCGACTAGCTCGGCTTCCTTTTAAAGATAGGGGCAGAGAGTTGGATGCACATAAGATCCTCTTGTCTCATATCAACTCATTAATTGAGGATCATAGTGCTTGCATCAAGGTACTATAGAACGCTTCGCTCAACTAATTGCGACACAGAGACTGGAAATGCAGATTTGAAAAAGGTTTATTAATAATTCGGTGCCTTTGCAGGAAATGGAAGAATCTAAATGCTATTTTGTATAACAAATATTTGTTGTTAGAAGGCAGATGGCAAGAGATCTCCTATCTGGTGAGCTTAGAGTTCTAAGATCTGCAGCTGAATGGCCCGGTCATTATTGCACAACAATAGTAAACATAGTAAAATATTTTGATACTCCATAAAAGTTTTATGATTATCCCGGGGAATTTATGAGATTCTGATAAAGCTAATCAACGAGATTAAACAAAACTCTCTAGTAATCATTTCAAATATTTAATTTATTTACTTTCTACATTTTTTTAAAGTTATCAAAACTCTTTCTAAAGTTAACATCCAATAACACCCCCTTAGATATATTATGCTTTACTTTGTAGACGATTATTCATCAATCGGAAACCTTGTAACGAAACCAAAGTGATGGAATAACATTAGCACTATTCAATTATGAAATAATATTTTATACTTTTTTATACTTACAATAATTATTTGATACTTAAAATAAAAAATACGTTTTACCCTTTTTATACTTCAAATAAATATTTGATACCTAGTACACATGTAATCGTGGTCTATCAAAGTGAATAAAAGAACTTTGTTTTCAGTGTATGATTGTGGCTCCGGATGGTGACAGCGGTGCGGTGCGGGACAAGCGGTTATATGGGTGCGGAAAATTTTTGGTGCGGTGCGGTTTAAAAAAAACGCATCATGCGAAATAAATGCGGTTAATGCGTAACAAGCGGTGCAGGACAATATATGAATAGTCAAAAATAAACAACATGTGGTGCGGTACAAATATTAGAATGGTAAAAATGTAAAAATCGGTATGGAATATAGATTTTAAATAAATATTAACAATCATAAATGAATTAATGATATTACCAACTGAAATTAATAAATATTTTACAAACTGAAACAAAATTTTGATATCAGTAAGTGTTTAAATCGAAATAGTTGTTTTATCTGATCAATAGAAAAAATACATTTATATATGATTTACGAATCACAAGTGTAATCAAATTATTTTAAAAGTTAAAGTTTTAGTTTATAAATATAACAAAATATATTTGTTGTAAAGAAATACATAAAATTTAAAATATCAAGTTTAATACAGTATATAATTTATTGAAGTTCTATAAATTTAAAAATATCGCAAACATCAATTCCAATATAATACAAGAAACAACTATCAAATACTTAAATTTCCCGGTACATATATATATATATGACTGTTGTGGTAATTTCACATGCATGTAAGGTTTTCATATATATGCATATCATGTTTAACATCTAAATAACCGGGATTTCGATCACCAAACTGGTGAAGATCTCGTATCATTCTTACAAATCGTAAACCGACGAACCTAAAATTAGAGCTCCAAATTACTATACTTTTTTATTTTTACATTTTTAGCATCTAAAATTAATATATAACTATGGTATGTATATAATGATTGTATATATCAATAACAATACCTCAAAAAGAAATTCAAAACTTTTAAAAACGTAAGTAAAATGAATATGGATTACTATGAAAATTAACTAATACTTTTATGTTGTCTCACTGTATACCTATATTAGTATGTCAAGTTAAGCCATATTTTTTTCAGATTTTTTTTGGAATTCAAAATATATATAAAAAACAATAGTACCAAACCGCAATAGCTCCAAACCGCACCTAATTATGGTTGTTCTTTTTAACTGTAGTTCTAGCAAGAAATCGTTCCTTATTTTACTTTTTAATTTCTTAAGTATTTATTTCTTTTGGACTCTGTGCAACTTAATAAGTATATCGCAGGAGATGAATGATAGACTCATTTTGATTCCGACTCCAGAAGAAGTGCGGTTAGCTTTGTTTGTTATTGACCCCACGAAAGCGCCAGGACCAGATGGGTTCTCTGCAAGTTTTTTCCAAGCTTTTTGGAGTTCTATTGGCTCTGATCTGGTTAAAGAAATCCAAGATTTCTTCATTTCTGGGATTTTCCTGGCTAGTCAGAACCTGACCAATATTAGGTTAATTCTGGAAGGAAATATTCCTAAAAAGGTTTCGGATTTCAGACCTATTGCTTTATGCAATGTGTAATACAAGGTTGTAGCAAAGTTTTTCACTAAACGCCTCTTGTCTATCCTGCCGAGTTTAATCTCCGAAAATCAAACGACATTTTTTCCGGGGATAGCAATTACTGATAATGTACTCATCACTCATGAGACTCTTTACTATCTGAGAACATCTAAGGCGAGGGTTTATGGCTCTATGGCGGTGAAAGCCGATATGAGTAAAGCCTACGACTGCATTGAATGGAGTTTCTTAGAAGCTGTGCTTACAAAGCTTGGTTTCCATCTTGTATGGACTAATTGGATTATGGAGTGTGTAACTTCTGTTTCATATTCTTTTATAAATAATAGTTCGCCTCAAGGATAGGTAAAACCATCTCGGGGAGTACGACAAGGCGATCCTCTATCGCCATATTTATTCATCCTTTGTACCGAAGTGTTTTCTGGCTTATGCCTAAAATCTTAGCAACAAGGACGTCTCCCAGGGATAAGATTGTTGCTACATAGTCCCAGAGTTAATCATCTTTTATTTGCAGATGACACTATGTTTTTTTGTAAAACAAATCAGGCTAATTGTGAAGAACTTGCTCGTATACTGAAGCGCTATGAGCTGGCACTAGGGCAGTGTATAAATCTGAAAAAATCTTCAATCACTTTCTCCTCAAAGGTACCTAGAAGTCAGAAAATAAAGGTTATGAGTTATCTTGGTACTGATATGGAAGGAGGGTCAGGCAAGTATTTAGGGATTCCAGAGAATTTTGGCAAGAAAAAGAAAGATATTTTGCGAATATTGTGGATAGGGTCAGACAAAGAGCATTTTCTTGCACTTCAGGGTTCTTACCGCCAACAAGAAAGAATGTTTTATTAAAGACTATCCTCGCGTCGATACCTACATATTCGATGACTTGCTTTAAGCTCCCGGTCTCTATTTGCAAACAACTTCAATCCCTATTAACTCGTTTTTGGTGGGATGATAAACCGGATGAACAAAAGATGAGCTGGATTGCTTGGGAGAAGCTTACATAGCCTTTGAATGCAGGAGGGTTAGGGTTCTGCGAGTTTGAAGCCTTTAACGATGTTCTCCTAGCAAAGCTTGGATGGCGAATTCTACAATCACCAGATTCCCTATTTGCTAAGCTCTTGTTAGGGAAGTATTGTCACGATTCCTCTTTTATGGAGGTCCCATGTCCGATGAAATCTTCACATGGATGGATGAGCATTCTCGCTGGTCGAGAAGTTTTAAAATTAGGCTTGGGCTGGCGTATCAGTGATGGTACTTAGATCAATCTTTGGTCCCAGCCATGGTTATCCGCTGACGCTCTTTGTGAGTGACTTGCAGGATCCCACTACCAATCAATGGAGCCTTGACAAGATTCAGAGCTTACTAGAGGAGATCAGTTTGCGATTCCACTAAGTGCAACAAAGCGGCCGGATCATAGAGCTTGGTTACCGGTGAAGAATGGTCAGTATTCGACTAAATCGGGTTATGAGAGAAGAGCGGTGATTACTGCCAGCCAAGAAGAACAAGATTTTGATTGGCAAAAATTTATATGGCGTGCTAAAACTCTTCCTAAGGTTCGACATCTACTTTGGCGTATGGTGAAGAATTCCCTTCCGACAGGTGAAAACCTAGTTAGACGAAAAATAACTGAAGATGCAAGTTGTAAGAGGTGTGGTGTGCTGGAATCAACTCTTCATATATTTAGAGACTGTCCGTTTGTTTATGATGTTTGGGTGTCAGCTCCAAGTCTCCTAAATATTGGTGATGAAGAAGGCTCGATCTTCGACCTGATCACTAATGCTAAGGACATGGTAGCACTAAGACCTGTTGGTATTTCGATATCCCTTTTTCCATGGATTTGCTGGAACATTCGGACTGCTAGGAACAAGCTTCTCTTCGACGACAAGGATTTCTCTCCGGTGGAGATAGTCACAAAGTCTATATTGGAGGCAAAAGTTTGGGCTGCAGCGGAAGAGTCTATTAACCAGAGACCCGAACGATTACAAGACGTGTCTCAGGAAAAGGAAAGCTCTTGGGCCCAAAGCCAAAAACAATTCCTTTGTTTCGTGGATGCTTCTTGGCAGCCATCTTCACTTAGATGCGGCTTGGCGTGGATTATTAAAACAAGAGACTCATCCGTGGAGTACACTTCAGCGACGGTGGCAAGACATGTCGGGTCAGCGTTGGTGGCAAAGACCATGGCTGTTTCGGAAGCTTTATCCTCGCTTAGAGAAAAGCATCTGGATATTATTCAACTCCTCTTTGATTGTCAGATTTTGGTTGGACTTCTGAATTAATCGGAATCTCACAATGAGATCTATGGATTACTAGAAGACATTAGAGACATTGCAAAGTCTTTTCTGAACATTAGTTTCTCTTTTATTCTTAGATCGAATAATTCGGCAGCAGATTTTGTTGCTAAGTTGAGACTTGTACCCTTTGCTATCTGAATAAAATTCTATTTCGTGACAAAAAAAAAAGTACATGAATGGAAACAAAAGTTCAAAACACATTGTGGTACACGAAACGCGCTGCACATTCAGGGCATGTATTCACAAATATTGATTATTAAATTTCTATGGTTAGGAAATTGAAATATATAGTTATGTGGTCTAATCAAAGTAAATAAAAGAAATTTGTTTTAGTGTATAATTGTATTCACAAATGATGATTATGATTTCTGATGTTTACAAGAGCTAATGAAGTGGACCAACGTGTCATATGTTACCGGAATTGCAAGGTCTGTTGTGGCACTGACAATGCGTGCCATGAATGTTGTAAGAAAAGTTGCGGTTACCCACCCTTGATGAATCCCCATGGTTAGGAAAACTATTTTCGAAATATATTGTTATGTGGTCTAATCAAAGTAAAATAAAACAAATTTGTTTTGGGAGTATGATTGTATTCACAAATGATGATTATGATTTATGATGTTTACAGGAATACAGGGGCTAACAAAGTAGACCAACGTGTCATATGTTACATTGTGATGTTGGTTGTGGCACTGACAAATTGTTAGTGACAATGTGTACCATGAACGTTGTAAGAAAATTTGCGGTTACCCACCCTTGATGAATCTCCATCCATTGAATGTTGAGACTCAGGGAATCATGGACTTGTGGAACTTTAATTTATTATACATTTTCTTTTGTGATTTAGTTGTTTATTACTTGGATTTTTACATGTTTCGGTTGTAATTGGCATGAAAAAAATTCTATATATAAGCATACTAAAATGTAATAAAGAGATTATTTTGTTGAAATAGATATGATGATATAATACTCACTAAAGTATAAAAATCAAATACATATTGCTTGTTGGGTTTGTTTTCAAAGAATACCAGAATCTAGAAAATATATATTAGAATAAAAATGAGTAGAAAATACATGTTAAGAGAAGAAAAAACGACCATGTACATGATTTTAACTTCTTAAACATGTATAAGTGACTTTTAAATCAAGGACATATTCAACAAGATATGTTTGCGTGCTACAGTGGAATTAAATCATCAAGAAAAAGAGTTCAATTGGCAAAGGCTCATTTGGCAAAGTAAGACACTACCAAAGATCAGACATTTGTTATGGAAGATAGATAAAGAAGCATTACCAGTTGGGGAGAACCATGCACGACGTGGAGTAGCTTAAAATGTTGTATGTGTACGATGTGGAGAACAAGAAACATCGATTCATGTCTTTCGTGATTGTCAGTTTGCACAAGAAGTATGGGATATGGCGCCAGTACAACGACTACACAATAATGTTAGTAGTTCGACATTGGAGTTCATTGCCGCTTCAAAGTATATGATGACTCTCCCTCCTACGGGAATGACTGCTTCGTTATTTCCTTGGATTTGCTAGAACATGTGGACTGCTCGAAATCAACTTGTGTTTGTTGCGAAGCACTTCACTCCTTGGAACATTATCAAAAAATCAATAGCTGAAGCAAAAACATGGAATGACGCTCAAGAAGGGATAGCCAAATCTACTCGAAGAGAGTGGCGTGATGACACAGGGAGGAGGACAAAGAAGTTTCTTTGTTTTGTGGATGCTGCCTGGAATGCTTCTATGTTAACAAGTGGTATTACTTGGATTACTTGATCAAGTGACTTTTCCTTCGAAAGAGCTATGTCATTGCCGAGAACGCATGTGGGTTCTGCTTTAGCTGCTGAAGCAATCGCGATTTGAGAAGCCTTAAGTGACCTACTCGCATACCACTTAGATGATATTCAAGTTTTTTCAGATTCACTTCAATTAATTCAGCTACTTAATGCTGATGTTTCTCACAATGACATCTATAGAGTTTTGGATGACATTCGAGAACTTAGTTCTTTGTTTTCTTCTATTTCTTTTTCTTTTATTCCTCGTTTAAATAAGTCGGAAGCTGATAAGCTAGCCAAGGCGACACTTGTATCACTTCTTCATTAATAAAATTTTCGTATTCATGACTCAAAAAAAAAAAAAAACATGTATAAGTGAGTTTCAAACTTAAATTCCTATTATTATTTTGAGATGTCATACACAAATTATAGGCTTTGTTTAGAGCGGCCTTTCCGATGAAGAATGAACTTTTTTTTATAGCAATTTCAATAATCCTATTCATCCTTAGTGGTAAAGAAATTCAGATCTCTATGGATTTCGGAAGATTAGTCTGAATTTCATCAGGGATCGTCTTGGTTAACAAAAAAATAAAAAATTTGATAAACCGAAAAAACCAAATTTATATGAAAATCTAATACATATTTAACTAAAATTCAAGCTCGAAGCAAAATTATATCTATAACAGACCATATAATTTAGATTATGTTTTACATTGTAGACTATTCTTCATCAATCGAAAACCTTGTAACGAAACCAAAGTGATGGAATAATATTAGCAATATTCAATTATGCAAATAACATTTTATACCTTTTTTATACTTCAAATAAATATTTGATACTAAAAATAAATAATATTTTATACTTTTTATACTTTAAAGAAAAAAGTATGTTTTACTTTTTATACTTCTAATAAATATTTGATACTTAGTATACGTGTAATCATTAAGAACAATTGTAATTAGTAGAGGAAATCAAAGTAGAATATAAAAGAACTATTTTTGAAATATATAGTTATGTGGTATAATCAAAGTGAATAAAAGAACTTTGTTTTCATGATTGTATTCACAAATGTTGATTATTAAATCCCCATGGTTAGGAAATCGAGTTATAGTTATGTGGTCTAATCAAAGAACTTTGTTTTCAGGGATATTGCTAAAACTATATCCAAAATTGAGTTTGAATGCAAAAATAGACCATAAATTGAAACAAATGCAAAACTAGATCCAAAAGGATATGGAAATTACGTTAACCATTTTATTTACAAACAAAAAACAAAAATTGCGATTAATATTCTAACATTCGCTCGGCTTACACTTCATGAACGAAGTCTCAGAGTAGACTTCGTCCATGACTCCAAAAGTATGAAACCATAGTTAAATCTTAAATTTAAATTAGAAAAATAATAAAAAATAATTTCATTGCAATTTTTAAACAGAAATTAAGTTCATCTAAATACAAATTTTAGAAATTAAAATTTCATAAAATTTCACTGTAATAAAGCATGTAAGATTGATTATGTTGTAGGAAACCCAAGAGCGATTGTAGGCTTCACAGGAAAAGTCTGCAACCGTAATTAAGTCTTAAAATTAAATTAAAATAAATTATAAAAAATATTTTGATCAAAATTTTTGATAGGTAAATTATTTTGAATCAAAGCTAAAGGTTCAAAACTAAAAGTTCATAAAATTTCATTAAAATAAGCCATGTGATGCAAACCATGTGAGACATAATAGATTTAGGTTTTGCCAATAGGTAAGAATCCATGTATTTATCTTTAGGGTTAGACTTAATTTGATATTTTTTGATATAAAATGTCGATCCTTCGTATAGTTGTTAGATTTTAAATATATTATACTATTTTGATGTCAAATGTAAGTATTTGTTAACAAAAAGTGAAAAAATATTCGAATTTTAGAGTTTAGGGTATATAGACTTCGCGGGTGAAGTCTCATATGAGACTTCATGTATGAAGTTTGTAACATTTTGTGAGCATAGACTTTCCTGTAAAAGTATGAAATTAAAAAAAAATTCAAAAATTTAAAATTCGAATTTCAAAGGTGAAGTCTAAAATTTCAAAGGTGAAATCTGAAATTTCAAAGGTAAAATCTGAAATTTGATATGTGAAATCTGAAATTTCATGTCACATATGAAATTGAAAAGGTGAAAGATGACATTTCAAAGGTGAAGTCTGAGATTTCAAAAACATTTCAAAATTTTTGAAAAATTTCAAAAGTTTCAATAAATTTCAAAAAAAATTAAAAGTTTCAAATTTCATAGGTGAAGCCTGAAATTTCAAAGATGAAGTCTGAAATTTCAAAGGTGAAGTCTGAAATTTCAAAAGTGAAGTCTGAAGTTTCAAAAAAATCGAAAAAATTCAGAAAAATTAAAAAAAAATCTCCGAATTTCAGAGGTGAAATCTAAAATTTCAAAGGTTAAGTCTGAAATTTTAAATGTGATGTCTAAAATTTCAAAAGTGAATTCTGAAATTTCAAAAAAAAAATCAAATTTTCAAAAAAATCGAAAAAATTCAAAAAATTTCGAATTTCCGATGTAAATTCTGAAATTTTCAAGATGAATTTTAAATTTCAAAGGTAAAGTTTGAACTTTTAACCTAACCCCAGTTTTACCTCCCATATATTAACTCAATTTTCTCTTTTCTTCTCAAACCTTTCTCTTTCTCTCAAAAACGGCACATCACTCTCTTTCTCTCTCTAAAACCTCGGTAAATTAGCAAGGATCTCTCCACCTTACTGTCCTCGGTAAGATGTTGCTTTTCTTGTTCTTTCTCCATTTTCGTCGCTATTAATCTTTCTTTAAAAATGTTATTCTCTTCATAGCTCATTATTGTTGCGTTTTGTTTACCGACGTCTTTATCCTATTAACTTATGTTTTTATGCTTGTGACATATCTGAGGTGTAACACCACCAGAAAATAGTTAAGTTCGTTTATTCTTTGGATTCATACAATAATTTATGTTCCAAAACAAAAGTTCAGATGTATAGAGTGAACCTTGGCTTTCCAATACTAAAGCTGTTACACCTATTGGACCACCCAACTCCACAAACTATGGTCTAACGGTTAGTGAGCTTATATTCCCTCTCTCTAAGGATTGTAATCTTGAGACTATACGCCTTCACTTACCTCAGTATGAGGAGCTTATTCGATGTATCATTCTCAGCTCGTCCCCACTACAAGATTCATTGTTGTGGCTCCCTAAGAAGTCGGGCGTTTATACTACAAAATCTGGGTATAACCTTGCTAAATCCTTAGATTCATCCTCAACTGAGGACTGAGGATTTAAATTGGATAAATCATCTTTAGAAAATCCCAATTGCACCTAAGATAAAGACCTTTTTATGGAAGGCAGCAAATTGTGCCTTAGCTGTTGATTCAAACCTAGCTAAAAGAGGCCTTGATGCCTCTGCAGGTTGCAGACTCTGTGGGGAAATTGAAGATGGATGTCACCTTTTCCTGCATTGTCCCTTTGCAGTACGTGTTTGGGAGCTTATCCCCTGTCTTTACAAACCTATTGGAGCTGCTATCTCCTCCATGGCGCAGCTACTTCGGGTTATTTCTAGGACTGTGAATCTTCCTCCTACTGGCCTTTCTACATCTCCTATATCTCATTGGGTGCTTTGGAATCTGTGGAAAGCTTGTAATCATTTGATATTCGAGAACCGCACCTTCTCGGCTGAGGATACAGTTTCCAAGTCGATAAAAGATGCCAAGTCATGGGCTGCTGCACAAGGAGTGCCCTCAAATCAACACCGCCCTACTTTAGTCCCCCCAATCATCCCCTACAGTTGTGCGCCAGTCACCTGTTTGTAGATGCTGCGTGGAGTGCTATTTCGGGAACATCCGGCATGGGATGGACCTTTACTAGCTCCTCCTCTCCAGATCCCATGCTCTCCTCTACTCAGAGGAGATTCGTATCATCTGCCCTGGTGGCGGAAGCTCTGGCCATGCGTAGTGCGCTTTCAATGGCGACCTCTTCCTTGGCGTTGGACTCCTTAGCTGTCTTCTCGGACTCTCAAGTCCTTATCTCCCTTATCAAAACCAAAAGCTATGTAATCGAGCTACGCGGTATCTTGCATGATATTGCCCAACTTAGAGCTTCTTTTGTTTCTATCTCATTTTCATATATTGGACATCGTTTTGATTCTGTAGTTGATGGGCTAGCCAAGGCAGCCCTCCTTGCTGTTAACAATCCCTCCATTAATGGAGTGTAAGCTACGGTTTTCATTATATCATATTTTTTGTTCAAAAAAAAAAAAAGTTCAGATCTGAATCTTCAATTTTTTGTACGTTATGATTTGTTTTTTTGGAATTTCATCTAGAGGATTCATAATGAATTTCAACTTGAAGTCTAAAATAGTTTATGTCGAGTATGATTTCTGAAATTTTTGTTTATTTATATGGGTTTCTTGGCGTTATTTTTGTGTTTGTATATGAGTATTCGTTTTTCCCTTTATTTTTAAAGATCTCGATTTACACTAAGACTTCTCTGATTGACTTCACACCTAGACTTCACTGTAAGATTTTACACCCATACTTCACTGTGAGACTTCACATATTGACTTCATACCGAGACATCACAGTGAGACTGCACACCAAAACTTCACAATGAGACTTCACACCGAGACTTCACAATGAGACTTCACACCGATACTTCACATTGAGACTTTGCACCGAGATTTCACAACGAGACTTCACTGTGAGACTTCAAACAAGGACTTCACTGTAAGACTTCACACCCAGACTTCACTGTGAGACTTCACATCGAGACTTCACTGTGAGACTTCACATCGAGACTTCACAGTGAGACTTCACACCGAGACTTTTTTGGATTCCCGTAGCATTTAAATTCTTTCATATAATGATGTAGATGTAAGAACAAATAATTGTAATCCTCCTTCTTGGATTGTAAATATCTTGTACGATAATATTTCCAATTAATAAAATTTATATTGACAAAGAAAGTACTTCTTGCGAAACCTATTACTTTATACATCAAGTCTTAATTTAACAAAAATAAAATTGCAAAGTCCTTAATGAGAACCTTGTTCTTGTTCTTCTGAAATGCAAAGTTAAATAACAAAAAAAAAAGAAGTCATAATTAGCTAGGCATATAGTAGTGTTCGTGAAAGAAGACTTCACTTCTAGATTCTAACACATCTACCAATTAATGACTCTTAACCTTGAAAATCTTAAGTGCCAAAAACAATACAAAAAATGCCATGAGCCACATAAATATGGCCAGTTTAACACATTGAGATGTGAAACTCATACATAACTATTAGTGTAGGAGATAAGATATAAATAATTTTTTTTAAAAGTTAGTGCAAGAGACTTCACACGTAACACACATGTTAGGACAAGAAAAAACAATTAACTAATTACAAATAAGCTAAAATTTTATTTTTACTAAAAATTATCGTATGAGACTTCTCATAAGTAGTCTAACGGCATACTTCTCATACGAAGTCTGTTAGGAGACTTCAAAGGTGGAGTCTTGCAATAAATAATTACTAGAAACTAATAAAATCGATTTAAGATAGAATATAATACATTGAGATGTGAAACTCATACATAAACAACAACAATAACTAATACCCATGAAAAACAATTCTCAAAAATATAAAACAAATATGATACAAATACATATTTAAAAAATTTAGTGTAAAAGACTTCTCAAACGAAGTCTCCATACAGACTTTCTCAATGAAGTCTAAATATTATAAGCTAAAAACCTAATAAGTTAAGAAAAAATGACTTAAAAATAATTATGCGATAAAATAGTTCAATTTTCTAAAACATCAAAAGCCATACGTAACACACATGTTAGGACAAGAAAATAAAATAACTAATTATAAATAAGCTAAATTTTCATTTTTACTAAAATTATTATTTTAGACTTCTCGGATGAAGTCTCCTAACAGACTTCTCAGATGAAGTCTCCCAACAGACTTCTCAGATGAAGTCTGCTAAGCGATCCAGAGGAGACTTCGCCTGAGAAGTCTGAAATAGGGGTTTAGTTTTGCAAATGACCAGATTGTGACTTTTTAAGGAGACTTCACAGGCGAAGTCTCCTATACAATGAGACTTCTTCTGAGAAGTCTATACCAGTTTGGGGTCTAGTTTTGCAATTGACCATAGCTTTTACTTTTTTAGTAGACTTCAGCTGGGAAGTCTCATCAGTATGAGACTTCGCTTATGACGTCTATTACGTAATGAGACTTCCACGATGAAGTCTTTTTGCCTTCAGAGACTTCTCCGGCGAAGTCTACCCATAAAGTAGGGTCTAATTTTGCAATTGACCAAAGTTTGACTTTTACATGAGACTTCGTTTGAGAAGTCTGAGTAGAAAAAGGGTTACTTTTGCAATTGACTAAATTTTTTGATTTTTAATTCCAGAGTTTCCGATGGTTGTAGACTTCATCCGAAAAGTGTATAATAGTCAATGTTTCAAAATTTCCGTCAAATGCAAAAGTAACACCTTTTTTACAAAGACTTCTCATGTGAAGTCTTGATAAAAAGTCTTCGTTCAGGTTAATTGCAAAACTAACCCCCCTTTTTCGCAAACTTCACAAGAGAAGTCTAAAATAAAAGTCAAACTTACGGTCAATTGCAAAACTAACCTCTTGTACGCAGACTTCATAGGTGAAGTCTTAAGACTATTTTTTCTGTTTTCAAAGGAGAACTTGAGACTTCCAACGTGAAGTCTGTGAAGCAAAAAGTCAATTGCAAAACTAACCCAAGTTGACTATTAAGACTTCACTGAGAAGTCTGCCTTCTGGAAAATCAGATAAAAAGAAGCAAAAATTACCAAGTTTCGGTTGAGCTTGTTTTTAGCTTTGTCGACGATCAAGAACTGCTCACGCCACCAATATCTAAGAAACCCATGCGTTGTTATGCACGAATCTTAGTAAATCGCAAGATTTAAGGATGGTGAATTTTGAGAAAGAGATTTTAGAGTTTAATGATTGAAATGAGAGAGAGAATGAGAGAGGAGATCGAGAAAATAAAGCTTTTAGCTTAATTATAGAGCTCTAACATCTCTTAATTTGGTTGTTTGAAGCATTTAGATCTCAATTTTAGTTGGTTGGGAGCTATTGAAGAAGATGACATTTTCATAATTATGTGAGAATCTTTCGATTATTATGTTTCAAACCCAGCCACAAGACTTCACAGGAAAAGTATGTGTTATGTATTTTTGTGAAAAGAGAAAATGGATAGGATATTTTAAGACGTTTTGATAGAAGAAGGACGAGGGATCTAGTTTTGCATTTGACTTCAAATAAAGGTCTAGTTTAGCAAATAGCCTTTTGTTTTCAGTTTATGATTGTATTAAAAAATGATGATTATGTTTTCTGATGTTGACAAGGGCTAACAAAGTAGACCAACGTGTGATATGTTACAAGAATTGCGATGTCGGTTGTGGCGCTGACAATGAGTGCCATGAACATTGTAAGAAAAGTTGTGGTTACTCACCCTTGATGAATAAACCATCTATGATTTGTTGAGAATCAGTGAGTCTTGGACTTGTGGAACTTTAAGTTATTATACATTTCTCTTTGTGATTTAGTTGTTTATTTCTTGGGGTTTTACATGATTTTGTTAGCATTAAAAAATTCTTTATAAACCTATTAAAATCTAATAAAGATATTATTTTGTTGAAATAAATTTGATGGTATAATACTCACTAAAGTATAAAAATCAAATACATATGCTTGTTGGAAGTGTTTATGAAAAATTAAAAGAGTCTTGAAAATATATATATACATGAGAATAAAAAATGAGTAGAAAATACATATTAAGAGGAAAAAAAAACGACCATGTATAAGTGAGGGTTAAACCTAAATTCCTATTATTATTATGAGATGTATACACAAATTACGGGCTTTATTTACAGCGGCGTTTTTGATGAAGAATGAACTTTTTACAGCTATTTCAACCATCCTTTTTCATCCTTACTGGTCAAACTTTTCAGATCTCTATGGATTTTGGTAGATAAGTCTGGATTTCATCAGGAATCCTCTTGTTTAACAAAAAAAGAAATGCAAATTTTGATATACTGAAAAAGCCCAAAATTTATATGAACATCTAATACATATTTAATTAAAATTCAAGCTCGAAGCAAAGTTAAATATATAACAGACCATATATTTAAAATTATGTTTTACTTTGTAGACTATTATTCCTCAATCGAAAACCTTGTAACGAAACCAAAGTAATGGAATAATATTAGCAATATTTTATTATGAAATAATACTTTATACTTAAAATAAATATTTGATACTTAAAATAAATAATCTTTTATAATTTTTATACTTAAAGTTAATAATATTTTTTTTACTTCTTATACTTAAAATAAATATTTGACACCTAATATACATGTAATCATTAAGAACAAATGTAATTGGGAAAATTTTATTTTTAACCCTCAAAGTGAGACCTGAATCTCGACTGAATTTCACTAACAATATAAACCTTAGAATCGGTTATACGAACATAATAAACCTCTAAATTATAAAAACACTAAAATATATAAATTTTTGACTAGAAAGAAAAATAATAAATCTGACAACTAGATATATATATCATGACCTATGTATATGTATATATATATATATATATATCATGACCTATATGTATATATATATATATATATTTTTACATCCATTAATATATGTCATAAAAACCTAATTCTCTCTTCAATGATATACTTCATAAAAGAAAGACTTTAGACATTATTTCTAATGAAAATAATCATAACCGACATATAAAGAAAAAATCTTGAATATGTTTTTATTTTTTTATTTTTGGTGATCATTTTCTTTGATGTATTCGTTTAGACATTGCTTTGGCTATTTATTTTTGGCTAAACATAATCTACCATTCGTTATACTATATAATTAAATTGGTTCCATTCATTTTTCTCCATTATTATACTATATAATTTAAATTAGTTTCATTCTTTTTTTTTGTCCGCACATTATGCGTATAACTACCTAGTTATAATTAAATTTATCATTGTCGCTATTTTGATAAACTTAAACAATGGCATTAATAGAATTTTTTTATACTAAATCCATCCGGATTTATTTTCTAGTTATCAGAGATATGCACAATCATTAACATGAATATTGTTTCAAATGAAGTTTGCACATAATAATCTTGGTTGATTATAATACTTTTATTATACTTGTTCAATTTTCGTAATATTTCAGTAAAGCATTTAAAAAAACAAATTCTTGTCAACAACAATTTTTTTTGAATTCCTCAAACAAACCAATCCGAGAAAACATTGTTTACAAACGAAACAAAGCGGGGTTATACACAAATTTTTACATGCCAATCTATCCGCTTTAACATTGACTTGGCGAGATATTAAAGAAATTGAAAAGGAAGAAAATGCTCTCTTGTCTCTCTCAATTTCCTCCAGGTATGTAAAAAAAATTGGCCATTCAGTTGGAAAGGACACCATATTCACGAGGTCAGAATAGTATGAAATGAAGACTACATCATGCTTATGATCGCTAAGCATACATTTCATTGCTCAAACTAGTGCTTCCATTCTTGTATGCAGAGAATTCAGGCTTTGTCGAATGTTGGCACCTCCCATGGTTGGGGCGTCGTCAATAACAGGTGTACAAAACCATCATATTCTTGAAAAATTGTCACTTTGTTTCTAAGAGTCATCAATGGAACATCAGTACCCTGGAAAGTTTGTAACCTTTGACCCAATTATCGCAGGACCTTGACCTTCACTAACAACTCCATTTGAGCTAATGTACAAGCTTGGACCTTATTTTCTGCTAATTAGAGAACCTTACGTGGACCTAAATCCACATTTTCATGATTGTTCTCTTTTCGCGCTTTCCAAATATATCAGATTGTTTAGGGAAAGCTTGTACTATGAGAATTTGTTGGTGTTTGCCAAAAAAATGATTGATGTTCATATAAAGTGATATTGATGGGAAGACACCTGATACCGTTGGGATCTTACAAGTCTTGATTTTGGAGCTCTTCATATCAGTGGAGACAACTATTTGGCATGGACACTATCAGATGTTGAAATTCATTTAGATTCAAAGGATCTCTTTGAAACCATCGAAGAAGAAAATCAAACTCAGAGTAAAGACATATCAAAGGTTATGATATTTCTTCCCATCACATCCATAAAGATCTCAAAATGAGTAGTTGAGTGTGAAAAATCCACAAATCATTTAAAATGATCTAAAGGGAAGATGTCATCATAAAAAAAAACTATGATTTTTTTTCTAAGCCTCATTATGATTGGACACATATGAGACTACAAGACTTTAAGTATCTAAGTGAGTATAACTCAACTTTGTTTAAAATTACTTCCAAATTGGAATTATGTGGAGAAAAAATCAAGGCTGAGTTATACTCACTTACAGACTTAACATCTCATAGTCTCAGATGTGTCTGATCGTAAATAGCTTTAGGTAAAATTACAGTTTTCTGATGATCATACATTTCATTTAGATCATGACAAAGGAATATCAATTTTTCACACTCAAGTACTCATTGTTGAAATCCTTATGGAGGTGATGGCAAAGGAATATCATAACCTTTGACTTTTCTTTAATTTGCGAAGAAATATCATAACCTTTGATTTGTCTTATTTTGAGTTTGATTTCCTTCTTTGATGGTATCAAGGAGATCTTTTAAAACCAGATAAATTCCAGCATATAATGCCTATGCCAAATAGTTGACTCCACTATTATCAAGAGTTCCGAATTCAAGACTTGTAAAATTCAACATGGTTTAGTAAAATATTAAAAAAATTGATCAAGTTTCATAAAAGTATGATAATCAACCAAGATATGATAATTATGTGCAAGTTTCTTTTGCAACGGTATTTAAATAAATGATTGTGCATATCTCTCATAACTAAAAAAGATAAGCTCTTGGAAAAAACCTAGAAAATATAATCTTTTTTACTTACAAAATTGAAGTTTTATTTTGGGGCTTAATTTTATAAATTCTTATATTTCAACTGCAATATTTGATTAATATTTTTAGTTTTATAACTCAAAATGTCGTATACACAAATATCTGAATAAATAAAAATTTGGTAATTCATTGAAATTTTATCTACTAAGTTTTAATTTTAAGTTTTAGTTCACCAAAGTTTTCTACAAAAATACTTTAATTCAAATCTTAATCTACAAAAATTATATTTTCCACTCAATCCACTTATTGTGGCTCTACTTCACTTTGTATATATATAGATTATATCTATAAATCAGATTCCTTTTTTGTGCTTTATTTTATATTTTTTCATATTTTAATTGGACTTATGAAAGTAGAAATGCTTAAAATTTAGGTAAATAATATAACTATCTTTATTTCCTATAAATTATAGCTTTGTAAAGTTAGTGTATTTATATTTAAAAATGTTAAAGATGTGGAAATTTGTAGTAGAATATATTTTGACACATGTTGTAGTCTAATTACTTGTAGTGCTATAAAAGAACACTATATATTAAGGACATAAGGTTGTAATATCTACCTTAACGGAAGAGAACAAGAAAACCTAAGAGGATGTCGAGTATGTTCAAGATAACAATGATGATGACTTTGGTAATAATGGGTGTGAGAGCAAAGACTTTAACTGAGTGTCAAGAAACAGATTGCAAGTCCCAATGTCAAAACATGAACGGGATGGCTTGTACTGGTTGTGTCTTCGGATGTATTTCTCCTCCATCTTTCCAGTATTCCAACACAAGTAACCAAGACTCTCACTCTTTATAATCATATTTTATGGCTTGAATATGTTAAAAGACTAACTCTGAAAACTTATAGTTATCATGGCAAAACGGCGGATTCCACCGCAAACTTAGTTGCTTTGCCTTATCTATACACAGAAAACATATAGTCGTTTTTTTTATTGCAAACAGGGCATCCTAGTCATCAACTGTTAGTAGACCAATAATAGCATTGCTCGATCTGTTGGTTTTGACTAGATTTAGTTTATTCGTGTAGAAAATTCAAAATTTAAATGAATTCATCTAATTATAAACACAAACATAGTTATGTGTATAAAAAAGTCAAAGAAACTAAGTTCGTTAGGAAATTGACTCTTTCTCGAATTTTGCATTGTTTAACATCATAGAGACAGAGTGAAATACAACAACTTTGATAATTATATTCACAACTGATGGTTATAACTTCTAACCAATGATGGTTAAAGGGGCAAACGGAATGGACTGGGACATGAATCCAAAGATGTGTTATTCTATTTGTTCTCGATATTGCGGTACGAACAACACGTGTATTCAGCGTTGTAAGAAACGTTGTGGTTGGCCACCCCTCGATGTATCGTCATCTCTGATTTGAGATTCTTGGGTCTAAGACTTGTGGAACTTTTGTTATGCTTTTGTTCTTGTGGTCTATATAAACATACTAAAATGAAAATCTAATAAGAGATCATTTTCTTATTAAAAAAAGTGATGGTATTGTACTCATTATTGCCAAAAATGCATATACATTAACCAGATGAATGTTTTCAAGGAACACCACAATTTATAAAACCAAATATATATATATATATATACCATGTGCGGAGACTAAGTGTATGAAATTAGTTTAATTATAGAATATAATAAATTATAGAATATGTATAGACAAAGATGAATAGCCAAAACAATGCCTAAAGAAATACATCAAAAGATATGAACACCAAAAATAAAATAAACGAAGACAATATAAATGTTTTGAAAAGACTTCCTTGTATACCATTATTCATGGTATTTGTGTATATTTATTTATTTATCGGTTATTATATAGTATCTTCATTAGAAAAGAGTTTAACCATAATACCTATAGTTCTTGGTTGATGAAGTATAATATTGGAAAGACAATTAGTTTTTATAGAATATAATAATTGATAGATGCGATAAATATATATATATATACCCACATATAGGTCATGATATATATTTATAAACGTCAGATATATTAATTGTCATTTTTACTCGAATTTATATTTTTTTATATATTTTTTTAATTAACTATATTCATTAAGGGCAAAGGATTAGCAACCGATATGAGGATGAATGAGAGCGATTTTGACCTTTTTAGATTTGTTTTAAAGCTAATGGCCGAACTTTTAATTAAGTAGATTCATTAATTGCAAAAAAAAAACAGTCAACCGTTATAAGGATAAGTGAGAGCAATTTTAACATTTCTAAGATAAATATATATATACAAGAGGATAAAAAAACTGAGATGAAAATACATGTACATGTTTCTAATATCTGAATTCTCAAACATGTATTCGTGAGGTTTGATCTTTTGATTAGGAAGAGAGTAAAAATATTCAAATCTAGGTCATTAGTCACTTTATGAAATTTCTAAGTCACTTTTAATTTTCACTCTGCAATTTCGATATTGGAGTCTAAATGAAAATCAAATGATTTTTGTTGATTAGGATGAAGCGAAATGTGCTGAGAGCTTGACGAATGAGAGGTTAGTGAATTTTATAAGATGTTGCTAAGGCGAAGAGAGCACTACAAGAAAGCAGGATGGAACCGACGACACTACTGATATAGGCGCTGCCATCGGAAAAAACCGACTGAAAACAGACCACTTTCCGATGAAAGTAAAGCCGTCAGTTTCCATCTTTTCTTCACAAAAACTAACGATTTAACGACATATTTTTTTCTGTTGGTACAATCCGTCAGTAAGTCGTCAGTTCTATGTATCCGTTACAAGATAGCCATTGGGAAATTCAAAATTACTAACAGAAAACCGACGAAAAAGACAAAAATGTCCCTATAAATACAAATCGAATGATTGCCATATCAAATGATTGAAGTTTGCATTGATAATTGTATGATATATTGGTGAGAAGTCGAAAACCGAGGAAGATGTAAATGGTGCCGGAAACCTCGATTTTAAGAAACAAGTGGTAGAGTTCCTGTACCACATAAGTGGATGAGATATTTACCATTCATAAACATATTGAAGAGATTATATCAATATGGCGTACAACGGCAGCTATGAGATGGCATGCAGAACACATAACATATGAAAAGATTTCACATCCTTCTGATGCGGAAGCGTGGAGACACTTTCAGGCCGTTTATCCGGATTTTGCATATGAGCGAAGTAATGTATACCTCATATTATGTAAGAATGATTATAATTTGTTTGGCAAGCATGGAAGACAATATTTGTTGTGGCCCGTAATTGTAACACCTTACAATTTTTTGCCGTCGTTGTGCATGTTTTGAGAGTTTTTGTTTCTCTCAATTCTTGTTCCCGGTCCAGAGCATCCAAAGAGATCAGTTGATGTTTTCCTTTAACCATTGATATATGAGGTGCAAATGTTATGGAGCATGGTGTTGAAGCATTTGATGTATCTAACCAACATAATTTTCAAATGCGTATGGTACTAATGTAAACCATAAGTGTTTTCCTAGCTTATAGTATGTTATCTGGATGGACAACTCATAGGAGGTTAGCTTGTCCATATTGTCAAGATAACACATATGCATTCCAATTGAGGCACATACAAAAGATATGTTGATTTGATTGTCATAGACTGTTTCTGCCTCCTAATCATCTTTATCGTCGTGCTAAGAATTTGTTTGAGAGGAATAAGAAAGTATATGATGCTCCACCTACTGAAATAAATGGATCGGAGATTTTGGGGCAGTGAGGAATTTGGACATAGGTGGAAATGGGCATGATCATGTTGACGGTGCTGTTATAAATCATAATTGGCACAAGAAAAGCATATTTTAGGATTTGATGTATTGGAAAGACCATTTTCTGAAGCACAATCTTGATGTCATGCACATTGAGAAAATTTCTTTGACAAACCATCTTAAATATTCAAGAGAAGATCAAGGACAATATAAAATCTAGAATAGACTTGTCAGATATATGCTCTCAACCTAAGCTTGAGGTAATATCGAACGGGAGATGTCTAATTTTGACATATCGGCTAAATGCTCCTTCGAAAGAAGTGTTCTTTGAAATTATGCAAAATTGAGTGGATTATGCGAATATTTTTTAAATTGCTATTATTTTCAAATTTTTCTTAAAGATTGAGATGAATGCCAGGGAGCCCATCAATTACGCCACATTGAACGAGGATATACACACCAACAAAAAGACAAACAAATGCAAGATCCGGTCTCGAAATCTCAACAACTCAACAAACAAATGCTTAGTCAGTTGTTGAGATTTCGAGGAATCGTGCAATTGAGAAGGTACAATCTCAGCCGGAGTACCAATATGGATCTTTCTCCGTTTATCCTACCGCAATCCTTGTAACGACCCATAACCAACCTAAACCTAAACTAAACTAACCTAAGGCTCGGATCATTACAAGTAAAATATTTTTACAAGTACTTCGAACGATTCAACCGAGGTTCTTCCACAAAGCAAGCATCCCTAGTCAAATCATCCTTGGTACCGTCCTTCCCTTACACAATATTAGGCTTGCCAACCCTCTACTGAACAAGTGAGTTGTGTCGGTTCGGACTAAACCATATATCATAACAACATCCCCATTTTTAAAGAAAACTTCATTTTATTCACAACACACAGCAAAACGTTCATGGGCTCAAACACATAATAAATGCTCAAACATATTCTGCTCTACACTCTACTCTACAAAACTACACCAAGTGACCTAATATCCCAACACTCCCTCTAAAGGCTTATCTTAAGGGTTCCTGAAAAAAAAATTAGTGGAGTCGTAAATAACATAGTGCTATGTTATTTAGTGGAACCGGCCCTGCACAAAACAATGTTAGTCTAAACCATTCCCCACCCCATCTACACTACACAATCAATCAAGCTATGCAAGCAAGTAAACATACAACAAGTAACTACTCTACTATTCTATATGCACCACTATGCATCCTAACTCTGTGTAGGGAAGTCTAACACTTCCCTACGACTTGCTCACATTCACTCACTAATGGAATGGGAAGTCTAAGACTTCACCACAACACTATCACACACTCTACGAGAATGCCTCCGCATCTCTCGTTTTATTGATGCCTTTGCACCCCTCTTTACTCTACCATAGAGTACTCACACCCTAAAGGACAGCTTGTTGCTCCCATCTATCTTAGACTCTATACTCTATTCCTAAGAATGCTCTAGCATTCTGACACTACCCTAATTCCTATAGGGAAGCCCGATGCTCCCTCTTCTACTCTAACACTCTACTTTCACCTAACCTAGATTCTCTAACTCAATCTAGGTTCTCTACACACAACAATAGGGGAGCGACCCACTATTGTCTCTCCGATGCCCAACATCATTTTATAGAGAAGACCTCTTCTCTTCCCTATGTCACCATTGGATCCATGGCCGCGCACATCACCGCTTCCCTGCCCTAAATGAACCCTACCTCTTCTCTCTTTAAATCCATCCCTAGACACAAAGTCTACACGGATGGGATTCATCTTTTGAGCCATCGGGAGCTACTCGATCTTTAGCTTCGCGAGCATTACGGAGAAGACCACAAATGATTGCCTCTCGTGTAGTATATTAGCCGTAACTACTTATACGCCTTTAGGTACACTTCACCGTACCCTCCCTACGGTGTCCCATCAAGACCCGTAGAGGATGCAGAGCCTTAACGGTCTCTCTCTCTCTCTCATTCTAATGCGCTCTAACGCATTCACATTGATATGGTTCTCACTAACCGCACCCACTCTAGATCTCTAATCTAGGTCACTCACTACTATGGTCATAATACCCAAGCGCTTCAACGCTCACACACTACAGTTCTCCTTAACCGTATTCACTCTCTCTACATGGCTCTACAACGCTTCAAGCGTTCCATTGCTTGGCACCACGACTCACACTAGTCGTAACCACTCTAGATCTTGTCTAGGTCAACTACTCTACTCTATGGCTTGACAGTCCCTAAGCGCTCTATCGCTCACACACTACGGTTCTCCTTAACCGTATCTACCCTAGATCTCTAACCTAGGACTTCTACTCTCTATGACCTATCAACCCTACTCTCTCTAACCTAATTCCTAACTACTAAGTGTGGTAACACTTAGTCTCTACTCTAACCTAACTACTAAGTGTAGTAACACGTAGTCTCTACTCTAACCTACTTGACTCTCCTAAACAAACGCTCCTACGTTTGTTACCGTACCTAGATTCCACATGAATCTAGTATACCATGCATCGTTATGCACACATACACAACTACTAACATGAACCTATTCATGCAACTCTACTCATGCATCTTTACTCATGCTAACAACTCATGCAAGACTACTCATGCAAAGCTACTCATGCAAACTACTCATGCAAATTACTCATGTAACTACTCATGCAAACTACTCATGCAACTACTCTACTAAAGTAATCTACGCTATCATGCATACTACTCTACTCAACTAATCAATCAATCATGCATGCAATCAATTACAATAATTAAACCTAACTACCCAACCTATCATGTACCACTAGTACATGCTTCGAGAACTCACAGTGGTTTAGGTGGCTGATGTGCGTGTCGCGTGTACTCCATTGAACCTCCTCTCAACCTTGATCACCTTCCAACAAACCGAGGTCTTGAACCGCTACGAGCGATCTCTCTCGAACGAACTCATGAATGGTTCCTAACTCGTCCTCGACCAACCCTCGGATGGTTGTTTCTTACTCTCGAACACTATTGAGATCATTAGACAATGTCTCTTGGATTGTCAGTTTTCTTCGTACGGATCGGCTACGAAATCACCCGATCGGACTCCCTTCGATCACATCCATCGGCTTTGGACTATGGCTCTCGGACACGATCGAATTCTTCTTCTCTCGGACCACTCTCCTCACGAATATATTCTCCCTCGGACGTTTTCCTCGCAGACAGACTCTTCCCTGTGTAATTCCTCATGCGGACATGTCTTCTCCTGGACGGATCCTCATGCGGACCAGGAATTCCACAATCAAACACTACACGGTTTCTACCTTTCTTCTCTTTTGGTAAGTCAGTGAAGTTTGTGTGGAGTGAAAACTGAGCTAACTTCTCTTCTCCTTTTATAGGCAAGGCGAGCTCCCTTGCAAGACAACATGTGTCTGGCGTCCGGCGACACATGGCGGTCCGACGTCGACAAGTGTCGACCTCCGGCAACACATGACGACATTCTCCGACAAGTGGCAGCGACATTGACAAGTGTCTCTCAAGCAATGACAAGTGGCGAGTGAAGCTTCTAGAAGCTTCTAGATGGCGTTTTCCGGTGATCTCATAATTTCCAGCGAGTCGTTCACCATTCTAGCAACACGTGTCAACTATCCATTGGTCCAAATTATATTTCCGGTGTCCAATTCACTATTCTGGTGAAGGATCTACTGTTCCGGCGATTATTCTACTGTTCCAGCGACACATATTTTTTCTGACGGCTTCTAGTAATTTTCCGACCATGTCCGGCTATTTTGGTGAACTTCCGGCGGTGGTTGGAATTGTTCCGGTGAATTCTGGTGGTTGTTCCACATGCTCATTCCTCTGTTTTGCCCTTTCCTTCTTTGTCATAATTGCTTTTGCCTCTACGTCGATTTCGTGATCTTTGGCTCGGTGTGCATCTCTTTCCCATGATTTTCTTCGATGTCTCCTATGTAGTTTGGCACGTTGCTTTTGTCTAGATCCTTGTCTCGGGGTTAAACACTTGTATCTTTGTTCACAGCATGCCCATGATTGTTGTCTCCCACGGCGCTACGGACAATGCTTATGACCCGTACGTGGCTTCACAGATCCTTGTCGTTGCCTTTTGTTTTTCTTTCGATGATATCTCCTCTTTTGTCTTTTTAAGACTTTCCATCAAGTCACATTTTTTGTTTTTCAAGTTTTGTCCGGACGAATCTCTCCAACCCATGTACTACGTTCACGCGTACCGCTAATCTTGGTACGGGTCATCACAATCCCCATCCATATCATCAACCAAATGGTTGAAGAGGTAATATTTGATTTTTTTAGTTATTTCTTATTACTTTTTCTTGATAACGCGAGAGGACTCGGCTTCTGAGATTTGGGGTCTATTATTGACGCTCTACTTGCGAAACTGGGATGGCAAATACTTAATGCACCAGAATCATTCTTTGCGAAGGTCTACTTAGGCAAATATTGAAAGGATTCCTCCTTTATGGAAGGATTTAGCTCTAAAAACCACTCTCATGGCTGGAGGAGCATTCTCGCTAGCCAAAAAATTGTTAGACACAGTTTAGGTTGGCAAGTTAGGATGGCTTAAAAATAAGAGTGTGTAAAGACCTGTGGCTATCAATATCTTCACCCTTACTACCAATTGGACCTCCTACTCTACAAGATATGGAACTTAAAGTGTCTGATTTAAAGCTGCCTAACTCGAATCTTTGGAACTGGGATGAAGTTAGAAAAGTAATTCCTCCGTATTAGGATTATGTGCAATTACTCCCGACGAGTTGATCGTCTTGTTTGGCTTCCGGTTAAAAATGGATTTTATTTTACAAGTTCAAGATATGGCCTCCAGTCAACAATCCCAATAGATCAAGCAGAGAAGGAGTTTAATTAGCAGGGGAAAATTTGGCGAGCTAAAACAATTCTGAAAATTCAGAATTTGCTTTGGCGAATAGCAAAAAACTCACTCCCGGTTGGCGAAAATCTTACTAGACGTAACATTATACAATCAGGGTCTTGTTCAAGATGTGGTGACTCAGAATCAACCCTCCATGTCTTTCGGGATTGCCCATTTGCAAGGAACGTATGGGCATCAACACCTTTGACTGGAACCCCTACAAGAGTACTATCTTTGTCGCTGGATTTTTTATTGTAAGGCCAAATCTTTGCCAACTTACCTCCCACAGGTACAACAAACCCATTATTTCCATGGATTTGTTGGCGGTTATGGAAAGCACGAAATGATCTAGTTTTCTAAGGAAGAAGCTATGAACCTTTGGATGTGGTCACAAAAGTCGTAGGGGACATTACAGAATGGGATGCGGCTCAAGACCAAAAGCCTTGTGTAGGTAGTCAATCGGGTGGCTCTACTGATCTAGGCCATCGAATGCACTACTCATGTTTTGTGGATGCAGCGTTGAGAGGTACTACTTGCGAGAGTGGGATTGCGTGGATAATTCGAGCTAACAACAACACATTTCAAGCGGCAGGAACTAAGGCAAGGTCGTTATTTCCAACATGCACTGGTGGCAGAAGCTTGGGCGGTTCGTGATGCGCTAGTGAATCTACAATCTTGGGACTTTGATGATATTCAAGTTTTCTCGGATTCTCTTCAGCTAATACGGTTGCTGAATTCTTCGGATGGCCACAATGACATCTTCGAAGTGTTAGAAGACATTCGGGATCTAGCTTCTTCATTTTGTTCAATTCGGTTTTCTTTTATTCCTTGTTTGAATAATTCCGATGCAGACTTGCTTGCAAAATCGGTTCTTGTATCGAACTCTTTCGTTAAATAAAATAAAATGCTATTGGTGACCAAAATTTCTTTTTTAAATATTTATTTATAAATGTTATTATTTTGTAGGAAGTACCAAAGAACAAAGGTAAGATCTTTGGGTTTGGAAATCTAACCCGAAGATCTAGTTCTTCTTGAAACCAAACTTCAGGAGGCGCTCAAAGAGAAAGATGCACGAATTCCAGCTTTGGAACAAAAAATTTGTTGGGCCAAAGAGGAGGCCAAAGCAGAGAACAAAAGGAGGGATGAGCAACTAGCGAAATTCATAGGAGAGATGCGTTCGCAGTTTCCGAGTTCTTAGTTTTAATTTATTTCCTATTGCTGTGTTTTTGTGAACAATTTACATTTCTTATATTTTGATTTGTAAAACATTTTAGATTTTAATTTTAAGATTATAAATGATTTTAACATATTGTTTTTCGCAAATTCATTTTCAGTAAAATATCAGATTTCATTAATTTTAAATTAATTTTTATATTATAGTCGTTGGTTTTCTGTCAGAAAAATCATCGGTCAACCGTCGGTACAACCATCGGTAATCCGTCAATTGTAGCCATCAATTCTCTGTCGGTAATTGGCTGTCAACTTTTTGTTGGTTCTTTCCCGACGGATAATCGGCGTCATAAACGACGAAACCATTCGTCGGTTTGCCGTCGTCAGTTCTTGGTATTTCGTCAGCAAACCACCAGTATTTTGTCCATCGATAAACCATCGTTATTTACCGACGGTTTACCGATGGATTTTAAACTACTGACAGGCATATCCGTTAGAAAGCCGTCAGAAAGAGCCAAACTGATGGCTTACTGACGGATATGCCCATCGGTTTTGTCTATTTTTCTTGTAGTTGAGATTACTCGTTGTTGAGGTTATGTTGAGTGTAAGTTTTTCTCAAAATAAAACCGCAAGTGTACAGTTGACACCGCCATAGTATTAAGGGGTCGAATTCACAAGAAGCAAACAAATACACTACGTATTATAACAACCAAAACTTAGCTAGAAAAATAAATATGATTTTTGGTTTTCTTTTCTTACAACTTAAATAAAATAAATCAAAAGCAATGGATAGATAATTGAGTGATAGAGGGAATCCTCTAGGATTTCTAAACAAGCAAGCATACATAATTATGATAAAGCATTAAGAACCATTCTCAAACTCAATCATAGATATTAGTTAACCCAATATCCCAATCCCTTGGTGATAACTACTAAGCTAAACAATTCTAACAAAAACTTTCGTTTATTATCAATACTAATAGCAAGCATTAAGAAAATGATTGATATATTCACAAGGATTCTAACAACTCTCGTTTTCTAGAGGTGCCTTGCCCACCTATTCTAGATTCTAACCTTTCATTGCAACTCTGGTTATCTATAAACATCTAAAGGCAATATTTAGGCTCACTACTAAGATAAATATTATAAACAACCTAGACGAAGAATATAAACATCATTCTCATTCAAACATGCATGTTAACTCATATAAAACATCATATTAGAAACACGAAATCCAAAATAAAATTACCCAAACATAGTAGAAAATAATAAGCAAGACAATGATGGAAAAACTCATAATTGAATTGCTAATAAACTACAAAAACTAAAAATATAACCCTAAAAGAATATTAAAATGTATTACAAGTGTTTTTCGCACTGAGGCTGGATATTTTAAAACTTGGGGACGAGTCTTCTATATATAGTACAAGAAAGAAGCCCTAAAAATGAGAAAATAAAAGTTTTCCAAAAAGCCCAACCGATCGGTTCTTCTGGTCTTCTCAACCGATCGGTTCATAGAGCAACCGATCGGTTCTCGTCTCTGGGTTTTTCTTCTCTTATCCACTTGAAGTCCATTTGAGCCACTTGAAGCCCATATTAGGTCCAATTCTTTCCATTTCGTCTTCTAAAACCATAATCTTGCGAAACACCAAAAAGACTTTGAAACTATCTTGTTCTCGTTAAAAGACGCAAGATTAGTCTTAAAAGGACCCTAAAGTTCAGTAAAAATAGGGGTTATCACAATCCTACAGACTTGAATCTCTGTTTGTCTTCAAGTAAAGAACAAAAAAAAAATCGAACCTGGAGAAATGGTTTGACGAATGGGAGCTAGGAAATCTTTGGGAAAAATACTTACAATGGGTCTTCCTTCCGTGAACTGCATCAAAACTAAGACAGTGCAAAACCTATTTTTTGTTCTTCACCATGAACTTAACAATATCCCATACTCTAAATACCGAGATCACAGAGAACTCTCGAAGTCAATGATCTTATCCTTTTAACATTAAATTAGAAAATGCATGCAACTCACAAAGGGGATATTGAACATGTTATGGTCTTGGTAAATAATGCATTTAAGGTGACTCATGTGTTTAGGGTTATCCTAACAATCTAATATGCATAATCACAGTGAGACACATGCCAATGCATACATTGACTTCCTTTCATCCGGACCATCTACTATATCTCAAAACCCGATAAAACCCCCAAAGAAATCCCTTGATGCATTATTACACTGAAACTTAGACTTTTTTGGCTCCTTCTTTCTCATTTGAATTTTGTTTTCTTTCTCTGAGCAAAGGTGGATCTTGTCCTGTTGATATATCATGGTTTTTACCCGTTTTTAACCATGATGTAAGCCCTTTTTATTGACTCTTTCTGGTATTTTTGAAGTCTTTTAGAGTATTTTCAGGATTTAGGAACGTTTGAAGCTGAATTGGACTTATTGAAGCTTTCTGGAGCATTTTGGAGTTGAACATTGATCAAGCTGTTCGGGAGCCGATATGAAGCCTGTGTATCGACCGACACCACCTAGTGTCGATCGATACTGACACTTGGAAGGAACGTGACTCGCTGCTTCTCTATCGATATATACCACTTATGGTATCGGTCGATACTGACGTTCAAGGAAGAGAACGCGAATCTCTACAAATTTTAAGAATCTGCTCTTTGAACCAGAAGACTTTATTATTTACAATTAAGCCCAAAACGTGTTTTAGGATAGAATTAGGTTTTTCAGTCACTTTTTGAGAGAGGACTGATACCCGGAGATAGACATTTTTGGTAGCAGATTTTTGGGAGAAGATTTGGAACCCTCTTTGTACTCTTTACTCTATTTCTTTAATGCAATCTATTTTATTCATGATGTTTGTTCCATTCACCATGGCTGAGTAGATTCCTTGTTAGGTTTAGAGTTATTCAAAGGTGCTTGATGAATTGTTAGATTGAACTGAATTGTTAAGGAAAATCCATAGAGTTCTTCATCTAGACTTGTGATTATTGCTTATTCTAGTTTCGCGACCTAGAATCTGATATTCGGTTGATTAATTGGCACGAAAGTGTGATTGATTTCTTGAACTAGTGTTGGGTGAGCAAAAGATCTATTCGCAAAGAAATTTGGTTTAGGATTTTGTGAACAATTGAACCTGATCATTAATGCTTGTTTGAATTCATAGGATTTGCAAAGAAATTTGGAATTCTAGGTATAGACATAGATAATCTTCGCAGCGAAAGTTGGTTGGTTTTATATTCGTGTTTCAAGTTCAAGAATGGTGCTGAACATATTCCTGACAATCTGTTTGATTTGCAATTCTGATTTACCGGCGAATTTCCCTAGGCTTAGCGTTTTCCTCCATTGATCTTACAAACTACTTTTAATCGTTTGATGTTTTTAATTACATTGATTTTGCTTAGCTTAATTCAAATTCTGAAATCTATTGAGTGATATCTTGAGTCTTTGTGGTTCGACCTCTCATATACTGCAGCTACTGTTTTAGTACTTTTAGGGTATTATATTTGAGCATATCACCTGTCATACAAAATCAAGCATCAATACAAAATTCATAACATCTTTTAACATTCTCTAAGCAAGCTCTAAATTTTTTTCAACACGACTTAATCGTACAAAAGCTTACTAATCATCCCAAAATCCTACGTCTAACATCCCAATCCTAATGAAATGTTATCTATGTCGGTCCATATACTCTGTAGTTTATGCACATGAATGCACATAATGGCGATGATTAAAATAATGCATGGGGTATGAATAAAGGGTTAGGGTGCGAGGTGTGGTACTAAACTAAAAATGAACCTAGCTATTCAAATGTTAAAAGAGTGGTAAAACAAGGCATAACTATGAATATCTAATCTATAGCATTATTACTAAGCCCTTAAGTGAGATATACTAAGTCCACATTCTATGTTCCACTAGATAAGGAGAAGTTCAAATCGTTCAAGTTTTAGAGTGATAGGAACTTTCTTGATTATTACGTTTGCTCATAGTTGTTCCAAAGTTCAGTTCTACTTTTGATGTGGTTTCGAATAGGTTTTCCAAAGAAAGTCCCTTGAAAAAGCTCATAATCCCCTGAATTTACTGAAAAATACTCGATTAAAGTTTTTGAAAGTTTTAACCAAATAACCATACAATGGTATACAATGGTACATATGTACCCTCCCTCAGACTTGAACTACACCATTTCGGTGTATAAAGAAGGGAGAAGGTTAGGTGAAAATTTCAAAGAAAAATATAAAAAGATAAGGGGTTCGAACTGAAGCTCTCACAAATCGGTGTAACCCAAGAGCCGATCAGTTGGCAACCAAAATGCTCACTCATCTGAGCCATCTTGGCGTTGCCTGTGCATGGTCCTCTCCAATCTGTAGTCTTCACCTCCGTGACCGTTTAAGAGGGATGGTGTGTCTTGATGTATGGGATGTGGTGGATGGCACTGTGTTTATGAGGGGGTCCATCCCTCGAATAGGTGAGACACCATCAACATCTTCATCACCACCATCACTAGCTGAAGCTAATGGATCTTCCTCGTCTGGCGAGGCTGAAACGCAACATGGTCTGATCTTCCAAAAGACTCTTTAAAGCAGATGGAATATCTTGGTGTTCTTCTCGGACACGTTCTGAAGGTGGTTACTGGCGGACTTTGGAAGATCACTGTAACAATACTATGTCTCGTCGAAATCCAAAATTGGGTCCTGAATAGAAGTGGACGCGCGAGACGGCGCTTGACTAGCTGCACGGGCCTGACGACGACATGTAGCACGACTCTGTCCAGTAGGACATACACAGAGAGCAGCAGTAGGAGGCATGAAATCCACCTGAGCCTTTGAGGCAATGTTTATAAGCTCCCGCGCAGGTAGCTCTAGTAACTTGTAAGTGTCGGAGCGGTCCTCAAACTACAGAACGGAGGTGCCTCCTACCATAATGGAAGTGGCATAAAGGTGCTCTCTATCAATGTACCTTTGTGCTCCCTTTAGTGCAGGTGGAGGGACCCAATAGCCTGTAGAATGGGCGTGACAAGGCTCCCTGAGTAGATAGGTCGCCGCCGCTACGTAGTGCTCTTACTTGCAACGAACTCAGCTGCTAGAAGTCCCCCAATATCCACATCATATGGTTCTCCATACCCGTCATCTTCTGGGCTCTCAATGTAATCACAAACCGCTTCTCGAAGATTTCACAACTGAGAAGTCCTGAGAGTCCCAACATTGTGCCTGCTGAAGATGGTGTTGCTAATGAACTTAGCAACCTCTTACAACATAGAACTCTTAATCTGAGCCTTCTTCCAGGCCCCAAAAACATAAGTATCCAAACTGGTGGTGGTCCAAAACTTGTAAGGATCAAAAACAACGCTAGCACGTATCTCTGTGCGTTTCGAGAACCCAAAGATATTGCACAACCAGTGGAATGAAAAGCTTTTGATGGTTTCTGCCAATGAAAAAGCTAATCCATCCTCTGGAGGCCACCTAAAGCCCTATAGGGTAATGCACCTTCACTAAAGGCAGAAAATTCTAAGTCGGCTTCTTGTACAAATCCCAAAATTTGGTATGAAAGGTACCAAACCCGATAGTCTCCAACATCTTGGGGACCTCGTCCTTAAGGCTCAGCTCTTCTAAGATCTTGTTCTGAAAGAATCTTATGGGATCAATTTTCCAGCTCTCCATTTGTGTCTTGCATGGGACGTCAGCATCGCTCATCTCACGGTGATGAGCACACATACTCCTTGGACGTGAGGCCCTACCTTGTCGTAAGCTCTCGCCTCTTGTATGTGGAGTCATATCTGCAAAAGCATAGGAAACCATGAATTCCTTGCAGGTTTTAGGAATTTTACGTAAAATTCAAAGAAACAAAAAGTATCAGAAATAAAAGTTTTTCGCTTCCTTTACTCACGATTTTTGTTTTTTAAGCCCCAAATCGATTTTTGTTTGTTTTGGGTCTCGAGTTAAAACCAAACACAATTACTAAATGATTTTATTGGGTTAACCCGGTTTAATTAACTTAAATGGCCAAATCAATTGGATATGTATCGTTTATAAAGGTTCACAAAAGTTCATGTTGAAATATAAAGTTTAAACTTTTAAATGTAGAAAACCTGATAGACTTTTAAAAGTTCAATTGGTTTTCTGATAGACAAAAAGTTGATGTAGAAAACCTGAGAAAGCATATATAGTACATGAGGGAATATAACGTCAACCCTTAACAATGAAAAAAACCTCGAGTACAAAACTATAGTGAAAAAACTACTTCATTTATAATTACGCCTAAACATATATTGTTTTATCCATATTATGCGTTGTTTCCTGTTATAAAACGACATATGTGTATTCTCTTTCAACTTAAAATAATGTAGTGTTTATTCAAAAACAATATGTAATTTTAAAAATCTCTAATGCCGATTTAAAAATTCCATAAAAACGTAAAAAATAAAAAATGTCATTTGTTCTCGTGCTTATCTTTTATTTGAGATGCATTTAGTTCTTAAAATTATACATAAATTTTTCATTTTTATTATTTTATGCCGCGTACGATGCAATATCTTAGTTATATTGGTTCATATTTTCAGAATATGTAACATCTCTGATCCTTACTAGGATCGCCGGTATGGACCATGGTCGAGAATGAAGAGAAACTTGTCGAAAATAAACCAATTTAAACTTGTTCCATGATCTGAAGATATTGGTTAAGTCCGACAGGAAATAACTTAGCCAATTGATGACGAGGAAATGAAAAAAGGCCAGGAAAAAGAGGAGTAATAGCTCAATCAGATGACGAATAGCTCGACCAGTAGACGAATTGTTCGGCAGATGACTCAGCTGGATCAACTGACGAGGTAGTTGAGCGAAGTATATGTGGTTTTGTTGGACCTCAAACTCACCGGTTCGACATGTTGGATTTATACTAAATCACATCATTTTTCAAAAAAGTTCAACATACCATTATAACTTTTTAAATGTTGAATAAAATAGTTCAACTGACCATTGTAAATAGTCTTATAAACGTTTTCAAATTTAATGAGTGACATTTTGAAAATGGAAAAATGAAAGGCATATTTAAAAGAAAAGCTTCCTAACCCATTTGGGTATATGAAAAATAAAATATTAAAACTTTTTATATATTTAATTAATCTTTTATTTGTTGAACCAATCAATATATGACAAGTGTAGATAAGATCTCTCATATGTTTTTATATGAGAAACATATCTAACTTATCTCTTCTCTTTTCTCTTTTTTCTACATTTTAATAGAGAGTCTCTAAGTGAGAGATTCCCAATCTGTTAGCGAGAAAATTTGAGAAGATTTGAGATCTTTGATGTAGATGCTGCTTCAGTTTCTGTTAGCATATTTCTGTATATCTTGTAGCATATTCATAAGATATATTCTAGTTAGATTGAGATCTTGTAAAGTCTATATATTGTATCTCTCGTCGATCAATAAAGGAGAACAAATTCCAAAGCTTGAACCTTGTTTTACATGGTATCAGAGCCTAAAAGCTTAAAACAAAACAGAAATGTCTTAGACCGGAATAGTCAAGACAGAACAGGTGAACACGTCAAAATCGATACCAGCAACGTATCAACAGGCGGCGAACGAGAATGCTGGAGCAATAATCGCTCAAGTTCAATTCAATGGTGACAACTTTGATGAGTGGGCTCAGGCGGTGAGGACAGCACTGCGAGTCAAGAAGTATGGATTTATCAACGGAAGTGTGGCAGAGCCAAAACCAGATGCGGCAGAGTATGAGGATTGGATCTCTGCGAAATCGATGGTGATGCTATGGATACTCAACACTGTGGAACCAAAAGTGCGGAAGACACTAGAAAATTAAGAAGATCCGATGGAACTATGGAAGGAATTCAACGGTCCAAAGATCCAAGAAATCAAGGTTGAACTCGCTTGCTGCCGACAAGGAAACATGACCGTGATTGACTATTACGGGAAGTTGCAGGTCTTGTGGGAAGATCTGGCCAACTATGAGACAATGTTGACTTGCAAGTGTGGATCGTGTACCAGAAATCTCAACGTAGAGCTGGAGAAGAAGAGAGAAGAGGATCAACTTCATCACTTTCTTCTTGGACTTGATGATGCTATGTTTGGAAGGGTTCGTTCATCGATCATAAGCATCGATCCGCTACCACACATGAATCAGGTGTATTCAAAAGTGAAATCAGCGGAAAGAATTTACACAGTGATGCGTGGTAGAGAGCAACAAGCATCACAAGTGGCTTTTGTTGCTCGGAGTGGAAACTTTGCTGCTAATGAAGACAAGTCGCTCGGTAGAGACATGTTTCCAGGTGATTGGATATCCACCATGGTGGAGCGAACGTTCGCGTCAAGGAGGACGTGGTGGAGGACATGGAAATAGAAGAGGACGCGGAGTGATACGCGCAAATGTTGTGATTGTTCAAAATAGAGAAGGAACAAGTGTAGAGGCTGAGAAGAATGGATACATTGGACTGAGCAACTAACAATGGAGCCCATTGATCAAGTTGCTGGATGAAAAAAAGGGAACAGAACCGCGTTTTAACAGTAAATCTCTCTCACACGAATAGGTTCTTGACACAGGAGCGTTCTGAAAAATCCCTACTTATACTACCAACTATAAGAAGTAAATCTAAAACTCCATTAGACGGGTGCCAAAACCTTTGATGCCACATGTCATCAGCTCCGTCTTTATTCAAATAAAATGCTCGAAATGTTTCTAAGCGACGAAAGAAATACAGCCCATCTCTAAGCTCCCCTGCTCCAGTCAGACTCCTCGTTGTACGGTCCAGAAGTACACAACCTTTGTTAGCAATTTGCATTACCACATCCAAATCAGCAATAAGCTGAGAAACTTAGATCAAATTGCATCGCAATTCAAGCACAAACAACACATTTTTCAACACAAAATCTACATCAAAACCCACTGTTCCTTTTTCTTTAGACATACTTTGACTTCCATTAGGGAGTCCAATAGAACACGACAATATATACTTTTGGGTGCTTGGCATTTGCACATAAACAAAGACGAGGAGGAGACAAGTTTGAGTCTTGAAGCAGGTGATGCCTGTTCATTGGATATCCTTTTGACAAAAAAGGATGGAACATGTATGATTTAGACACACAGTAAGTGTTCGTGTCTCGTGATGTGGTTTTTGTTGAAAACAGTTTCCTCTTGATGCTGGCATTGGAAGAGACCTGCAACAACAATCATTAGAAGATTTTGTTAGTTTCGATGTGGAACCTGCTTCAGAACCTGCAGTAGAACCTGCAGTAGAACCTGCAGTAGACCGTGCAGCAGAACCTGCAACAGACCTTGCAGCTGAATCTGCAACAGAACATATAGCAGAACATGTAATTGAATTTGTAACAAAGTCTGCAACAGAACCTACGATAGATACTGCTTCAGAACCTGCATCAGAAAGTGTAATAGAATCTGCAATAGAACCTGAGTTAGATGTTGTGGTTGAGTTTGACGTTGCAGAGGCTCAGTGAGAAGAATTAGGGGTTGGAAAAAGACCAAAAACGATGCCAGTAAGATTGAAAGATTATGTGTTGCAGGTGGTGTGTGACTCGAAACCTACTGATGCAGAAGGAGAAAGTGATGATGGGATTGCTTTTCCAATTTCAAAATACATAGATTGCAGCAAATTCTCTCCTAAGTATTGATCGTTTCTTGCTGTGGTAGTTGCTGGAATAGAACCAACTACGTTTCGTGACGCTGTGGCAAGAAAGGAGTGGCAAGAAGCTATGCAGAACGCAATAGATGCGCTTGAGAAAAACAAAACTTGGACTGTGACTACGTTGCCGCCTGGGAAGAAGGCTATAGGGTGTAAATGGATTTACAAACTTAAATACCGAGCTGATGGGATGTTGGAGAGACACAAAGCTCGGTTGGTAGTGTTGGGAAACAATCAGAAAGAAGGAATTGACTACTTAGAGACGTTTGCTCTAGTGGAAAAGATGACGACTGTCAGAACTTTTCTTGAAGTAGCTGCAACAAAATAGTGGGAACTGCATCAAATGGATGTGAACAATGCGTTTTTGAATGGGGATTTGGAAGAAGAAGTGTACATGCAACTTCTTCCGGGATTCCGAAATGGAAATGATAAAACTTCAGTTTGTCTCTTGAAAAAATCATTGTACAGGTTGAAACAAGCTCCACGATGTTAGTTCTCTAAGTTAAAGGGTGCGCTTACAGAGTATGGGTTCAAGGAATCGAAATCGGATTACTCAATGTTTTTTTTGAGACAAGGAACATCTTAGATTTATGTATTGGTGTATGTTGATGATCTTATTTTGGGAGGAAATGACAGCGAAGGAATCAAAAAATTTAAATCCTATTTGAGAGAATGCTTTCATATGAAAGACATGGGATCATTGAAGTTTTTTTTAGGAATTGAGGTTCCTCAAAGCAGCGAAGGTATTTTCTTTGTCAAAGAAAATACATGTTGGACATTATTAGTGAAGTGGGTTATCTTGGGTCCAAACCAGCTGTCCCTCCTATTGAACAACAACACAAAACTTGCACTCTCTGATGGACCACTTCTAGAAGAACCAGAACTGTATAGACGGCTGATTGGAAGACTAATATATCTGCTTGCTACTCGTCCGGATTTGACGTATGTTGTGCACGTCATGTCGCAGTTCATGCATAATCGTAGGAGTGATCATTGGAATAGTGCAATGCGAGTGGTGCGGTATCTAAAAGGCACACCCAAACAAGGTATACTCTTAAGTTTTAAGAGTGATTTGAAGTTACATGGTTGGTGCGATTCGGACTGAGCAGGATGTCCATTGACAAGAAGGTCTATAAGTGGTTGGTATATCACTCTTGGATCTTCACCTGTATCTTGGAAAACAAAGAAGCAGGGGGTTACGTCTCGTTCTTCCACATAGGCCGAGTATAGGTGTATGGCGTTGACAGTAAGGGAATTACAGTGGATGCGTAATCTATTGACAGACTTGGGAGTGCCACAAACAGAGCCCATGGATCTACATTGTGATAATCAAGCGGCATTGTACATCGCAGCCAATCATGTGTTTCATGAACTGACGAAATCTGTGGAGATAGATTGTCATAATGTTCGAGATGTTGTACAAAATGGGACAATACGGACTAGGAAAGTGCATACTAAGGAGCAGTTGGCAAATGTTTTCACAAAGGCACTTGGTCGTCATGAGTTTCAAACGATCATGAGCAAGTTGGGCGTTTGTAATCCCGAACGCTCAACTTGAGGGGGGGTGTTAGCGAGAGGATTTGAGAAGATTTGAGATCTTTGATGTAAATACTACTTCAGTTTCTGTTACGATATTCATGTATATCTTGTAACATATTCTTAGGATATATTCTAATTAGATTAAGATTTTGTAAAGTCTATATATTATATCTCTCGTCGATCAATAAAGGAGAACAAATTCTAAAGTTTGAACCTTGTTTTACACAATAGTTATCGTTTTTAAATATCTCTCTTATCAACAAAAACCATTATCGTTTTTATCATTCTGTTTTAGGCGCTTAGTCCTGCGCTGGCCATTAGATCTCTTTTCAGTCAACGGTCATCTAAATAAAGTGTCTAAGCCCATTACATCTTAATTATTTTTTTACAGTCCAGGGGCCCATATTCAAAGTAATGTAGCTGAAAAGCTCAACTAATCGATTTGTTTCTATTGATCTATCTCAAGACAAATTTGTAGTGGAAAAAAAAGCGAATAGTGTAGAAAGGACAAGAAAAGTGCCCTTAGGCAAAAAAAAAGTGTCATTTGTATAAACTTTCATAGAAAGTGTGCTAGAGTGCAAGACTCCCTATAAATTAAGAGAAATTCACTTAAATGGCTTTTCAAACTATGAAATTTACTCTAATGGCTCTTTCAAGATTTTTGTGAGTTTCGATCCGATTGTTTCGTTCTTTGTAGTGCGGAAACTAAAACAATCAACACCAAGATTTAACGAGTTCCTCTCCGATTAGGAGAGTACATCTTGTGCAAGGACTCACCCTTGCAAACATCCACTAGAAAATCACAAAGCCGAGTTCAATACAAAGAGATATATATCGACCTCTATCTAACGCTTAATCTCTATGTTTCTTTACAGATACTTGCGAAAGAAACAAGAGAACTTGAAGCTCATACACCAGTTCCCTAAGAAGCGATACACTCAGCTCAAGGGAGCTCTTGAGAAGTCTCGAACCTTGAAGAAGAATAGTGATGACCAAGAAGCTTCTTCTAAACCTTGAAGTCGATTCTCTCTCTCTCTGTGATCTTCGATGTACTTCTCTCTACTCTCTCTCTCTATGATCTGATCTCTGTTTGTTAGTTCTTTCACGGATAAGATTTTCGCAACTGCTTCCTCTACCTCTTATCTCTGCTTCTTGTCTCTACTTCTTCAAGAACCAAACAGAAATAACAAACTTTCTTTTAACCTCCTTGTGAGCTTTTGGTTTTGATTTCGGCCCAACGAAGCCCAGCTTCTTAAAACTTAAATCAGCTTGACATTAACTCCACAAAACTCCACCTTGTCGTCTGATTTAGCTACACAGTTGGACTCTGTCTGAAACCTAGCCGCAACTGAAACATGGATGCTTCCAGTAGCTCATCTCAGCTTCCTCCCGAGATCCTCGAGGCCGTGGTGAGCAATGCTGCCATTACTCAAGGAATAGGTAAACTCAAAAGACGGTGAAATGAAGATATAGATCAGCTTTCACCTCTTCAAACCATTACGCTACTGAAACCAAACAATTAAACATGTCTTTCCTCATTTTTCAAGTGAAGAAGAATGCAAGGAGTTTGATACCTTGCCTGCATGTCCAAAGTAAGTCCCTTTGGAGAAACCTTTCTCTGACTTTAAATTAGTCCATCAAAGATAATCCCTTTTGTTGGTTCCTCTGAGATTGTAGCTGTAAATACTAACACATGCTTTTCTCCCTTTCCTGCGAGATACCCAACCAACAGAGCAATCTCGGAGTACGCCTTGTCTAACTCAGGCGATGACTTTGAGCGTTATGAGGTACTTCTCAAACGCATTACTAGGTAACCCTTTTGTCAACATATCTGCTGGATTTTCTGTAGTATGAATCTTAGTTACCTTTGCAGTCCCATCATTTACCAAATCCTTGATAAAATGAACCTTGTTTGCAATGTGTTTTGTTCTGTCATGGTGTACTAAGTTCTTTGCCAAACATATTGCACTCTGTGAATCACAGTTTAGTTTAAAACTCTTTGAAGTAAAACCCAATTCACTGCAAAACTTCTATAACCAAATACCTTCCTTGGCTGCCTCAGTGAGTGCCATGTACTCAGCCTCTGTGGTTGACAAAGCTACCACATGTTGTAGACTGGATCTCCAACTCACTGTGTTTCCACCAACCTGAAAAACATATCCTGACACTAACATCCTTCTATCCAATTCAGTAGAATAATCTGAATCACAAAATCCTTTAATCTCCATATGATCTGCTTTTGTGAATGTCAAGCAAATATCTGTAGCTCCTTTTAGATACCTTAGGATCCACTTAACTGCTGCCCAATGATCTCTTCCTGGTTTTGCCATAAACCTGCTAACTAAACTAATAGCATATGCTAGATCGGGTCTTGACCCGATCATAGCATACATTAGACTTCCTACTGCACTTGCATAAGGTACTGAGCTCATTAGTGGTTCCTCTCTTATCAATTCTTCCTGAGTCAGCTTTCTTAGCTTGTAGGCTGTGTTTACCGGAGACACCACTGCCTTGCAATCATCCATATTGGATATTCTTATTACCTGTTTAAGATATCTTCCTTGTGACAGTTTCATGATACCTCTCTTTCTATCCTTAGTGATATCCATACCTAATATTCTAGTAGCTGGTCCAAGATCTTTCATCTCAAACTCCTTGTTAAGAATTTTCTTCAGAACCCTGATCCTTTCTAAATCTTTATCTGCTACCAATATTTCATCAACATAGAGTAAAAGAAACACCTGATTATCCAAATTTGATCCCTTTTGATAGACATAGGGATCATTGATACTTCTCTGAAAACCTTGTGACTTCATGAAAGAGTCAAATTTCTTATTCCACTGTCTAGGTGATTGCTTTAATCCATATAGAAATTTTTTCAGAAGACATACCTTGTCTTCTTGTCCCTTCTCTATGAAACCTTCAGGCTGTACCATGTATATTGTCTCATCCAATGTTCCATGTAGAAATGCTATTTTGACATCCAGTTGTTCTAGTTCTAAGTCAAAATTTACCACAACTGATAACATGATCCATATAGATACATGTCTAACTACTAGAGAGAAAATTGTGTTGTAATTTATTCCCTCAATCTGTGTGAACCCTTTGCTACAAGTCTGGCTTTGTATCTGACACCTTCAACCCCTGGGATCCTTTCCTTTACCTTGAAAATCCATTTACACCCTACTATCCTTTGCTTTTTTGGTTTGGCTGTGATGTCCCAAGTGCCAATTTTATCTAGAGATCTCATTTCTTCTATCATGGCTTGTTCCCACTTCTTCCAGTACTTGCTCCTCATTGCCTCTGCAACTGGTGGGTGGTTTTATCTGTCGCCTTACTCTGTCTCTTGCCAAAACATAGTCTTCAAGAGATTCAAATTCTTCCTGCTGTTGCTCCTGTTCAGTATCTGACTCTGGTTCCTCTTCTGAATCTATTTGTCTCTACATCAGTTCTTTCAGAAATAGCTCCACCTTGATTGTTAACCCCTTCTGATTCAGTTTCAATGTGCTCTGTAGAAACTTGAGCTATATTATCAGTCCTTGGCCCTTGAATCAACATGGTGCTGAAAGTGACTTTCTTTTCTTTCTTGGCCTTAGGTTCAGCCTTCTGTTCTTCCTTTTCATGGTATAGTTTTTCTTCATCAGAGACTACGTTTCTGCTGATAGTACACTTTCCTTCATCTGGTAACCAGACCCTGTATCCTTTTGTACCAAGTGGATAACCCATAAAGATCCCTTTAACAGCCCTTGGACTCATCTTATCTTGTTGAGTGTGAACATAAGCTGTACATCCAAAACGTCTTAGATAAATGTAATTCACTTTTGAGCCTGACCAAACTTCTTCTGGAATCTGGAATTTTAAAGTCGCATTTGGAGATCTATTAATCAGATAGACTGCCGTGGCAGCTGCTTCAGCCCATAATTTTTTTTCCATTCCTGTCTCTGCCAACATGCATCTGATCTTATCAGCTATAGTCCTGTTAATCCTTTCTGATACTCCATTCTGCTGAGGAGTGTAGGTGCAAGTTTTATGCCTCTTAATAACTGAGTCTTTGCATAACTTGTCCATTTGCTGACTACAGAATTCTAGACCATTATCTGTTTTCAAACATTTGATTTTCTCATATACTTCATCTTTACTCCTGAGAAATCTTATCCAGATCTTCCTTGAGTAGTCATCAATGAAAGTTAGAAAATACCTGCAACCTGACAAGCTTGGCTCATTTGAAACCGATCCCCATAGATCACTGTGAATGTACTCCAGAATACATGTTGTTGTGTGTTTAGCTTCTGGAAAACTTTGTTTGTGAGACTTGCCCAGAACACATTCTTCATAGAAATCTAATGTGTGCACTTCCTTAGGATCCAAATATCCTTCCTTTACTAGAATGTTCATATTCTTTAAGCTCATGTGTCCGAGTCTTGAATGCCATCTGTTTGTAAGGTTGACCTGTGCTTTGGCAACAGACGCTTCTCCTTTTAGAACTGTTCCTTGTAGGTAATATAACCCTTCTTGATACCTCCCTGTAATGACTTTCTGACCTTGCTTGTAGAATGTAACTTCAAAATCTTCCCCAACATAGTTGCATCCATTCTTCTCAAGCTGTCCATAGCAGATGAGGTTCCTGCCCATAGAAGGCATATATCTTACCTCAGTAAGAGTTACAATCGATCCATCTGAGTTCTGTATTTTCAGTTTTCCTATACCCTTTACTTCACTGTGAGTGTTATTTCCCATTAACACCTTCCCTCCATCAATTTCTTTTAGATCAAACAGTGAATCCTTATATGGAGTAATGTGAAAAGTACACCCTGAATCTAGAACCCATTCATCCTTTGTGTTGTGTGTGCTTGCTGTTAATATCATAATGTGCTCTTCTTTTAGAGCAATATTCATAGCGTTCTTGTTCTTTCTTTCTGGACAATCTGCCTTGAAATGTCCTTCCTTCCCACACACCCAACATTCTTTAGCTTTAGGTTGTCTGGACTTTGACCTCTTGTCCTTACTCTTTGACTTGTTTCTTGCTTGACCATTGTTCCTTTTCTCAGTTCTTACTCTGCTTACAAACAGTCCCTCTCAGTTTCCTTTTCTTTTGGCTTTCTGCTTCAACTCAACCTCTTTTGAGTAAGCTGCACTAGTCACATCATCAATAGTCAGAGATTGGGTCTTACCAGCTCCATACCTTAGAGTGTTCCTCAAAGATTCATATGGTTCTGGTAGAGCGGATAGGATATGTATAGATTGATCCTCATTTGAGATGTTAATGTTTAAATTGGCTAGGTCATCTACCAATTTAAGAAATACATCCAAATTTTCTTCAATGCTCTTGTGTTCTTCAAACTTGAAGCATGAGAACCTTTGCTTCAAGTATATGCGGTTTGGTAAGGACTTGGATTGATAATCCCTTTCCAATGCCTTCCATACTCCTAGAGCAGTGAGTTCTCCCATTACTTTCCTTAAGGGAACATCACCCAGACTCATACAAATCAGTGTTCTGGCTCGTTTATCCTTATCAGGATCAAATTTCACCGTCTTTGTTTCTTTCTTTACCACTGGTGCTTCTTTGTCCGCATCTGTGGTTGAGGTATCAATACTTCATGAGGTAATGATAGTCTCTGGCTCCTGAATTGTATGTTCCAAATCTAACAAATCCAACTGACAACGAACTTTAAATTTCCAAAGTCCAAAATCTCCCTTTCCATCAAACTTTGCCACATCAAGCTTATGTGGTTGTGACTCCATGATCTTTCCCCTTGATAAGAAAAAACTTATCTTCAAGATCTTTCTTTCTGTGGTGCACCTAGACGCAGAACCTGATTCTTGATCGCCTTTCTGCTTAACATGATGCTCTGATACCACTTGTGAGTTTTCGATCCGATTGTTTCGTTCTTTGTAGTGCATAAACTAGAACAATCAACACCAAGATTTAACGAGTTCCTCCGATTAGGAGAGTACATCTCGTGCAAGGACTCACCCTTGCAAACATCCACTAGAAAATCACAAAGCCGAGTTCAATACAAGGAGATATATATATCGACCTCTATCTAACGCTTAATCTCTATGTTTCTTTACAGATACTTGTGAAAGAAACAAGAGAACTTGAAGCTCATACACCATTGCTTCAATGGCGGAAGATTCCCTAAGAAGCGATACACTCAGCTCAAGGGAGCTCTTGAGAAGTCTCGAACCTTGAAGAAGAAGAGTGATGACCAAGAAGCTTCTTCTAAACCTTGAAGGCGATTCTCTCTCTCTCTGTGATCTTCGATGTACTTCTCTCTACTCTCTCTCTCTATGATCTGATCTCTGTTTGTTAGTTCTTTCACGGATAAGATTTTCGCAACTGCTTCCTCTGCCTCTTATCTCTGCTTCTTGTCTCTGCTTCTTCAAGAACCAAACCGAAATAACAAACTTTCTTTTAACCTCCATGTGGGCTTTTGGTTTTGATTTCGGCCCAACGAAGCCCAGCTTCTAAGAACTTAAATCAGCTCAACATTAAGTCCACAATTTTGTTTACTAAAATAGCAAAATGATGATGGAAAATGACATTTAACCTTTGTAGAAATTCAGAAATTACTTACTACGCCATTTTGATTTTTAAAAAAAAATTGAATTATAAAAAGGAAAAAGAAAGAAGAAAATGAAAACATAATTTATCTTTGGGTGTCGAACTTCTCTCTCGAAAATAAGAAGATGGCTTCGTCCACATATAAAACCTAATGGATTTTTTCACTTGCCAAACGCCTCAAAGCTTCCCATTTTCTTCTTCTTCTTTTTGTGCTGTCTCCGTCGCCGGTGGATCTTGCGGTTTGAGATCTTTGGGTTCTACAGCAAACTCGCCTTGAGATTACTTCACAAAAAAAAGAGAGAGAACTTGAAAACTAGGGTTTCTTCTGGAGCTTCATTATTTTTAAGATTTCAGTCTCTTCCTTTGCCTCTCGAATTTTTTTACTTCCTTTGCCTCTCAAATTTTCTGCTTCTTTGTCCCCAGGTCTCCGCAGAGAGCAGCAATTAGTAATCAGCAATCAGAACATTGGTTTGGATTTCAAGACTCCTCGAGAAGCCATTAAAGGGTTTTTTTTTTGTTTTTTTTGTTTATCCTTCAAGGAGAAACTGTAAACAGATTTGTAAAATTAATTGTATGTTTTCAAGCAATGTAAAATAAATTTAGTTCAAGCAATGTAAAATTAAAACAGATTTGTTTTCATTAATTGTATGTTTTCTTCATAAATTGTGACCGTGATTTAAGATGTTTACAGGGGCCAACAAGTTATATGTTACCAGAATGTACGTGATGGCCATGAACGTTGTAAGAAATGTTATGGTTACCCATATTTGTACCTAACTGAAAAAGAAATCAAAATCTGAATTTATTTAAATGATAAATAAATTAATATATATATATATATATATGTATATTTGAATTGAAATTTCGAACCAAAATTAAAAAATATACCAAATCATCTATTTTAGATTACGCATTAATTTGTAAACGATTATTTCTAATTCAAGAACCCGAACTGAAATCGAAATAAAATATTCATTAAAAATTATTAGAAATCTTCAACCCAACAATGGCACTTTATTATTTTTAGTTACTTAAAAAGTATATTTGATACTTAGTATGAAAATCATCAAAAAACTGATTAAATATTTTCTACTAAGTTTGTATATATTAAGATTAAATTTACTTTCATGTTATAAAATCTGAAAAGTTCATGTTATAAAAGGAATTTAATTTTTAATCATTTTTAATTCCAAAAGCAACTATACTACTTAGTTACCCTAAACAAGTTAGAAAGATTACACCTTAAGGCATCTCCAACCCCACTCTAAATCTTACATCAAACTCTATTTTAAAGTAAAATATGCTCCAACCCCACTCTATTTTCAATACAAAAACAGTGTAAACCTATTTTTACTCCAAATATAGAGTAATCCTATTTTCCACTCTATTTTAAAGTTGAAATTTTTTATTTATAAACTAGTCCCTATAATTTTAAATTATTTTATTTTAAGAGTTATAATAATTTATTTAACAAACAAAATTTCAAAATGTTATAATATCTTTTTAAATATAAAATACAATGACATAAAACCATAAACTGATAATAAATAATAATAATAAAATATTAAAAACTGAAATTAAAATACATAATATAAATTTAAAACAACAACAATTACTGATTTAATGAGTTAATAATCCGGTAAATCGCTTCCGGATCCACCCAAATTATTAAAATACTGTCCAAACGAATCAGGTTGAGGCGATCTTGTTGATATTGTTGTTGTTCGACCCTTTTTCGATAAATCCTTGTTTGTTCACATTGAACATATGCACGAAGATTTGAATCTGGTATCGAGTTCAAGTCTTGGAACAAAAATTTGTTTTCTTTTTTAAATTCTTTCAATACGTAGTTCTTACTTTGAATCTCGTTGTGGTTCGATTCTTGCTCAACCACCGTGAAAACCACCGGTTTTATTCTGTTTCACAATGTCGAGGACTTTCTCTATCCCGCCAAGACGACCTAGGATATTGTGGAGCTCAAAAACAGAGTTAACCTCAACAGATTCAATATCACTCGGTCTAAGTTCAAGCATCGAAGCATCAAGATCGGCTAAGCTTTTAGCATAAAAATCCTTGGTATTCGAATTCGGCGTGAATCGCCTCCGCAAGCTGAGCTAATTTACAGCCAACTTCATGAAGATGATCAGAATTATCTGGCGCGAGAGGACCAATTTCGGTTAACCGGAAAACGGGAGGACCTACTTCTCTTATAGCAAGAGCTTGCATAAGCGCATGCCAATGAAGACCTTGATTCATGAAGAAATCGATGACATGAACTATCTTCATACCTTGAAAAGCTTCAAGAATGGCTTGATTCGCCATAAGGTGAGCAAATTTGAGATAAGGACAAGTCTCGTAGAAGTGCATCTGAAGAATATTGGAAAGAGAATGGTCAATTTGATTCTGTGGCAGAGAGAGATGATAGATCCAGCGTGCAAGAGCTTCGGCGAAATAAGTAGCAATTTTTCTTATAGCACCAGCTTGAGACATAACTAAGCATCCAATTTGCTTCACAAGAGCTTTTGCAAGAGTCAGATTGTTCTGTTGGACAGCTTCAGCACAAGCCATAAGCGCGTGGACTAAATGAACACCGTTCTCTTGCGAGTTAACAAGGATTACACCCCGAGTTGACTCAGCCGCCGTTCATCGATCGTCGTGCTGATGACTCCAGCAATCTGCGTAGCCCTTGAGGTTGATGTAACCATTGAATCAGGGCTGGAGCATGACTCCAGTCATCGTGAGCCATTTCAACGGCGACTTTCTCCTGAGGTCTTGAGGTATAAATTCGAAGATAAAGCTATTTGCCAAAACTTTGCCTTCTAGATTGTTCCCGTAGCGATACAAACTCTCCAATGGAACTAGAAAAAGCTCATCCGGTATCTTTCTGGTCAACTGATTCATCAACGCGTCAAGAATTCTCAACGATTTCAAATTTCCAAGATCCGGTGGAATCTCTTCGATCAATTTTTTGGGCCGAAATTCTAAATGACGCCACCAAGTTTACGCATAGTCTTAATTTCAAAAAAAAAAAAAAAAGTTTACGCATAGTTATACAACAATTAGTAGTTATATGAACATTCCATATAATTCTACTTTGACTCTTTTCAAGTTTAATTAGTATTATCTACCCTTAAAATTTGTTTTTTTGGTTTAAAATTGAATTAAGTCTATTAACTTATAATTCTCAGTGTCTTCTGTATTAATATGTTTTAAACATGCATTTCTGTAATTTTTTCATCTTAAGTTGTTTATTATTTACAAAGTGACTTTAAACGTATAAAGAGTATATTGTCTAGATTCTTTCATAACAACTCAATATGATATAACTGCGTAATTTTCTAATTTATATACGTTATAATATTTTTATTTATGTCGTTTACAACACTAATAAGTTTTTTGAGTAATTTTGGTTTAAGTTTTGCAAAAAAAAAAAAAATCATGGAGAGTTCGACGGCGGAGGAAACGCGCTCGAGCTATGGGCTATATGCTACTTTCACAGTATTATTACGATAACATTAGGAATATATTAATAAAACTTATTATAGAAATTCATTGATTTATCTTATATACAGCTAAGCTGGTTGACGAAAGCAAATACAGCCAAGTTTGGTTGATATATTTTATGGAGAGCTTGATGCCATATAAACGACAGTGATGGAGAGCTGAACGGTGGAGAAACGACAGCGATGGTGACCCCAACGGCGGAGGAAACGAGAGTGCTTGTTGCCTTTGATACGACAGTGATGGAGAGCTGAACGGTGGAGAAACGACAGCGATGGTGACCCCAACGGCGGAGGAAACGAGATCGAGCTCATCGGATTTTATTTTTTTTCTTTTCCAATTTTTTTTTTTTCTGTTTTTCATTTTAATTAATATTAAATTTAAAGGAAAAACATTTCGTCTTCACACATTTCATTAAGATGAGAGGGACATCAAAATTAAATTGTGTAATTCTGGGGATATTTGTCTTCATAGATTTCATTAAACAAGTGGGGGTATGAAGCTTTTAGTTTGAGATATAGGTCGTGAATATGAGACGTGGTACAATTGAAATGCACATCGTTTAGTAATACATGTCACCATTCAACCAATAATACATTTCTATTTATCAGTTGTTTTTAACTTAAAAAAAGAAGAAAAAAATGCGTGTGTTTAAAAAAACAGACAAAACGCACCTGCAAAGTAGAAGCATCCAAATAGGTCTGGTTTGCAACACTATATATAGATGACCTTGCTTTATCTTTTCTCTCCCAAAATTTTTAAAATAACTTTCATTTTTTTTTTTATATAAATACTTCATCCTCTGAAATTCTCACTTTTATTAGCTCTCATAATTCACTTCCATTCACTGCCATTCAATCTCATAATTCTCACTTCAGTTCTCTACGATATTTGTTCAATTAGTTTCTTTCAACAATTTTTTTCGATAATATCCATCAATTATTACTATTCATGAGGTAATTTTTTATCAATTCATGAGCTTTATTTTTATGATTCATTAGTATTCTTTTATTTTTATATATAAAATCAAATTAATTATTTTTTGTAGAAATAATATAATCTTAGTGATCCTTGATTTTAATTATCTTTATTAACTATATTAGGTAAGTAAAAAGAGAATTAGATTTGCTTACGTTGAATTGCAATATATTTGATTGTACTATACTGTAACCAATAACAAATTTTAATATGTACAATTTTTAATCTATCGTATAAAGTAGAACATGTTATTACTTTTTAATTATCTAAGTTTTGCATTACAAAAGTAAAAACATGCTTTTAATTTATATAAAATATAATTAATGTGAATATTTATTAAGTTTCAAGTTGAAAATTAAATGTCATATTATATGTGAAACTAAAACATTAAAAAATGTACGACTATATAATTATCTTAAATTGTAGATTGTAAATAATATTTTGTTAACTGTGTTTATGACCAAACCATTTCTACTCTATTTTGTAAGGTTGTAATTATTATTGGTATGTTGTTTCTATATGTAGATATGTCGTGTAGGGGTCGATCAACCACCAATTCTTTGAGGCAAAAGAACACAAATTTTCCCAACGAAACGATACCATGGGTAAATTTTAATATTAAGTATTTTTTAAATAATTTCAGATTAGTTGTAGTATTTAGAAATAGCTTAAACTAACTCAAAGTATTTAAAAATTGTAGACTTTATCGAGGCATAGATGGACTTATGAAGAATAAAAAACTTTGATTAAATTGTTTGATCATGCAATTTCCATGAATAATCACACTTTTAAAGATCTCACAGCTTTTGGTCGAGAGTACATGATTGAATATTTTAACCTAACATTTTTAACATGAATATATCTTTATTTGTTTTGCAAAAACAAACTTGATGACTTCAAAAAAGCATACAAAAGGTGGAAATTTCCAATGAATTCCACTGGTATCTCGGTTGATTCTGAGACGTCCTTGATTTCTGCATCTGACGAGTGGTGGAAAGATCATGAGTTGGTAATTACTCATAATCATTCTATTAATTTACTAATAATAACATTCATAAACATTATTTATAGGGATGCAAAATAACTACTAAGTTCAAGCGACAACCGCTAGAGTTTTGGGATATGATGCAATACGTTTTATATTACATGATGTTTCTTCGCAACCACAATATTTCTCGCGACAAAGAAGAGAAGAAATAAAGAACCAAGAACGGGCATACATGGTTACTCAGACATTGATGGTGGTGATATCCCTCAAACTCATATGTCGAATACAAAAGAAAATGAAGAAAGTTATCGTGTTAACGTTGATGATGACATACACCCTTCGAATGAGTTCACTCGTGATACATTTCGAGTTTCTGCTAGAAGAGGTGAGCAACAAAGCAGAGTAAATTCTCATTCGAGCGTCAGGCGTGGAAGTAGATCGCATAGATTTGAATGAACCTCAACAGCCAATGTTGGAAGTAGGCCAAGAGGAAGTCGTAGAAGACAATCTTTTGAAACAACTATACATGACACCACCAACCGCTTCAACGAAACAATCTCTTGAAACAACTATACATGAAACAATGTTGGAAGCTGGCTCTACAGACTTCCAAAGACAAAATTTGCAACAACTTCAACTTGGTAGTTTTGACCAAGAAGACTACGATGAATTCAAAAAGGCAGAAGTTATATTCATGTCCTAGAACTTCCAAGGAACACCAAATTCCATTGGGCATGCATTGATACACTTAAAGAGCTAAAATTTTTGACGAAAGTATTTCATTGACATAACTAGACGCACCGGCGAGTATAAAACACCATTGTTAGAAGCAATGATTAGTGTTTCTCGGAACAACAAAGTTTTGCCGAAAAGACTAGGCTCGGGCCACTCTTATGGGAGTCCACATTCAGGAAGTTTTGGTTTTCAACAATGGGAGACACCAAATGTTTCACAATGGAGCACACATCCTAATGTTCAACAATGGGGTACACCACCAAGTGCTCAACAAAGACGAACACCAACAACCGTTCAATAGTCGGAAACACCACCAACCGCTCAACAATCGGGAACACTACCAACTGCTCAACAATAGGAACACCACCAAGTGCTCAACAATGGGGAACATCATCAACTGCTCAACGATGAGGAACACCACGAAATGCTCAACAATCGGGAACAACCAAATGCTCCCCAATAGAGTTTACCATCAAATGATTCATAATGGGGTTTATCACCAAATGCTTCACACTGGGGCCTTCAACCAAACTTTCAACCTTGGGGTTTGCCAGCAAACGTTCACCAAGGATGTACTACACAAAATTCTCAACATGGTGGCCCATCAGGAACAACTCCAACAAATATTCAATATGGGTTTTCAGTGGGAAGTCAAGAAGAAAGTCCGAGGAATACTCAACAAAAAGTTTCACAAACACCACAATCATGAGATCTTTTCAATATATGGGGAACCTCGCAAGGAGAAAATGCAAGTACAAATGAGGATGCTCAAAGTGCTTCAGAAGACGAAAAATTAGTTTCTAAAAGATTATCATTCTCGTTTAATGTTATAAAATATTTTATGTGTTTCTTAGTTTATTATTTGGTGTTATTTGTTATCGTAAGATATTTTATGTTTTTATTAAGGTCCATTTTATTAATCTATTTATGCATTTGTTTAATTTTTTATTGTAAGTTTACTATTTATGACTTATAAATTTTTACCCCATGTTTATAAAATTTTTACCCCATGTCCACAATCTAAGTTACGAAGAGAGAGTTGAAATGTGGAATTTAAAAAATGAGCAGTTTGAGGAGTTAATAATTCAACCAACTTTGAGTTACTATACTGGATATTTCCAAAGAGCACCACCACAAACCGATAGAAACTTGGGATGGAGAAATATTTGGCATCGACTCCAAGAAGAAGATGCTGCTTGTTTTCAGTTACTACGAATGTCACTCGCAGTTTTCACAACATTGTGCGATATCTTCTTCGATTAGATTGACATCTGATTTTCTTCTCTTACGATCCACCAACAAATTTTGGTCTTCAACCAACATTAAACATAAGCATTAAGGAAAGTGTGGCTATGTTTTTACAAATATGTGGGCACAATGAAGTTCAATGAGATGTTAGTTTGAGATTTGGACTAAATCAAGAGACCGTGAAGAGAAAAATTTTGAAGTCTTACAACAACTGAATTACTAGCATGTGATTATATCAGAACTCCAACAACTCAAGAATTACATCGTATTCTTGAAAGACTTTCAAGTAGATCAAAGATATTGACAATATTTAGCGAATTTGTTGGAGCTATGGATGGGACTCATGTTTGTGTAAAAGTCAAGCCTGAATTACAAGGAATTTATTGGAATCAAGACGATAATGCATCTTTGAAAATCATGACAATATGTGATTTGAATATGTTATTCACATATATCTGGAATGGAGCTTTGAATCATGTCACAACAGAGTTGTTCTTACAATGGCACAACAAAATGATTCTGAGTTCCCTTTCCCTCCGTAAAAAAAAATACTATGTCTTTGATTCTGTCTATCCAAATAAGCAAAGATTTTTGGCTCCCTACATATCATCAAAAACCGGAATTGTGAGATATCATATGTCGCAATATCACTCTGGTACACCTTCAAGAAATAAAAAAAAAGAATTGTCTAATCGATGTCATGAGTCATTATGTTATGTAATCGAGAGGACTTTTGGAGTTTAGAAGAAGAAATGGAGGATTCTTTGTGATTTCCCAAGATATGGTATCCACATACAAAACAGAGTTGTAATAGCTACAATGGGATTACACAATTTTATCAAAATTTTAAATTTTATAGATGGAGAGTTCGATTTAGATGACATGGAAGTAACTGAAGCAGCAGATGGAGAACATATATGACACAAATATGATATAATATTGCATATATGTTATTGGAAAATAACCATACTTAATAATATTATTTTGCATTGTATTATTTTACTTAAGTTTTTTGGTATTTATTGTTTGACTTGATTTTAGCAAAAAAAAAAAATTTTAATTTCAAACTCAAATATTTGAATTTTTATAATTATGGTTTGTCGAAAACACCAGATTAAAACTTTTAATTTATAATTTTAATAATAACTGAAATATATATTCCGCACGCTTATCGTGATTTTCACCATTCAGATATTTGTATTGAACTGCATATTGTTTTTTTCACCATTCATACATTGTTCAGCATTTCTTATTCCGCACTAATTGCACTTGTTACGCATGATACGTTTTTTTCAACTGCACCGTTGTAAAACTGAATTGCACCTCTATAACCGTTTGTTTCACACCGTCCAAACCGCTATCACCATTCAAAGTCATAGGTCGTGTCGTGAATGTGAGACGTGGTACAAGTGATATGCGCAGCGATTAGTAATACATGTTACCATTCAATCAATAATACCTTTCTATTTATCACCCGTTTTTTAATTTTTTTTTAAAAAAGAAAAAATGGGTGTGTTTCAAAAAGCAGATAAAACGCACATGCAAAGTAGAAGTATCCAAGTAGGTGTGGTTTGCAACACTGTATATAGTTGAAATTGATTTATATTTTGTCTCCCAAAATTTTGAAAATAACTTTCATTATTTTTCTTGTATAAATACTTTATCTTCTATAATTCTCAATTCCATTCGCTCTCATAATTCACTTCCATTCACTGCCATTAACTCTCATAATTTCTCACTTCAATTCTCTACAATATTTGTTCAATTAGTTTCTTTTAACAATTTTCTTTCGACAATATTCATCAATTATTACCATTCATGAGGTATTTTTAATCAATTCATGAGCTTTCTTTTCATGATCTTACTATTTTTTATATATTAAATTAAATTAAATTATTTTTGTAGAAATAATATAATGTTAGTGATTCTTGATTTTAATTATCTTTATTAACTATATTAGGTAAGTGAAAAAAGAATTAGATTTGTTTACGTTGAATTGCTATATATTTGCCTAAACTATATTGTAACCGCTAACAAAAATTTTAATATGTATAATTATTAATCTATCGTATAAGGTAGAACATGTTATTACTTTTTAATTATCTAAGTTTTGCATTACAAATTTTTGTAAAACATGCTTTTAATTTATACAAAATATAATTGATGTGAAAATTTATTAAGTTTCAAATTGAAAAGTAAGTGTCATAATATTTGTGAAACCAAAACATTAAAAATGCAAAACTATATAATTATCTTAAATTATAGATTGTAAATAATATTTTATTATCTGTGATTTTGGCGAAACCAATTTTACCTTATTTTATAAGATTGTACTATTATTGGTATTTTATTTCTATATGTAGATATGTCATCTAGGGGTCTATCAACCACCAATTCTTCGAGGCAAAGAAACATAAATGTTCCCAACAAAGCGACGACAAGGGTAAATTTTAATAATAAATATGTATTCAATAATTTCATATGTTGTAGTATTTGGAAATAAATTAAACTAACTCAAAATATTTGTAAAATTGTAGACTTTATCGAGGCATAGATGGACTTATGAAGTAGGAAAAACTTTGATTGACTTGTTTGATCATGTAATTTCCATGAATAATTACACTCTTAAAGATCTCACGGCTCTTGGTCGAGAGTACATGGTTAAGAAATTTAACCTAGCATTTAAGATGAATATATCTGATTTGCTTTTCGAAAACTAACTTGATGACTTCAAAAAAGCATACCAAAGGTTGAAATTTCTAATGAATTCTACCGGTATCTTGGTTAATCCTGAGACATCCATGATTTATGTTTTGACGGGTGGTGGTAGGGTCATGAATTGGTAATTACTCATAATCATTCATTTACTAATAATAAAATTCATAAACATTAAAATAAGCTATATATATATATATATGTGTGTGTGTGTGTATTTATAGGGATGCAAAATAACTACTAAGTTCAAACTATAACCGCCAGAGTTTTGGGATGTGATGCAACGATGTTTTATATTACATGATGTTTCTTGGCAACCGCAATGTTCTTCGTGATAAAGAAGAGAAGAGATAATGAACCAAAAACGGGCTGATGATGCCATACATGGTTACTCAGACATTGATGGTGGTGATATCCCTCAAACTCATATGCTAGATACACAAGAAAATGAAGAAATTTATCGTGTTAGCATTGATGATGATATACACCCTTTGAATGAGTTCACTCGTGATACATTCTGAGTTTCTACTGGAAGAGGTGAGTAACAAAGCAGAGTAAATTCTCATTCGAGTGTTAGGCTTGGAAGTAGTTCGCATAGATCTGAAGGAGTCTCAGGAGCCAATGTTGGAAGTAGGTCAAGAGGAAGTCGTAGAAGATAATCTTTTAAAACAACTATACATGAAACCATCGCTGGCTATAAAGAGTTCCAATGTCAAACTTTGCAACAACTTCGGCCCGATAGTTTTGACCAAGAAGATTACGATGAATTCAAAAAAGCAGAAGCTATATTCCTTGCCCTTGAACTTCCAAAGAACACCAAATTTGATTGGGCATCCATGATACAATTAAAGAGCTAAAAATTTGGCGGAAGTATTTTATTGACATAGTTCTAGGCACCAACGAGGATAAAACACAATTGTTAGAAGAAATGACTAGTGTTTCCCGTAACAACGATGATTTGCCAAAAAGGTTTGGCTCGGGCCACTCATATGGGAGTCCACAATCAGAAAGTTTTAGTTTTTCAACAATAAGGGACACTACCAAATGTTTCATAATGGAGCACATAACCTAATGTTCAACAATGGGGTACACCACCAAGTGCTCAACAATGGTGAACACCACCAACCGCTCAACAGTGGGGAACACCACCAACCGCTCGAAAGTGGAGAATACCACCAACCGCTCGACAAACGGGAAAACCACCACGTCCTCAACAATGGAGAACACGACCAACTGCTCAACAAGGGTAACACCACCACGTGCTCAACAATAAGAAACACCACTAACTGCTCAACAATGGGGAATGATATATCATGGTTTTTACCCGTTTTAGACCATGATATAAGTCCTTTTTATCGAGTCTTTCTATGGTTTCGTAGTCTTTTAGAGTCTTTTCAGGTTTTAGCATGTTTGGAGCTTAATTGGAGTTTTTAGAGCATTCTGGAGCTTTGTGGCATTCGTTGAAGACGTTCTCACCGATGGATTGAGCTCAAATTTGGACACGAGATAGATCAATGGAATAGATTTCATTTGAAAGTGGTTTGAAGCCATTCCAACGGTGCGATCCAAAGTTATGCCAGTTTTCGTGAAGACAGTCCAGTCTGGCAAAACACCAGAAATGTCCTGGTATCGACCGATACCAGCTGGTATCGATCGATACCGACTGCAGGAAGGGAAAACACGCGTTTTTACAAGTTTTAAGAGTCTGCAACTTGGCCTAGAAGACTTTATTATTTACAAGAAAGCTCAGAACGTGTTTTAGACTTATAAATAGGGTTTTCAGCCACCTGTTTAGGAGGCTTTATTAGACGCTTTATTAGACGCTTTATTCTAGGATTATTTTATTTTGGTTCTTTAGGGAGACAAGTCTGAAACTCTGTTCGGGAGAGAAGATTTCGAACCCTTTTGTTATTTCTTACTTTGATGATCTATTCAATCATGTTGTTTGCTTCATTCTGCATGTCTGAGTAGATCCCTTTTAGGTTTAGGGTTTTCTCATAAAGGATTTCATGGTTTGTTAGATAGATTAATCTGTCAGGGTTCACAATCAATTGAATTCTTCACCATAGGTTGTTCTCAAAGCTAGTTCTAGGTTGACGAATCTGGAATCTAGATTTTAGGATTGTTGATTAGTCACGAAAGTGAGATTGATAACCTGACAGAACCTAGGGTGAGCAAAATAATTATCTGCAAAGAAATTTGGTTTAATTATTTTGTGAACATATCAAACTTGGACATTAAAGCTGGTTTAGATCTTTAGGATTTGCAAAGAAATTTGGAATTCTAGGATTTAGACTTAGATAGTTTTCGCAACGAAAGTTGGTTAATTATATCTTAGTGATTTGAGTTCGAGAACAGTGCTTAACCTGAACCATGTTGATTGATTTGTCTGCATTTCTTGATTTCCTGAGAAATACCCTAGGCCTATATCCTCTCCATTGATTTTACATCTTTTAATTCTGCATATTTATATTCTCGCTTGATTGATTTGGCTTAGCGTAATTTGATTCTTGAAATCTATTGTGTGATTCTCTGAGTCTTTGTGGTTCGACCCCTACTATACTGCAGCCACTGCTTTAGTATCTTTAGGGTATTATTTTGAGTATATCAGGGAACACCACTAAATGATCAACAATGGAGAACACAACCAAATACTCCCCAATGAAGTTCACCACCAAATGATTCACAATGGGGTTTATCACCAAATGTTTCACATTGGGGCCTTCAACCAAACATTCAACCTTGGGGTTTTGCCAGCAAACGTTCATTAAGGACATACTACACTAAATTCTAATCATGGTGGCTCATGAGGAACGACTCCAACAAATATTCAATCTGGGTTTTTAGTGGAAATTCAAGAAGAAAGTTCGAGGAATACTCAACAAGAAGTTTCACAAACACTACGATCAGGAGGTCTATTCAATATATGGGGAAACTCGCAAGGTGCAAATGCAAGTACAAACGAGGATGCTCAAAGTGATTCGGAAGACGAATTTCTAATAGATTATCATTCTCGTTTAATGTTATAAAGTATCTTATGTTTTTCTTAGTTTATTTATGCATTTGGTGTTATTTTTTAGTGTAAGATATTTTATGTTTTTATTAAGGTCCATTCTATTCATCTATTTATGCATTTTTTAATTGTTTATTGTAAGTTTACTATATATGGCGTATGAATTTTTACCCCATGTTTATAAAATTTCAGGTTTTTCGTATTTGTCTGTAGTGATCACAAGGCATCCAAAATCTAAGTTACGAAGAGAGAGTGGAAATGCGGAATTTAGAAAATGATCAATATGACGAGTTAATAATTCAAACAACTTTGAGTTACTATGATCGATATATCCAAAGAGCACAAGTGCAAACTGATGGAGGTTTGGGATGGAGAAATATTTAGCGTCGACTCCAAGATATGATGCTGCTTGTATTTAGTTACTACAAATGTCACTCGCAGCTTTCACAACATTTACGATATTCTACAAACAAATTATGGTCTTCCACCAACATTAAATATAAGCATTGAGGAAAGTGTGGCTATGTTTTTACAAATATGTGGGCCCAATGAAGTTCAAAGAGATGTTGGTTTGAGATTTGGACGAAATCAAGAGACCACGAAGAGACAATTTGTTGAAGTTTTTACAGCAACTGAATTACTAGGATGTTATTATATCAGAACTCTAACAACTCAAGAACGACAACGTATTCCTGAAAGACTTCAAGTATATCAAAGATATTGACCATATTTTAGCGGATTTGTTGAAGCTATGGATGGAAGTATGGAACTCATGTTTGTGTAAAAGTCAAGCCTAAATTACAATGAATACATTGTAATCGACGCGATAATCATCTTTGAACATCATGGCAATATGTGATTTGAATATGTTATTCACATATATCTAGAATGGAGTACTGGGATCATGTCACGACACAGTTGTTCTTACAATAGCACAACTAAATGATTCTGAGTTCCCTTTCCCTCCGTCACAAAAATATTATGTCGTTGATTCAGGCTATCTAAATTTTGAGGTATCATATGTAGCATTTTCACTCTGGCCACCTCCAAGAAATAAAAAAATAATTGTTTAATCGATGTCATGCGTCATTACATTCTGTAATCGAGAGGACTTTTGGATTTTGGAAGAAGAAATGGAGGATTCTTTTTGATTTTTCAAGATATGGTATTTAGGTACAAAAGAGAGTGGTAATGGGTACAATGAGACAATTTTATCAAATTTTCAAATTTTTCAGATACAGATTTTGCAGAATTAATGATAGTGATTGTAATTAGGCATGTCTCATACCAGAAGCACAACAAGCAAGGGTTTTAGGCAGTACCTTTTATAAAATATTTTGGGGGCATCATTTTTAAAAGTTTCCTAGTCTAGTGGTGTAGTATAGGGAAAATTTCCTTATTAGTTACAGGTTCAATTCCAGTGTATAGGTCTCTGGATTTTTTTTTTTTACATATGATGTTTCAAATATATCTTTGGTCTTTTAATTACACTTGAAAAAGACTTATTTATGAGGCATCAAATTTCTAGTTCGATTTAGGCCTCAAATCACTTTGTGCCGACCCTGACTAGAATAAATAACACAGAAGAGGAGTTCTATTTAGAAGACATGGAAGTAACATACAACAGATGGAGAACATATGAAACAAATAAGAGGTAATCTTGCATATATGTTATGGAAAAATCAAAATACTCCATTATGTTATTTTGCATTGTATTATTTTACTTGATTTTTTTAGTATTTATTGTTTGACTTGATTTTCGCAACAAATATATATATATATATTTTTAAGTTTCAAACTCAAAGATTTAAATTTTTATATTTATGGTTTGTGAAAAAACACCAAATTAAAACTTTTAATTGTTATAATAATATCATAAATCTATTTTTATTTACAAAATATATATTCCGCACCGCTTATTGTGGTTTTCACCATTCATACATTTGAATTGAACCGCACATTTTTTTTTTCACCATTCATACATTATTCCAGACCGCTTATTCCGCACTAACCGCACTTGTTACGCATGATACATTTATTTCAGTCGCACCGTACCTTTATAACCGCTTGTTCCGCACCGTCCAAACCGTTATCGCCATTCGAAGCCATAATCAGACTTTGTTGAGTCAATAGTCGATAAATCCTAACAAAACGAAACAAAACAAAAAAAATCAAAGAGGATGTCGAGTGTGATCAAGATAACAATGATGATGACGGCTTTGATACTAAAGGGAGTGAGAGCAAAAACTGTGACTCAGTGTCAAGGAACATAATGCAAGTTCGACTGTAAAGGCATAAAGCATATGGCTTGTACGGGTCGTGTCTTTGGATACACTTCTCCTCCAACTTTGTTTTCATTATATGATTTTGATAAATGTATTCACAAAGAATGATTATAACTCTTCTAGTTAATGATGTTTACAAGGGCGAATGGAATGTACTGGAACCCAAAGATGTGTTATTTTATTTGCTCAGGACCATGAGGTAGAGACAATAACTCTCTCCAACGTTGTAAGACATGTTGTCATTGGCGATCTCTTGTCCATCTTCAATTTTGATTTGAGATTCATGGGTATTTAGACTTGTGGAACTTTTGGTGTATTTTCCCTCTTGTTATTTGACATACTAAATCTAATAAAAGATCCAGGCTTGGGCATAAAACCCAAAATCCAAAAACCGAACCAAAAAAATAATGTGGTTCCGTAACCGAACCAAAAAGTCATAAAATCTTAATGGATTCTAAATGCCTCCATCCGAATTACCCGAACCGAACCAAAAACCGATCAGTATATCCGAAAAATCCGAAATAAAATAAATATATCCAAAAATATTAGTAATAAATTTACACCAAAAAATACCAAATAACAAATATATCTGAAATTAATCTGAACAAAAAAGACTAGGGAATTACTCTCATGTTATTGATCTGTTATACAAGATATAACATATATATAGGGATATAATATTATGGTTTAGATTAGACTTAAAGTCTTCTAGAATCTACTAATGGACCTATAATGGACATTCACATAATAATGACATTATTTATAACACTCCCCCTTAGATGATCATTATCAAAATATAGTTCCAAATGCGCATGTGAAAGATGTTGTCTCATTAAAAACCTTACCAGAAGAAACTTGTGGGAAAACCATGGTTAAAGGAAAAAGAGTGCAGCGCGCAAATACTGCCCCTCATGTGTACATCACTTGAAATCTATGAGATTACACGATCCAATATGATGAAATAACTTCTTGACAGTAGTTGTTAGAAACGTCTTGGTAAATAAGTTCTCTAAATCTTCACTTGAATGAATATGTAGGACACGTACATCGCCATTCTTCTATAGGTCATGAATCTCGCAAGTAACTCATCTTGGTCATTTTCTTTGTTTCTCATGATCTCATCAATTTATGTCAAAGACTTTGAAGAGTAATAGTCTTTCATCGTTGGAATCACAACATATCCCTTTAAGTATATATCATTCGCGTGTTCATTGTTGTATCGTCAAAAACCTTTCATGGAAGAACCCAATAGGATAAAAACCTGTGATAAGAGAAAAAAAATACAACCACGGACATAATCATAATTCTCAATCTGGAAGCATCATCTTCAGAATACACATTCCGATCATATATATATCATCTTTTTAGAAATTGTTATAAGTAGAGTCTTAGTTAACAAACTCTTATATCGGGTCATTGAACTTCTAGTTCATACATTCCATTTCACATATAAGATTAATTCTTTAGTCTATTTAGACTTCAGGCCTAAATTTTTTTTTTGTATACAATCTTATAAACATTCATCTTGTACATATGAGTTATATTAATGCTCTCCTTGTAAAACTTATTATTTGACTTTTCTACGTATTGTGGTACTTCTGGACCAAACATATATGATCATTTTCTATGTAAAATCCTACGAAGATCTCTTTGAATAACATCTCTTTCGCTAGATATTTAATTCCCAAAAAATTTCATGAAAGATCTGATTTATAAAAACTCATCCATATCCAGATCTGTGCACAATCTGATTTTTTAATCTTTCAGAAGTATGATTTCATCTCAAACTCTCTCTTCAAACATTCTACTATATATGAAATTATAGGAGAACCAATAAAGTTTCAATTATCAACATATTCTGTAATCATTCTTGTAGCCTTCTTTTAACAGGTACCAACTAAGGGGATTATCTTACATCCATCCATATTATTATAATTCATAACGATATTGATATAATTTTATACATGTTGTAATGTACTCGAGAACTAGAGTTTATTGCTTCTGGCAATAGAATTCTTTAGAGCTACTTCTAATAGTTTAAAACCTTCTGGACAAACTGAATTAAGTCTTTCTCTCATTTTCAAAACGATAAGGGACCTAATTGTTGCATCCACCATAGGAGATTACATCTCTTTATAATCAATTCCAATTTTACTACTAAACGTGCTTTGTATCTCGTAAAGATCCACTTATGTCCCAATAGTTTTACACCTTCAAGTGTGCGGACTAGTAGTCCAAATATTTTGCTCTTTAAGAGACTTTAACTATTTATCTATTATTTATTTCCATGATTGGCCAATCATTAATTTGTATACACTTTTCTATATTTAATCTTATTCTACCGCGGTTTATGATCCTCGATACTCATCCATAACATCATCAACTGCAATATTGCATACAAAAATATTTATGACGTTGATTTGTTTTTTGTTCCTTTTTATCCTAGACATGACTCAACTTGTTGAGATTTCTTTTCATTATCAGGCATGATCTCTTTATTTATCATGTCTCTTCTTCTAGGTATATTCTTTAGCTTCTTCGATGTCATATTAATTTCTTCTCCTTTTCTTTTCCAAGAATGTTAATCTTTGGAACCAATAAGTCTATCACACTTCAGACGATCTTTAAACTTACTAGCAGTTGCTTATCTTTCAAGGACATTAATTTTAATTGGAACACAACTGGTGTATGTGATTTATTCACGCATGGTCAGTGAATGCTTCTGGCATCTAATTTGCTAAACTTTGCAAATGAATTATCTTTCAAACTTCGGGTGCACATTATTTAGTACAATGTTCATGATAACTCCTTCCAATATATTTTTCTTTACCAGCTGTTTACTTTCTCCCCTCAATGTTAGAAAGAGTGATTCAATGATGAAAAACCGGTCTACATCCCGAGCCTTAAATAAATTCTTTGTTGATTGCTCAAGATAGTCAATCATCTAGAGAGACTCATATCCAACATATTTCCACATTGCTTTCAAATCCCATCTTATAAAACTATGGTGGAGAAACTTGACTTATATAGCACATGTAGATGGGAACATCTGGTTTCTTACCCAAAACCAATTGTAACAGGGAGATCTCATGATTATCCGTTGGCCTTATGCGAACTGACATATAATAATCATTTATTAGACATGGTTTCACCACCATTATCAATCAACCAAATACTCTTGCAAACTTCAGGTTGCAAGTTGATAACAATAATATATTGTTGATCAGTCCACAATATTTCCTTTTATACGTATTAGAAAATCGATGTTATCCAAATTAATTAAGATAGGTGAAAGACATATTGTCAACTTGTTTTGTAAACGATCAACACATAAGAAATCATTAGAAAAAAAATCTCTTGGTCTCTAATGAATGCCTACATATATTTTTTATTATCCTTTCGCATCATTATTGAACTAGAATAGCTTAACCGATCATGTCAAACAGTAAAATTTTCAATAAACTTCGGGTTTATAATAAACTTATGATTTATTATAAAAATGTATCTTCTGGATAATACAAGTAATAAGTAAAATAGCTCAATCAAATATCACTTACTTTGAGTTAAATTTATTATATACAAAATTTAGGACAAAACAATGTTCATGATAAATACTAGCTATGAAATTTCTATAGGATCTTAACTCTGTAAAATCGTACATCAACAAAATCATGATTAAAATGTCACGGGAATAACAATTAAAATATTTCACCATAATTCTCTTTTAATTTACTGCAGCTACCAATGACTTGTAGTTTATGGTTTGCATAAATTAGTTAACAATAAATCTTTAGATGAATACATGCAACATACATTACACGTTCGTTCTGTATACATGTACAACATGTAAATGCATAATCAAGTCAAAAGATCAACCAAACATTATTACTGTATAGACTCACTAAACGAAATCAAAGTATACCAAAATAAATAGACCAACATATACCAAACATGTGTGTGTTCTATTTTATGTCAAACTATAGCATGTTAAGATTGATCATACAATGAAGCATTCGGTCTTCTCCAAATCAAATTTAAATAATATGACGGGTAAGTGGCACTTATCACGATGACTGAGTTGAGACGACGACGATGTTAGAGAACGAAGAGGTGTCGGCTGAGGAGTTTGGCGGAAACATCTCATAAAATATGACCAGTTATTTTCTATCACGAATCATGTATAAAATTATGAAGTATTAGGCATAAAAAACCAACGATATATCAAACAATAAAATAATATATAAATTACTAAGTATCTCAGTGTGATACTACAAAATCAAAGTAATATGTGTTCAAAATTAAATAAACTTGTATTTGATCTCTTATAAGGCATGGATTTCATGGAATATAGCAATAAGATTCAATCATCATAAAGCAATAAAATTATAATAAAATAGCATGTCGATCTATCTAATAAGCATTATCAGATCTATGGTATTTATTTCGATAGGACGATTAGATAAGAGATTAACAATCAACATATAAAATATGACCCAAACATGAACCAAACCAAAACTCAATAACCAATGAATATCTTGCCAACGATGACAAAGTACTGATTTTGATTACAAATTAATTAACTATTGTGATGGAATCTAGGTTATAAAATATATCATGGATTCACAATTATTTTGGGACAACTAAAATATTATAATGAAATCTGATCATAACATGTTAAAGCAATGTGATCGATAAAGTAGAATTTGATAAGTCATGTTTCACATAATGAAATTAAATGATCAGTGTGAAGCTTTAACGACAAAGTGATATTGAACATAATCGAATAGTGAGCATATAAAACATGAGCATTAATTATGTATGCATGAATTATTTATTTATATGGCTATCACTAAAGCATATCACGACCATTATAACAAACAGAACTCAAATCAACGATTCTCCATCAACTTCTAACTAATGAATATATCAGTATTTTATACGTATTGACATTTAAACATTAACGAATTATGAATTAAATAAATAATAATGACAATAAAGCAATAAACATGTGTCGATCTATTGTGAAGTATGAGTATAGACTGATGCATTTGTTCAACTGAAATACTAGATAACATGTAAATTAACAAAGCATGAGGATTAATATTAATTATGTTATGATCGAGTATATTATATTATGAACAACATCATATAGCCGATAACAAATCGAACAATTATAAGAGTATGGAGTTACTTATCTTTAGAATTTAGAATGAAAGAGATTCGTTGACAAAAGGAGACACCATCGACTAGGGTTTTGATAGAAATATTTTTAAACTCATATGGTTAGAGCTTCGTGCTAGCTAATCAGTGGCTAGAGTTTCGTGCTGGTAACGTGTTATGAACAAAAGAGATTAGGGAATTGCTCTTTTGTTATTGATATATTATACAAGATACAACATATATATAGGTAGGGGTGTCATAATGGGTCAAAGTTAATGGGTCGATCCAACCCAACCCGACCCATAAACCCTAATGGATTGATAATAATGGATCAAATGGGTTAATGGATCAAATGTGTTGAATTAAAATGGGTTGGGTTAAAATGAGTTAATGGGTCAAATTGGATTATCCATTACCTAATAATTTTTTTATGAATATTTTACCACCATCTTTGAATATATAAAGTCTGGATTCACATTTTTGGTGGGAAAATTATGGAATCACGTTTTTGGGAGAAAAATTATGGATTCTCGGTTTTGGCGAAAAATTACGGACCAGTATTTTTGGCGAAAAAATTACGGAATCACGTTTTGGCGGGAAAATTGTGAATCCGCATTTTTGGCGGGAAAATTATGGAATCTCGTTTTTGGCAGAAAAATTGCGGAATCACGTTTTTGGCGGGAAAATTATGGAATCACGGTTTTAGCGGGAAAATTGTGGATCCGAATTATTGGCGAGAAAATTATAGAATTATATTTTTGGCGGGAAAGTTACGGAATCACATTTTAGCAGGAAAATATGGAATCCCGTTTTGGCGGGAAAATTGTGAATCCGCATTTTTGGCAGAAAAATTACGGAATCACGTGTTTGGCAGAAAAATTATGGAATCTCGGTTTTTGGCGATAAAATTGCAGATCCGTATATTTGGCGGGAAAGTTATGGAATCATATTTTTGGTGGAAAAGTTATGGAATCACGTTTTAACAGGAAAATTACGAGATCACGCTTTTGGCGGGAAATTTTTGAAACTATGTTATTTAAAAAATAATTGTGCAATTTCATTTTTGGCTGGAAAATTTTGGTATGATGATGATAATATGGTATGTTGATGATGATAGTTTGAAATTTAACACATTAAATATAATAGATTATTGGGTTATCTATTTGACTAATTAACCCATTAAATTTAATGGGTTATGGTTTGACCCAATCCATTTGCTTAATAGGTTGGGTTGACCTATTACCCATTTAGCAAACAACCTATTGGGTAATGGGTTGGATTGGGTTGGACTACCCATTTAGACACCCCTATATATAGGAATATAACATTAGGGTTTAGGTTAGACTTCAAGTCTTAAGTAAATCCACTAATGGGCTTATAATGGGCATCCACATAATAATGACATTACTCGTAACATAAATAACTTAAACTAGAATTGAACCCGCGTGTCGATTTTTTGTTTTTATGTTTAATTTCAATACTTTTGTTGTAATTTAAAATTGTTGGTTTAATTGTAATCGGTACACTGCGAGATAATTTTAGCTAAATCAACATTGTTTTAACATATTTAGTATTTTAGTATTGTTGGTATTAATAAATTAATAAAACGAAGATTTAACCTGTGTTATACCGTCGGATATATGATATATTATTATCTATTCAAGCTTGTCCTGCCATATAAGCTGTTCCGAATTATTTTAAAATTTTTATAAGTTAAAAAATTCATCATATTTTATATTTTTTATGAAGTTTAAATATATCAATAATAATACTTAAATATAAATTTTGTTGTTCACATTTTTTTTGGTTGAGTTTCTTAATTATTAATTAACTTATATTTATTTATCTATTAATTTAATTATTAAGAATATGTGTAACAAAAACATATGCTAATGTTATGTAATGTTTGATATTTAAACATAGTTTGTCACTTTTGGGTTGAATATATATTGTCTAAGGTATTTAAAATTAGCAAATACATATCATAAATATAATGTACTAGGGAGCTACCCCGCACCATGTGCGGGAGAAAAAATAGTAAGAGATGATGACATTTTTGTTTCTGATGGTAGTAATATGATATTTCACGTTTCAAATTTTTTTATTGCTCACTATTCATCCATTATTGATAAAATATTAAAAAATCTTAGCAACTGTTTATTGATCAAATTCTTGCATGTAATGTTTAATTTTAGTATAAAAAATTATGTTCAAGATCCTTTATATATGGTATAATCTTTATTGAATATTTTAATATGTTATTATCCTGATATTTTTATATCTATTATAAATGGAAGATAATGGTAGTTATACATTACAATTATCTCCACAAAATAGTTAATAATTCATAAATTTTTCAGTATATCTTAATTTGTTCATTATATCATATATATATATTATATACATAAATAAGTATTGGTAAGGCATCATACGATTTTTTTAAAACATTAAATCACAATATTATATTATCCATATTTTTTTGTAGAAATATAAATTTTCAGTTTCTTTAAATTTCCTAATCCTTATATAACTATCTTGCAATAAAGTAAAAATATTTTAAAAAGCAATTTATTTATGATATAATAAACTTTATCTAAAGCAAGAAAAATGAAATTCAGGATATTAACAAAATTTCGTGATTTTTTATAGTAATTTAACTTTTATACGATTATCTTTTAGTTTTTTTAAACCTAAATGACAATTTGTTAATTAAATAAATTTATTAAGAATAGAGTGGTAATTAACCACAGTAAAGTTCACTAAGTTTATCCAAGTGTCTTCAATAACTCTTTCCAAGTAACGGTCAATGAATGCCTCATCTATTAGATCATAAATCTCTGATTGTAAAATAGAAGAAAAATGAAAACAGATCAATAATTGTATAATTTTAAGATTTAAAATTTAAACCTCAAATTGTACCTTACCGAAAGAAATATAAGTAAGAATAAACATTTTCATCTACAACGATGAGGTTAATAAATTTTTCAAATATATTTGATATTTAATTTCTTGAGAATTTTGACTTGTATGGTCCACAAGTAAACAAAAGAATTCAGTTCTGATACACCAACAACGTGTATTTTTTGATGAATCGTTTCTGATAACATTATAATGTAGTTTAGGCAGAATAACTGAAAAATTTAGCAATAAAAATATGTTTTTAAAACTTGTATTGTTTAATAAATTATATATAAAATTAAATAATAACTTAATTTTTTGGATTAGGATTAATTCATAATTATCAAAGAATATTTCATATATATTGTATCATATTTTGTATAGAAAGTAGACATTTAATAAAATATTATTATGTGTTAGAATAACTTAACTTTTCGCAAAAAAAAATTAATTATTTTTTTATATATATTTTTCTATATTAATTTTTTTCTCCTAATATATTTAATTTTCCAAAAATATTATTTTACAGTAATTTAAACTTTAGTCGATCTTTTAGAAGAATTTAAAAGATTAATTCAATTTTTTGAATTCTTCAAAATTTTAAAACAATTATAATATTTTTAAAAGTAATTCAATTTTTTGAATTTTTTAAAAAATAAAATTTTTAATATATTCAAATTTTTTAAAATATTTCTTTATAGTAATTTTACTTTTACTTTATTATTTTATATTTATTTTTTTTCTTCAAACTAAATGGTGAAATTTTTAATTAAATCTATCAAAATTGATTTTTTATTTATATTTTTCTATTTTTTTTAGTGATTTAACTTTTTTAAAAAATAAAAAATTTAGAATAGTTTAATTTTTTCGAATTTAAAAAAAAAATTCTTTAACTTAAATATTCGAATTTTTTTTAATATATTTCTTTATAGTAAATTAAATTTATTTGGATAAATATATTTTTTAAATCTAAATGGCAAAAAAAAAAATATATAGATTCATTAAGGGTAGACTGGTAATCAACCATTCTGAGGATGAATGTGAGCATTCTGTACTTTTCTTTTAATATATAAGATTAGCCATAGTTGATGTTTATATTTTTTTTTATTTTAACATATATTTTAAATATCTTGAATGAATGATATTATGTTTTAAGGAAAATACTTAAATTGTTAGAAATCAAGATTCCATATAAAAAATCGAATCAATGATAAATTTTTATGGGAAAATTATATTGTTAAGATGTTTTGAAAAAGATTGGTTTAGATTCTGATTTATAAGTTTAAGATATAAGATTTTTAAAGATAGCAAAACTGGATTAAACCATTAAATTTGAATATTAATGGTTTATTCCTTTTTATAATACACGATTCCGTAACATTAGGGATGTTAAGATTTAAAGAATATTTACTCTACATTTTATGGCAAGATTTATAAAAAAAAAAATCAAATAATAGGTTGATGAGATTAAGGGCCGAGATTTAAAGACCACACATGAATTAATGGTTGTGATTAAAACATTTTGGATCACGATGAAAGATTTAGATTTAAAGTAAAAACCCGCGGGTTTATCCGGAAAAGAATCTGGATAATCCGATTGGTGAATCTTTTAAAATACCTTATTACCCTTAATGAGATTGTTAATAACTATAATGACATTCATTGTAATTGTTTACAAAACAAAGATTTGAGTCAAAAAACTGCTGCAAAAATAATAAAATAATAAGTACATATCCAAAAATCTTTAGTTCTATTTGTTAAATTTGTTTTTGCAAAAACTAATCAAATTTATTAATATTGAACCAATTTTTATTAAAACTGAACAAATTTTAGCTTTTTTTTCTCCGAAACCAAACCGAAACCGATCTGAACCCGACACCTACCCAAACCGAAACCAAACCAAATAATTATAAAACCCGAACAGATACTAACCTCTTTTACTCGAATCGCCAAATCCGAAAAACTTCGAACTGAATCCGATGCGAAACCCAAATGACCAGGCTTAAAGATCAATATGTTCCTTGAATATAGCTAATTCACTCTTTTTCATTTCTCAAACCAATTTAGTTGAGGTTTCGAAGATAGTCCGATTTTCGTTCAAGATTGAATTGCTAATCAAGTTGTCTTATCAAAAAAATTAGGGTACATAAGAGTTGTAATATATCATTTTCGTTTATATATTAAATGAAAAGAGCAATAAAACACCAAGACTATATCAGAAGACTCAGAACAACACAAGATAATCAATGTCTCCTAACTTAGGCTCAAGGCGTTTTCCCAGATTCTAAAGATACAGTTGAGGCATCTCCCTGCTTCTTCTTCGTCATTGCAACTTCATCAACACCTTCAGAGGAATTTACCTCACTAAGACTTCGTTTCTTTGGTTTTGTCTTTGAGCTATTATCCTCCTTCATCTCCGTTTCTTTATCTATCTCCATCAGGGTTTTTTCCCAGTTTGATGAAGAATAAAAAGGGGGTTCTCGCCCACTTAGATGACAAAAGACGCGTTCTACTGTTTCGTTTATTTCTTTCCCTAACCCATCCTTCTCAAGAATCAAATCCCAAACTGATTTTGATGCCTTCTCTAGCACTGGACCTCTGCCCAAAAGTAACAAGAAACATGGTAAATATTTCATCAACACATTTTTACTGACAGCAAATAAAACCAAGAAGATCGGTAGTACAGAACAGAAGACTAACTGTGTATATTAGTATGCATACAGGTAGCTCTGAGGAATAGAGAACATTACCTATCGTGAATGGCCTATATTATTCAATCAGCTCTAAGAATGTGACGTGAATTACGGAAAGAAAAAAATGATATCCATAAATACTATTAAGAATGTGACACAGAACAAGATCGATAGAGCACTTCCAAGGAATTTAGATCATTAACTATTGTAAATGGTTTATACTTTTCAATCAGCTCTAAAATTAGGTGGGGGCTATAACTAAGAGTATGAAGCGGCATTATGCAAAACCGATATCCTTATATACTCATATTAACTATCATGGATCCCCTTTATTATTCAATCAGCTATTAGAAATCGATATAGATGAATGCTCTAAGAATGTAACGCAGAACAAGATCGATTCTACACTTCCAAGGAATTTAGACCATTACCGATTATGAATGGTTTATAGTATTCATCCAGCTCTAAAATTAGGTGAGGGCTATATAGCTAAGAGCCTAAGAGTTATACAAAAACCGATATCCATATATACTCAAAACTACTGAAAATCTATTACTTTGCAAGAAATACTTAAATCATTATACACAGAACTAGCAATCCAGAATCAATGTACTAAGTAGAGATATCTAAAGGAGAAAACTTTACTCGAGTTCTTGGCGAAGAGCATCAAAGAGTTCTCTTTTAGTCTGTTTCTCAGCACCAGGTGTGTTAAGAACTTTACTCTCCTCAACCATTTTAATCGTTGTGCTCTTCAACTCTTCCTTTTTACAACAATTACAACAAAAACATTTTACTTTATGATCTGAATTTAATCAAAAACAAAAAGTCCCAAACTTGAAACTCAAAATCCAAATCTAAGAACTTACATTGGCTTTGAGTTGATTGATGATCCTTAATCGGAGAGCATCGATGGTACCATCGTTCATAAGATGTTCAAGAACGTCTTCTGGTTTAATTACCGAAGACGATGACATTGTTCTTCAAAATCCCCCAACCACAAAAACCCTAAAAGTGTTTTTCACCAATTCAAACGATTCCTAAGCCACTAGAGAGAGATAAAAAAGAATCGTAGCCGCAAAAGATCTGATTTTTGAAAAACCCAGAAGCTAAGAATCCAAATACGATTGAGAGTAGTAATCAGAGATTGAAAACGAGTTTCTTTCGTCGAAAAATTTTCTAAGCTTCTTTGTTTATAAGCTTGATTGGTTTTGGTTCTCAATCTCTTCCTTGAAAGAAACAAACGGTTTTCCTAAACCGATTTAAACCAAAAAATAATATTCATCCATACTTTAAAAGTATTTAAGGGGTGTTTATTGGATTATTTGGGAAGACACTAATCTTTTTCTAAAATCCACTTTTAGTGGATGTAGAATTCTTAAATGTCTTCCAAAATCTCATGTTACTAGATATAGAAAATTTTCTAGTTAATTCAGAATTAACTCACAATCCATCATTATTCAATTTATAAATTATCAAAATCATATAAATTTTTTAAATTCTATCAAAAATTAAAAATCCAAACGATACTTAAGTCATTCAAAATAAATAATCCATGAATTAATAAGATCTTCACCAGTGTTAATTTAATTCAAAATGATTCATGGCTGTTTTTTGTTGCATTTTACTTTGGTACATGTTATGGATTTGGTAAGACTTGGGTACAAGACTAGCCACGAAGCTTGATTAATCTGTTTACGAAGACAAATGAACAATCTTTTCAACACATCAAAATCTAACAAACATCTGGAATTAAGCAAGATGAGAGGAAAAGAGTTCGATTAGTCACAGTTTTGTTGATGTGAGAAATGAGGAATAAACCCAGTTTTTCTTTTTTCTTTTCTTTTCTTTTTTGATTCAAAAATAAGTCCTTTTTAAATTTCAACAAATCGTCCATCATTTAAACAAAAAAATCTAACAAATCAACTAAAATATGCTTAAAACTTACTCAAATCTATCAAAAACCTAAAAATATAAATTTCACCAAATCTTGATAAGTTTGGTCAAATAGGTTTTAAATTTTTATTATAATAAAAGCTCAATTATACCTTTAATTACAAAATTATAGAATTGTTTTCCCTTTTTTCAATTATAAAAATTGTTTTCAATTTCTCAACATATTCTAAAACCTCTAATCCCTATAGAATAATCCGTTTTGACAAAAAATAATATATTTATAACCCCAGAAAATCACATGCCAAATATTAAACCTTATTTATTATCCTTCTTCCTCTCGCCGCTGAGTCTTACTCTTCTTCTGCGTACACTCCACCGGTGGACTTTGGTGTTCATCTTTATCATTGGACTGTGCTTCTTTCGAAAACAATTCTTCGAATCATAACATTTCTTTTTTCTTTCTCGTAAGGCATATATTCTCTGTGTTTCAAACTTAGTATCTCTTCGTCCTTCGTCGATCGTTCTCTGGACGAGAGAGAATGATAAGTCCGGGTCACCGAAGAGGACCCGATTCGGGTTCGAACTCTGGCCTCGCACAGCTTCAAGCACTCACTAATTTTTTTGGTCATCTTTTTGTTTTGGTTCATCCCCAGTACGTGGATTTCAAAGACTAATTGTCCCATTATTTCTAATTGTCCCCGTACTTCGAAGAGAATAAATAAATTGTCCCCGTATTTCCAATTGTCTTTAAAATTATACAATACGAAACAAAAGAGTGATAAAGAAATGAATTAGCAAATACAAGTACCAATTATCAAAAGCTAATCAAATCCCAAAATATAATTTGGGTAAAGCAGAATACATTGTGTATTTACAGTGAGTTATAAAGATTTAGATGTTGTTAAGATTTTAGTGTTATTCAATTAAGATTTTCTAAAACTCTATTAAAGTTTGGTGTTATTGGTTTATGTATTTGTAGAAAGTACTCTAAAATCTTTATAAATCTATAGTTATTAGATTCATGAATTTATAAAGTCAATAAAAGTTTTATGTTATTCAACTTTTATGAAAGAATCTCATTTTGTCATTGAATTATAATATTATGTTATTGGTTAGATTCTACACATTTTCTTCACAAAATTTAATTACCCAAAGTATTGTGCTCTGATAAGATATTCTCAAAATCATGCACCTATTGAGTACCATTTTTTTGTATAATATTAATCAACATCTAACTAGAAATGACGCTAATGAATTTTGTGATGGTCTTCTTTGGTATAAAAATTCCAGAAACCATGTTGCTGGGGAGTTCTCTATGTCTGATTCAATCATGAGTTCATGACCAATATGGTTTCTTATCTGTCTTTTTTATAAGTGTACGAAAAGAACTGCTATTTTATAAAGAAGAAATTTTTTTTTTAACAAGGCATGCATCATCAAAAACCAAAGATCAGACGTCGTAGCTTAGCACACTACAAGAAAACCTACAATTTGTGACCAACAAAACCGTCACAAAGCAGTCGCAAAGTCGCTATTTGCGACTACATAGGGACCAAAAGCGGTAATTGCATAATTCTGGTCGCAAATTACTATAGTCACAAAACGGTCGCAAATATGCGACCATTTAGGGATAAACATAAAGAGTTGTATATTAGCGACGTTTTTAAAACTAACGTTTAAAGTCGCACTTTAAGACCGAATAGGGACTACTTTTATTTTGCGACGTTTTGTGACATTTTGTAATAGTCGTATTTTGAGACGAATTTAAGACAGAAAATTAGCGACTACTTTGTGACGATATTTTTTCGTCGTGTTTTGAGACGAGTTTGTGACTGTTTTGTTAGTCTTAATTTGCAACCAATATGCCACTGATTTGTTTTATTCAACATTATTTGTAGTCACAAATAGATGAGGATTTAGCTACCAATTTGCCATTCTCCTAAAAAAAAATATTTTTTAAAAAATATTTGAAATGCACATTTACAATTTATGTACCCTAACTTCATTTTTAAAATACATTTGGCTAAACAATTATCAAATATTACATAGAACTTCATTACAAAAAAGATTTCACTACCTAAATAGTCAAACAACATAAAACTTCATTACCAAAAAGATTTCACTACCTAAATAGTCATAGATGCTAAGATTAAAAATTAGTCCTTAGACAAGGAAGAGAAAGATTCAGTGCCAAAATTAGTCCTTAGACAAGGAAGAGAAAGATTCAGTGTTTGAGGCTGGTGAAGAGGATGGTGGGTTGGCAGGTGGGATGGTTGCTGCAGCGACTGTTGAGCTGGCTGCTGCTACTGTAGCGACTGTTGAGCTGGTTGCTGCTACGACGGTTATTGGTGTGGAGGCTGGTGTTGCTAATGTGGCTGATGGTTGAGTAGCCAAAAAATTAGCAAAACCAGGATTATTGGTTCTCAAATACGAGACAAGCATCTCCAAGTCTGGGATACGACTTTGGGCATTGCGTTGCTCCTCATCACGTTTAACATTTTCTTCCCCTACTTCAACAAGCTTACGACGAGCAGCTTGATAACCTACAAGTTAAACATAAAAAGAGCCAAATTAAGAGTGAAGATGGGCAAGATAGAAGAAATCCAATATTCACCATCACATGAAATAAAAGTAGTATGTCAAATATTTGTGAAACTAAAAGACATTGCTAATTTAACACAAATCTCAAAATTGAACTAAAGCTAATAATTCAGAGTTATAGACAGTAATACATGTACGAATTTCAGTGATATTATCTCCAAAACACATAACACACAATATAATCATTGTTCAGCTTCTCTCTCTTTCCAAAAAAAATCCAATTTTTTTTATCACAAACTCTTCGTTCTTCAAAAATAGAGCAAAGATATCATCAATGGGGAAGAAAGACGATAAATTCGAAGTTGTTCTTCATTTGGTCAAGAAACAATCTCCACTCACTTTCAAAGAAGTACATCTCTTCACACTTTTGAATAACAAAATATCTGCATGTATTAATAGAAAAAAGCTCCAAACTTTTCATAACAAAACAAAAAACAAGCTGTTTACGGGAAAAGTTATGTAAAAGAGAGTGTGTAGAAAAATTCTTGAAACTAGCTATAAACCAAAACTGGTTTTTCAAATCCATGAATTGTTTATACTCTCAATCTACAACCAGCAACCCCTTACACCTTAATCTAGACAAGCAACAAGAAGAGAGAAAAAAACAAAGCTCAACAAATCTAATTATCAATCAAATTAGCATGGTCTCAAGTCTCAAACAAACCCCAAAATTCAATTTCATCACTCATTAACCACAGAAGCAAAAGAGGGTTTTAAATAAATAAATAAAAAACGATGAAATCTCAGCTAGGCATTACATCAAACACATTACGGACGTAAAACGGAAAAACCCACAAAGAAAGTAAAAATTCAAGTAGCCAACAAAACCGAGATTGAAAATTCCAAAAGAAATTTGCTGCCTTTGTTGAAAGATGGAGCCCTAAATAAGAAGAAGATAAAACCGAATCTAAACAAAATCCATATTACTAACCCTAAATAGCACATAACGATTCAACTCAAATAATAAAAGAGAAAGGGGAGCGAGAGAGAGATAATAAACCTCTGGCTTCTACTTCCTTTGTTGAGAGATGGAAATCGAAGAGATTGAGAGATGGAAATCGAAGGAGATTGAGAGATGGAAATCGAAGAGATTAAGAGAGATCTTAGGATTAGGGTTGTGTAAATCGAAGAAGAAGAAGGTAAGGATGAGTAGATATTAGAAGTTTGAGATCGAGAGAGATTAGAGGAGTAGATCGAGCGAGAGAAGACCTAGAAGAAGAAAGAAGGTAAAGTTCGACAGAAATATTTTTTGTCTTTTTACTAGGTAATTATCGGAAAAACGTAACAATCGGTCACAAAATGATTTTCGGTGGGGGAGGGGGAGGGAGAATTATATGCCGCTTGTAAATTTGAAAAATTTTCAGAAAAATTGAATCCGTCGCAAATGGGTCACAACGGTAGTTGGTAGGAAATTCGTCACAAAGACTAACTCTTTTGAGACCTTATTCATTCGGTCACAATCGTAAATGATTATTCATTGCTAAAATTATAGGTGTATTACTCTATAATCATCTAAATTTTTATTTTAGATAAAATTATTTGTTTAAAGAGGAAAAAACAACATGGTTTTAAAGATTTTATACATATACAACTCTAACAAACATGAAACAAGTTATACATGTAACACTTAATACTTGTTTAGGATGTTTTATTTTTATTTTTTGAAATTTTTTTTATTTTGTTTCAGTACATAAAGTTGTCCAAACATATGTAGAATCATATAAATTAACATTACCAATTCTATTTTGATAAATTTATAAGAAAATATTAAGAGGAGTTAGGAAAGAGTAGCAAATAAGTCAGTCTTTGTGACTGATATGTAGGGATGTAAATCGGGCCTTCAACCCGCGGGCATATCCCATTAAGTCACCCAGCGGGGCGGGTATGGACCTCTATATTTATGCCCAAAAAAAGGCGAGTATAACGGACTTGATCCGTTTGGTCTGCGGGTCAAATAGGTAATACCCGTTTAGGTCAGCAGGTTTACGGGTAATACCCGCTTGTTCTTTTTTTTTCTTTCTTTTGGGCGAAACTTGTTCTTCTTGTTCGATTTCGGACACAGAGCTAGAGTGAGGAAAGAAAAATCCCTTTGATTGGCACAATTCCCTTCGATTTTTCTATCTTCTAACTGGATTGGAAGATGAAGTTGAGGTTTCATTTGGAGAAGGGCCAGAAGGTGAAGCATTCGATAAGTTCACCTTGCGCAAACAAAGAACTGTAAGTTCCTCTGCAAAAACAAAATTAAACTATTGCGAAAACAATGGATTTTGTTCACACTTGACACAGAGGTTCAGACGCAGGAACTGCAAAACAAACGAAGAGAAATTTGGATAAATGTGTCTGCAATTGGGTTAACGGCTTCACGCTAATTAGTAAAAGAAAAATCAAATGTAAAACAAACGAAGAGAATTTTGTATGATGATGAGACATAATAGCATAATTAGGTTATGTGTCCTGTGAATAGTCTTTTCATTCGATGCTTAATCAACAACTAGTGATCAAAAGGTGTAAATCATCACGTTAGACAATGGTAAGCAAACATCACACTACCCCCTCAAAGGTGTAACATCATCACGTTAGATAATGGTTTATCTCAATTTTGAATTCAATTCATCTTCTTGTTGCTAATTTAATGGAATTGAGTTTGCATTTTTTTTGCAGATATTGATGCTAATGAGTTTAATTCAACTTAGTGTTGTTGGATTGCAGAGAGGACCTGCAATTATATATGAGTTGCTTTCGGTGATTCCAAACTTTCATTATCACAAAAAAAGAATTTATGATTTGAAAAAAGTGTTGCAGATTCAAGTTTTGAAAGTGAATTATGTGTCTTCTGTTTTGTGTTTTAAGTTTTATGTTCAAGGTTACACTTTCAAAGTTTTGTGTCTTCTGCTTTTTGTAAAAAAAGAGATTGGTTTTGTAAAAAGAAGTCAATGGATTTGTTTTTCAAGATAACTTAAAATAGGCATTTATGTTTCACGATGAGATGTTGCAGAGAGGATTCTCTCTTGGTCAAAAGACCAAAGATAGTGTTACAGTAGAAGCACAAGGAACTTTATACTTTCAACAAAAGCATTTCAACAAAATACCGCGGGCTGGTCCGCTAAACCGCATAGCTTTGCGGGGCGGGTACGGGCATAGTATTATCACCCGCGGTCGTTAACAGGCGTACCCGTTTGGTCAAGGAAAATAAAAAGGCCTGTCGCGGTCGGCCTGTATGGTCACGGGCTAGCCTGTCTGCCACCCCTACTGATATGGGACCGCTTCTAGTGATGGTAGCAAATTCGCCGCAAATTGTTAAAAAGAGTGACAAAATCGTCGCAAATAGTAACTAATCGTAAATGATTAGTCATTGCTAAAATTATAGATGTATTACTCTATAATCATCTATATTCTTACTCTAGATAAAATTAATTGTTTAAAGAGGAAAAAACAACATGGTTTTAAAGATTTTAAACATATACAACTCTCACAAACATGAAACAAGTTATACATGTAACAATTAATACTTGTTTAGTATGTTTTAAATTTTTTTTTTGAAAACTTTTTTAACTTTGATTTAGTACATAGAGTTGTCCAAACATATGTTGAATTTGTGACTAAAAACAACGGTCGCAAAAGTTCAGTACTACACCAAACTTTCATATTTAACACGTTTTTACCGACATTTAGAGACTAATTTGCGACGGAAACGAAACATAAAGAAGAAGTTGCACATATGTCGCTAATTTGAGACTAATTTGCCACTGAAATGAAATAGAAAGGGATAGTTGCAAAGATGTCGCAAATTTTGGACTCATTTGTGACTGAAAAAAATGGAAAGAGGAAGTTGCAAAAATGTGACAAATGTGGGACTCATTTGCGACCGCAGAAAAATAGAAAGAGAAAGTTGCAAAAGCGTTGCAAATGTGGGACTCATTTGCGACTATATTTCATGACTAAAAGTATAGTCGCTAATTGGATTATATTTGTGACGTTTGTGCGACCGTTTTAATTTACCCGATTATTAGTCGTAATTTCGTCGCTTATATATGACTGGTTTGCGATGAAAACGTTTCGTCGTAAATAAGCGATTTTTTGGCCTCTATCTTTTTAGTAGTCGTAAAAGCGTCGCAAAATAGTCACAAAACCGTCACAAAATTTACAACTGAAAAAAGCGTCACAAAAAGTAGTCACAAATTGAAGGTTTTCTTGTAGTGGCAAGACATCACTACCATTTTTGTAAGTTTCTCAACTCGAACCATTTTAATTCGGGAATGATATAGATCTCTATAGGCTAAGAACAAGACTCATTAGTATGTTTGATTCAGATTCTCATGCTGCTTTTATTGGTGAAACAAAGACAGAGACATTTTCAATCCCCGGATGTAATAGGGTAGGAGTAAAGAATCGATGTATATAAAAACATATTTGTGACTATTGTTCGTTCTTTTATGAATATATATAGCAGATGAGGAAAACAGAATAAAATATTTTGGAAATATTCTTCATAAATTTGAGATACTGCATAAAAGTTTATGATTATCTTTAGAGAATTTTATTAGATTTTTGAAAAGCTAATCAAAGATTATACAAAACTCTCTAGTAGTCATTTAAAATCTTTAATTTATCTACTTTTTATATATTTTTTAAATCATTAAAACTCTTTTAAAGTTGTAAACCAATAACACCTTCTAAATATTTTAGAGCAAACTAAAAATTTTAAAAATGTATTTTACACTTTTCAAACTATCTAAAAAACTACTTATATTAGACTAAATAAAAAAAATTATTCACTAAATGTTTTCCGTACTTGTCTATTAACGTCTTTTTGAGGTTTTTTCCTCTTAAAATTGTCAAAATTTTTGATATATGGGTAGTTTAGTAATAAGTAATTATTTAGTAATTAAGATATGGATTGACAAATCCAATTTTAGACATTCTTTATTTCTAATTTTTTAAAGTAATTATTACATTATTATGTGATTAATATACTTTTAAACACAATTATTATTTTATTTACCTAAAATATGGGTTGATTGGTCATATTAAGCCTTTAAACCAAATAAATTTCAATCTAAACCGGGATTGAACCGTCATATGATATCCACATGACTTTTTAAGTCTTTGAATATTCTTTCCCTCTGACTTGTGGTTTCCTGAAACCTTCGTCACACTCAAATGTTTTGTATTTTCTTAAGCATATAATTTGTGAATTGGTGTTTTAGGGTTAAGAATTTGGGGATTGTGAATCTGTTGGGTTCAAAGCCATGGACTTCCGAAGAAGAAGGGTTCAATTTATGCTCTTTGCTATCGGATTAATCGCTCTCAGTATGACAGGTACTTAGATTTATTTTGTTTCCGCAAAAGTTTCGATCTTGTTTATTCTTTGACCATAGTTATGGCGTTTTGGATAGTTTTATATAAATTCAATCATGGGTTTTTGAATTTTTACTGTAGGTAGTTGTAAATGTATCGCCTTTTCAGGAACTTGTTCCTACAAGTTCTAAACTGATGTTGAGATCTCGATTTGGTTCTATTACTCTTTCTTTGATCTGATTGGTGGAAAATATAAGTTTAGTTTATCTTCTGATTATATAATTATGGAAGATTTGGACACTAATATGAGACTAATGACTAGAATTAAGATTATATTTGACATTTCAACACTTCATATCTTAATGTTTTCGTTATATCGGTTAACTTGATTGATGAACTTAGTGTGCCCGGAACTATTGTTTTTGTTCAAATTTCATATTTGCCCTTTTGCTCATCTGTTTACTTTTTGGAACCTCTGTGTTGCCCACTCATGCCGATATCTAGTTGCTATGTTACTTTGTTGCTATGTTGCATAATCTTGTTTCCATATGTAGATGTTCACCCATTTCAGCTATGACTTATAACAAGCTCTAAGCGATTTCTCAGATTAGTTAAAATGTTTGTAAACAGCCATTTCAGCTTTCTCTTCTCGTTTATTTTGTTGTGGTTTCTGAACGTTCCATGTTTCTCACATTTTGTTTTTTTTTACACAAGTTTGGTTTTGAGTTAAGGCTAAACTGTGTTGGTTATGGGTTCTTCATTTAAATTGGGCATTGGATCTCTGATTATCTTTTATGTCTTTGTTGCATATGGTAAATAGCTGAAAAATGCCGGGAACTTGTTGGACAAGAAGCTGCATCAAAGAGTGGACAGTTTACATTCTTGAACTGCTTTGATATGAGTTCAGGAACTTTAGCTTGTGCGGTTAAAGAAGGTGTAAAGCTCTATTTCTACAACATAAGATCTATTCACGTCGAGAAAGCACGGAACATCGCAATTGAGAAAGCCTTGCATGATGCATTGGTAAGTGGCATGCCTCCAGATGAAGCAGCCAAAGAGGTGCAGAGAGCGGGTGCAAAAGCGGCTAAACTAGCCACCAGGCAAGCGAAACGGATCATAGGACCAATAGTAGCAGCCGGGTGGGATTTCTTTGAAGCGCTTTACTTTGGAGGGACTTTAACTGAAGGATTCTTACGCGGTTCTGGAACTATGGTTGGTGCTTACTCAGGAGGGTACGTGGGTGAGCAGAGATTTGGTAGATTTGGTTATCTTGTGGGAAGTACCTTGGGCAATTGGGTCGGTGCACGGGTTGGACTGATGGTTTATGATGTTGTGAATGGGGTAAACTTCTTCCTTGAGACTTACCAATCTGGAGAAAGTTCTGAGGACCAGTCTACATACGAAACTTCTAAGGACCAGTCTACATATGAAACTTCTAAGGACCAGTCTACATATGAAACTTCTAAGGACCAGTCTACATATGAAACTTCTAAGGACCAGTCTACATATGAAACTTCTAAGGACCAGTCTACATACGAAACTTCTAATAAGGACCAGTCTACATATGAAACTTTTGGGGACCAGTCTACATATGAAAATTCCGAGGACCAGTCTACATATGAAAATACTGACGACCAGTCTACATATGAAACTTCAAGTTACGAGCTCTAGATGCTTCCTAGATTAAAACTGTTGGATTTCTGGATTGATAGTGATCTAAGAAGTTTTTGAAGATTAATCGAAAGGTATTGGAAAGCTCTAGAAGATTATGAAATGTTTGTTTCTGAAACATTTAACACAATTGTATAGACTAAAAGAGTTTCGACAGAATCAAATTGTTATGTATGCCCAAAATATTTAAACTACATTTGTTTTATTGTACAAATTGGTTGCTTCAAATTAGTTTTTATGTTGGGTTGTAAATCAGGAAAAAACCTTGAAAATACATCAATTTTAATTTCTTAGGAAAAAATTTACGCGTTGCGTGAGTTTGAAGTTAAATTTACAATCACTTAAACAAATGATGTATATGAAACTTTGTCCCCGGATCGGCGTTAAACATATATTTTTGATCTTCAGTGCATTATAAATAAAACTTACTTCCCAAATAAATATGTTTGTGGGCTTTCATTTTCTAAAGATCATTTGATTTTGTTTTCAAAAGTCCAATAAAGTTCAAAACTAAACAATGTTTCGGATCTTAAGACGGATCCGGATATTCGGCAGACTTGGATCGGGATATCGCAAAATATCTGGATATCCGGATCCGTTACAGGGCTATTAGAAATGCTACAATGATTAGAATAATGTATAGAATTTGACACTAATATTAACATCGATTAAGCATAACTGATATAATCATATAAATATTTAACATCGTTTTTTTGTAAATGACACAATATTTAGTACTCTCTCAGTTTCACAAAAAGTGTCGTTTAAGGTTTTCTCACACATATTAAGAAAACCATTAAATTTTCTATTTTACCCTCAATTAATATATTATACAATTATTTTCATTGGTCAATACATTAAATTAGCAGGGACAAAACTGGAAATTTTATCAAACATCTGCATTGAAAATACAAAACGACACTCTTTGTGAAACAAAAATAAAACCTCAAATTGACACTCTTTGTGAAACGGAGGGAGTATCACTTAAGTAAAATTGACGGTAATGTTTACATCACTTATTTACAACTGAATATTTAACATCACTTATTACAAGTGATACTAAGTGAAGTTATCTTACATTCATCATTGATTTTTATGGTCTCAACTACATCACTTATATAGAGAGAAAATCAACCTGAAAAGAGAAAAAAATAAAATTTACATTGTAATAGTGATCTTACATTACTCACAACTACATCACTTATATAGAAGAGCAACCTGAAAAGAAGAACAAATTGAAATTTGTCAAATTAATTCATTATTATTGCAAATTGTAGTAATGAGTTAAGTTATGGTCAATTAAGAGAAATTATTGTCTTCGTATATGTTTTTTATGAATGAGAATATCAAGTGGTATAATAGAGGAATATTGAAAAGACACATATTAAAAAGTTATAGTCAATTATGTTGTTTGGTTTTCTTTCAAATGTGTTAATGAGTTAAGTTATTGTCAAATTGTATTAACTGATTTTAAATGTGTAATTACGAGAAATTATTGTTTTATATATGTTTCTTTAAAGAATGAGAATATCGGAAAGTAAAATAGAGAAATAGTGAAAAATGAAGGATCACACGTGTCAACATGTGGTTAAGGAAACCCTATTTAATTATATAAGATATACAAAAACACATGAACTTTTAGCGGTCTCCAAATAATACATGAATTATTTTAAATAAGAAATTTAATACACAAAGTCTCAAAAAATTTGCATTTTACAAACGACGCTAACAGAAGAGCTAACAGCCGTTAAGTGTATTAGCACGTATTTATTTAATGAACTTTTTTTTATAGACAAAACAAACATAAACTTTCTCGTTAGCCAAAAATAAATAAACATTTTAATCTTGGAATTTAAATACACAAACTTTAAAAATACGTGTATTTTACAAACAACATTTAACGACACTAACGAAACTTCTTACGGCTGTTAAAATTAATTAACACATGATTAAAAATGACTATTTTGCCCTAGTGGTTTCCTCCTATTCAACCAAATCCTAAATTGATTTGGGAAGATCGAGATTTTAAAAATAACATGCGGATCTACAATGAACCTCCCTCGTCGCCATTGAAGTTAAATTAAAACGCAGATAAGTAATCGAGACAGTGGGGAAATGGACCATTTCAGGGTTTTTTTTTTGTCAACAGACTATTTTAGGGTTTATATACAGGAAATGTGTTAGTAAGGACAATGAAGAAGATATGTATAGGGAATCGAACATCACTGGAATGGTTAAAAGGTCTTTATCGGAATCAAGGCCGGATGACCGAAGATGAGGAGAAGTAACAGATCCGTTAGTGTCGTCAAATCTCATTTGTAAAATGCACAAAATTTTAAAATCTCGATTTCCCCAAATCAATTTAGGGTTTGGTTGATTTGGAGGAAACCAACAAGGACAAAATAGTCATATTTAATCATGTGTTAATTAATTTTAACAACCGTAAGCAGTTTAGTTTGTGTCGTTAAATCTCGTTTGTAAAATACACGTATTTTTAAATTTCGTGTATTTAAATGCCAATATAAAAAGGTTTATGTATGTTTTGGCTAACGAAAAGTTCATGTTTGTTTTGTCTCTATAAAAAAATTTCATAAAGTAAACATGTGCTAATTACACTTAACAGCCGTTAGCTCTTCGGTTAGCGTCATTTGTAAAATGCAAAGTTTTTTAGACTTCATCTATTAAACTTCTAATTTAAAACAACTCATATATTATTTGGGGAACACTAAATGTTCAAATATTTTTGTCTATAAAATTTAAAGTTATTGTATTTTTAGGGTTTTTTCCTATAGTAAGTCATATCTTTCTTACAAAGGTAAGACCGACCCGTAGGTCAGATGGGCTAAGCCCAAGCTTAGGGGCACCAAATTTGTGAGTTTCTTAGGGCCACATATTTGTCAAACTTGATAAGTTTTAGCCCACAAAATTCAAAGTCCATGGATTTGTTTTTTTTTTTTTGTCTGAAATTCCATGGATTTTTTATAAATAATGCTTTAAAGTAAAAAATGACATGTTTGTGTGAGGTACTAACTATTTACGTAAGGGCCACATATTCTATTATTTTTTATTGTGGCTCTCATTCCTATATGTTTATTATTTATTTTTGAAATTAAATGAAATTCTAAGCCTAAACAAAAATAAGAAAATAAGAACATTATTACCACAAGCTATATAAGGGCTACACTTTGTTTTCTTTTGCTTCGAACCACCAATTTTGTTTGACCAGCCTTGATAAGGGGTGTTAAAAATATATATTATTAGCTTATAAAATGGTTGTTAAAATGGGTCAAATTTTGTGCGTCAACTTAATCTAAACCAATTCATAAACTTATTGAATTTAAAATTTGAGTATTAATGTGTGAATGGGTCAAAGTGGTTTGTGGGTTTAATGGATTGGGTTGAAATGAGTTTGGTTAAAATGAGTTGGTGAGTTAATCAAAACCAAACCAATACAAAATAATCAATTTTGAATACCAAATCAAACCAAAACAATTTCAATTAAATGTGTAAATCGAATTTGTAGTAAGTACAAGTAGTAAATACCTTGTTTATAGTAATTTAGTAGTTAAGTTCATTGACCATTTGTGAATTAGGTGCACTGAGAGGGAGAAGCAAAACTTATGTCGTAGTTTATTATAGAGAAGCTGGTGATCACAACGTGAGCTGCAGAGTCTTGGAGAGAGGTGTCATCAATGGAAGAGAATAGAATATTAAAACAGAGGCGAAACAAAGTCTTCTAGAGTATTACCATCTATGTTTCAGATGTGGTTTTGATTAGCATACTTATGAAACTAGACGTGATGATACTTATTCATGTTGAGAGGGAATCATGAATGTGCATTCATTAATTGTATTTATGGATTCTATAACAAGTAATCTTGTTAATGGTTTATATGCAAATTTTTTATTAACTATGAATCTATGATTATGATGATGATGATTATTATTATGATTATGATGATGATTATGGCTGATGGTGATGATGATTATTATGATGATGATGATCATCATTATTTATTATTAATTATGATAATTATTATGATAGTTATTCATTATTAGTTATAATAATTATAATAAAAATATTTTATTAATTATATTACATGGGTCATCTCATTAACCCATTAATCCATTAATTTAAATGAGTTATGGATTGATCCAAACCAATTGTTAATTGAGTTGGATCAACCCATAAACCATTTAGGTTTCAACTCATTGGGTTATGAGTTGGTTTACCCATTTGAAATCCCTAAACTCATCTCACCAATTTGATAACTAATATGTGCGTGTGAGATTCACTTACAAAAAAACTAATTGATTTTATTTTATTTCTTGTTTAGATATTTTATTAAAATAAAATAAAATCAACTACTTTTATTAGTGAATCCCATGATTCCCTTGGAACTTAAAAGTCCATTTCCTAAATAAGAAGAATGATTTTTGACCTATTTTTAAAAAGGTATAATATTAAACTAATTTTATCCAGTAATTACATATAATCGTCAAATCCTCTAATAATTTCATAGACAATAAGATTCAGCGGAAAAGGTGTGCTCGAAGACAAATCAAAGAGAATGTTCCTTTATGATTCATTTTACATAATTGTATAGACTAAATTTGTTGATGGTTATTCAAAATATTTAAGTTAAATTTGTTTTATTGTGATATTGATTGCTTCAAATTAGTTTATGTGTCAGATTTTCTTGAATGTCCAAACGCCCAAGTTCTATCTTCCTTACAAGGATATCAAAATGAGACAAAAGTTCATGACATGGTTGAGATCACCTCATTCTTCAATGAGTTTAATGTATAATTAACAAACTAATTTAGCGAGTTCAATTAACTTGATATTTTTTTGAGTAAATTCTAATGAATCATGAATTGTCTTGTTAGTCAATATATTCTGTAATATTTCAACTGAATTAATAAATTTATATGTTATGAATAAATACTATCAAATATACTAACAAAAACATATGGCCATATTGTGACATGTTCACTTTTGGATCATTTTTTGTTTTATCAAATATTTTTTATTAATTTTAGGGAAAATGTTCCCATTATTAGATAATATGGATTGATTATTCATCGTTTCTGGTTTATATGGATTAGTGTTTTCATTTTGTGTAATGAGTGATTACTCATCTTTTCTATGGATTAGTCATCGTAATATGTGTCATCATTATAACACATTTTATAACCTATAAATAGGTGTAAAATCTTGAAGAAAGAAGATGAGAATAAGAAAAATTATTACTTTTTCTGTAGTTTTTTTGTGTTGATCACTTTGTCTTTTTCTCTCTCACTCTAAAACAACAACCATATAAACACATATATGTATTGATTGCACAACACGTTGTCAGCACGATCACCTCGCTACCCTATCGTTTCTCTGTCCGTCGCAATACCATTATTCCGTCCACCAAATATCACTCCATTATTCTTTCCGTATAAAAGGTACGACTTAATTTATGTTGAGTTCATGCCAAACTTATTTACGAAATAACTGTTAAATTTGGTCGTTAAATTTATATTAAAATAATACAGAGTGAGAAGTTATGCCATCTTCTTAGTAAAAAACACATGTATATGTTTATTATGGTATATCTAAGATTTTCAACAACAAAAAAAAGCGAAAAAATAAAATAAATGGAAGATCTTGATAAGCTAGTCTCTCGATTTCCAAAGACATAAAATTTATTATTAATGACGCCTTATGTTTTCCAAAGTCTCAAAGAAAATCAAAAAGTTTCAAAGAAATTTTATCTTAGTAAAAATCATATTGAGACTATGAATGAATGGGATATTGATGTTCGACCTTAATGTAGACATGCATGTATTTGATTATATCATGCAAAGAAAGAAAAAAAAATGGTGAAAATATTGTGATAGTAAACATCAAGTTTACTAATTGGTTAAAACACAATATAATCGGTCATGCCATCCCGATCAAACAATGACTCAACGATGATTGAGCATGTTGAACAGTTTGGATCTTTGAACAAATTAATATGATTATGAATTCAAAAGTTCAAAAAGTCCAAAGGGTCACTATTCTTAAGGGATTGTAAATCATATGAAACTAACTAATTAATTAGATTTCATGAAATAAATTATTATTGAAATTATTGATTTTCAGATGAACTCGAAATTCAAAAAAAAATCTCACACTCTAGCTAAAAATGCTCCAATAAAATATATGTCTTTAAAAGAAAATATATTATTAATAAGTCTATAACACCTAAGAAATGGGATAGAAAATTTTGGTTCCAAAAATAAAGAAAAATCATTGAAAAAAGAGCAAATAACTATTGAAAAGAGGATATATAAACTTTTAAAAAGAGGATTAATAGACCATTGACATGATTAATTTTAAAATCAGGTACCTGAATAAAATGAATGATATTGATAAAGAGATCGCGATTAACCATGTCATCAGGGGAATAGATGGAACCAAAGAAAAAAAATGAATGTCGACAATAAAAATGATCTAGCGTGCGATGTTATTAATAAGGATCATATATCTCTGCTTTCTGAATAGCATTAAGAGAAATATTGGCCAATAATGAAAGAGGCATACCAAGTCTATATTAATCTTGTATGAGAAACGAGAACATTTTATAACAATATTTATAAAGTATCAAATGGTATAGATATATAAATATAATAAATAAATAAAAACCAAACGGCGTGTCGCGACACGTTTTTGTTAAATACCAAGAAATAAGTTTGATGTTATATGACTGACTTGAATTGCGCCTCATAAGATACCTAAAGGGCTTAATCCCTTAAAAATAAACAATATTTATCCTGTCTTGACATCAAGAAATCCATTGGTAACGTAAGTACCATATTTGGTAATGCAAATATCATAAAAGGCTCCGTAATTTTCTTATACCAAGGGAAAACGTTTTAAATAAATAAGGCATTATATTTCCCTAAGTCTCAAAGAAATTTATTAAGTTTCTGAGATATTCGCAAAAATGGTTATCACATAGAGACTATGAATAAGGATGACATTGAATATATTTGCATTACATCAGAGAGGAAACATATATTAGAAGAGTTGCCAATGTTATCATCTGGATAATATTTTTTGATAATACCATAAAGAAAATAAAGCTTGATAACGCTAGTGAATTCACTTCAAAATCTTTTGATGATTATTGTATGTCAATGGGATCAAAGTGGAGCATCAAGTGCTCCAAGTGCATTCACAAAATGGCATGGCTGAGAGCTTAATAATACGGTTGCAATTGATTGCAAGGCCATTGATATTGAGAACAAAGATCGCAAATTATGCATTGGGACATGTTATATTGCATGCGGCCGCATTGGTCTAGATTAGACCAAGTGCATATAATAAACATTCCCCATTACAGTTGACATATGGCCAAGAACCTAATATATCCCATCCTCGAATTTTTGGGTGCGCGGTTTATGTTCTCATAGCGCCACCGCAAAGAACAAAAATGGGGCCACAAAGGCGAATAGAGATTTATGTCAGTTATTCATCACCAAGTAAAATAAGGTACCTTGAACCGAAAACTGGTGATATGTTTACAACACAGTTTGCTGATTGCCATTTTAATGAAGATGAATTTCCAACGTTAGGAGGGGAAATTAAACAAGTGACACAAGATGTTACATGGTGTACACCAACTTTGGTATATCCTGACTCCTATAATCAATGTGAACCGGAAATTCGTAAAATTATACATTTGCAAAGTATGACAAATCAATTACCAGATGTGTTCCACATGCAAAGAGGTGACTAAGTCACATATACCCACTGCAAATGCTCCATCTTAAATTGAAATTCCAATAAAGAAAAATGATGAGAGCAATGCAAATGAACCTAGGGTTCAATTGAAAAAGAAGAGGCCGACGGGCTCTAAAGATAAAAATTCTAGAAAGAAAAAGAAGTTGGGAGAAAAAAATAACAAATGTTTAAGAAGAACCACTTACAGAAAAATTTCAAGAAGACATTTATGAAACCAGATAAAGAGAAAAGCCTTGACGTCGAGCATGATACAGAAAACTGTGATATTTCCATTAATTACGCCCTAGATGGAAAAGTATGGGTTAAATATGAAATTGATGATGAGGATAAAACGTTCTCCTTTCCTGTATCCAAAGAAGTTGATAATGAAAATGATGATGCAGACCCAAGGTCCGTATCAAAGTGCTAGAAAAGGCCTGAGTGGGAGAAATGGTAATGAGCCATGGAGAATGAATTACTCTCTCTTAATAAGAGAAATGTTTTTGTACCAATTTTTATTACACCTCAAGATTTAATACCAGTTGGATGCAGATGGATCTTTGTAAGAAAAAGAAATGAGAATAATGAGGTCATAAGATATAAAGCTCGACTTGTGGTACAATGATTTTCTTAAAGATCAGGAATTGATTATGATGAAACATATTCTCCCATTATGGATGCAATCACGTTCAAATATTTGATGACCCTAACGACATCTAAAAATATAGATATGTACCTTATGGATGTTGTGACTGAATACATATATGGATTGCTGGATAGTGACATATATATGAAAATTCCAGAAAGATTCAAGATTCTGGAAAGATCAAAAATCTCAAAAGGATCCAAAGACATTTGTTCGTTCAAATTACAACAATCACTATACGGATTAAAACAATTTGGACGCATGTTGTATAATCGCTTAAACAAATATTGTTGAAAAAATGATATACAATAATGAGATATGCCCATGCGTGTTTATTAAGAAATGACAATTTGGATTTGTGATCATTGCTGTTTATTTGAACATAAAAGAAACTCAAAAAGAATTTGAAGATGCAAGAACTCATATGAAAGATGAGATTGAAATGAAAGACCTTGGAAAGACAAATTTTGTCTTGGGTTTCAAATAGAGAATTTTCAACATGGAATATTTGTACATCTATCAGATTATACCAAAAGAGTGTTAAAACCTATTAGTATGGATAATGCGAATCCTTTGACTAGTCTAATGGTCAATAGATCGATTAATATTGATAATGATTTGTTTAGACGTTGTGAAGACAACGAGGAAGGTATTAGGTCTCGAAATATCTTATATGAGTGTCATAGGTTCACTTATGTATCTTGAAAATTGTACTAGGCCAAATATAGCATTTGATATTAATATGCTTGCAAGATACAGTTCATGTCCAATGCGGAGACATAGGACTAGGATAAAACAAATCTTCACTTATCTTCAAGGTACGATTGATTTGGGATTATTTTATTTTAAAAACTCTACTCTTGATCTAGATGAATTTGCAGATGCAGGATATTTATCAAACCCGCATAAAGCTCGATCGCAAACTGGATACATTTTCACAATGGGAGGTACTGCGGTCTCGCGGCGTTCTTAGAAGCAGACATTGGTCGCTACTTCCTCAAATCATGTGGAAATCATTGCACTTCATAAAACATGTAGACAATGTGTAGGGTTGAGGTCCATGAGACATCATATAAAAGAAACTAGTGGGATAGTTGCAGGGTAAACGAGCAAAATCAACCCTAACAATTTGCAGAATAAAATTTCATACACAAATTACAATACAATGTATTTTCCAATCCGAACCGTCATAAATTTCAAATTTCATACATGAATTACTACACATTAACGGAAACCAATTTTGACTTAAATGGTGTTAGTCAACTGTTAAATTTTGGTGAATAAGACGACATTGTGCGTTTGACGTGGCAATTTATTGGTTCGAAACGACAAAGTTTTGTTCAGGATACATACATAGACTCAAAACAACTTTATTTGTTTTATTTTTAGAAATTTTTTAATTAAAATTCAATATTATTAAAAAAAATTTTAAAAATTATTAAAGTTGTGAAAATGACGTTGTTTTGAGTCTATGTATGCACCATGACAAAAACGACATCGTTTTGAACGAATAAATTAACACGTCAAACACACAGTCGCGTTTTATTCATCAAAACTTAACAGTTGACTTACACCATCTAAGTCAAAGTTGATTTCCGCTAATGTGTAGTAATTCAGGTATAAAATTTGAAGTTTATGACGGTTCAGATTGGAAAATGCATTGTATCGTAATTTGGGTATGAAATTTCATTTTGCAAATTGTTCGAGTTGATTTTGGCCATTTTTCCGATAGTTGCAAGTAAAGAACCAAAAAAATGTTCGAGGATAACGCTGCATGTGTTGCTCAACTCAAGGAAGGATATATAAAGAGTGATAAGACGAAATATTTCCCTCCAAGATTTTTCTCTTATACTCAAGAGCTCGTGAAGAATCAAGAAATCGACATCATGTGCATTCGTTCAAATGACAATGCAACATATCTTTTCACTACAGCGCTTCCTACTTCAACTCTCCAAAAGCATATTCAGAATATCAGAATGCGTCATCTGTTAGATGTATGAAGAAAAGATCATATTCATCTTTCAGAGGAAGTTTACGTCACTGTACTCCTTGTCATGGTTTTTATCCCAATGAATTTTTCCATGATAAAATTTTTAATGAGGCAGTACGTAATGCATAAATGGTGATAAATACTCAAGGGAGAGTATCAAATAATATGGATTGATTATTCATCAATTTGGGGTTTATACTAACCCTACAAGTATCTTCATTTTGTGTAATGAGTGATTACTCATCTTTTCTATAGATTAGTCATCTGTCTCATCATTATAACACATTTGTTACCTATAAATAGGTGTAAAAGCTTGGAGAAAGAAGATGAGAATAAGAAATATTATTACTCTCTCTCAAGTTGGTTTTTGTTTAACATTTTGTCTTTCTGTCGCTCACTCTAAAAACAACAACCATATAAACACATATCCATATACATATATGTATTGATTTCACAACATCCACCAATATTTTATGAGTGAAAACAATTATCCTCGTTTCCTACCATTTTCCCTCTACTTCTTTTTTTCTTTTTCATGTACTAGTTAAAACAGTTTTAGAAGACAAAATAACAATCAAAATGACAAAATGAGAAGAAAAGAAAAATAAAAATTTGAGTAAAATATTAGATAAAAAAAAGTTTTCCTCCTAATATTTTCCTACTTTTATCCATGGGAAAATGGTTGTAGAAACTATCACATTTCTCAAATTCATTTCAAAAACCTTAATATTTTATGAGATTAATATCCTGATTTTTATAATTAAGAGGTTATGGGCCAAAGCTTAGTTTTGATATTTTATCCTTACTAGCTGCGATTCGATCATGTGATTACTTTGATTACCCATGATACCTTTCCAGTGGAACTTTCGATTTTTTGTAAAAAGAAAAAAATAGTCAAACCATGGATTGACGACATGCAAAGACACATTTCAACCCTACCCTAGACCAACCATCGACGACTCTGGAATAATGGGTTCAACCTCATTTAGCGAATCATAAACTGGTCGGGATGGCTATTCGGGAGAACGTAGCGGCGCACGACGATAACATGAAACATAGAATCAGCTGGATGATCCGCGATTGAACTGCGGTAGTGGACATCCACTGCATTATCACCAAGCTATCATAACAAGAGAGAAAACAATGAGAAAAAAACCTATATCAAATACATTAACAAACAAAAAAAATGACCCAAAAGAAACATTTACCATAAGCGTTTTGCACGCTTCTTCTTAAAAAAAAAACTCTTTTTTGATAACTAACTCAGACATTAACCAGTCTAAAGTCGTATCTGTTTTGTTAAGAACTATAAAAGGACACACATGTTTTCACTATATTCTCTAACACCACATAGATGATTATCTAACAATGGAAAACATAATCACGTATATAAACTTTTGAATTAGCCAAATTTTGGTTTACGTTGTTTTGGTTAAGTCTGTTCGGAATTATGTCCAACCCTAAGATTATACATACGTGAATTTATCTTTTTACTTATGATCTTAAGTGATCATTTATTCATTTATGTGGTTTTGAAGAATAACTAATATCGAAATTTTGAGTCCTAAAAACATTTCTCTAAGCATTTTTTAAAATATGTTTTAACAAATCAATTTATTTCATATAACAATTTTGCAAACATTCTCCATTTCTCTAAATTTTAGAAGACTAAGAATATTTTTAGTCTACTTTCTTTTTTTATTGGTTATTTTTCAACGAATTAATTTTTGCACTCTTTTCTGTTTTCAGTATCATCTAGTCGTACCCTAAGTTTAATATGTATTTACTTTCAATAAACTAAAAAAAATTATCATTAGAATTATCATTTTTGTCGTTATACTTGATTCTAGTTATTTAGAGTGTTACTTGTTTACATATTTAATTGAAAAAGTAACAAAAAATAATTACTCTATATTTTGCTGGAAAGCTGCAAGTAAAAAAAAAGTAATATAAGTTTTTTTCCCTTTGATTTTTGCGGTATCTTATTTGGAAAATAAAGATAAAAGAAAATCGTTTCCCTCTTCTTTTTATGTTTCCCTTGCTCACTTACATTTCATATGTGGCCGGATAAGGAAAAAGAGATTCTTTATTTAGGATAACCGATTGTTCAATAAAGAGGGATTTAAGGATTAGGTTTTAAGGGATTGGAACAAGATATATTCAAGTCAGTTTCTGCCAAAACTTTCACAGTTCAAAGTCGGAAACATATCTCTCAATGGAAAATAATACACATAATGAATGTTGAGGAAAGAATAACAATGACATGACACAAGCTTGATAAAGCCATCAATCACTTCAGGTTCATCAACATTAGAGGAAAGAAAGTTCCTTCGGAAAGAGTTAGATCAAGCTTATCTAGATGAAAAAATATATTAGAAAAGAAAAAGCAGAAAAAGGTGGCTACAAGAAAGGGACATAAATACTTCATACTTCAATTCAATTAAAAAGGCTAATAGAGCAAAGCAAAAAATGTATCATATTCAAGATGAACAGGGAGTTCTACACAGAGGTGACATAGAAATAACACATGTAGCTACATAGTATTTTCAGAAACTATTCTCTTTGCACCAACAAATGATGCTCTCTACAATGATGTTTTTCAATAACCACGGCCAGGTTACTGATGCGATAAATGCACACCTCATAAGAGGAGTGAGTATTGACGAAATTCAGTCATCTATATTTGCAGTTGGACCACACAAGGCACTAAGACATGATGGGTTTATATGAGTTTTTTATCAAAATTTATGGCCGGAGATTAAAACAGAAATAATTTAAGAGGTTCTACATTTTCTTACATCCGGTTTCCTTGATCCAGTGCATAATCACACCTTAAACACCTCGTTCCTAATTTTTTTCCGAAAGAGGTTGTTTCTACTCGGATCACCAAGTAACCCGAATACTTACTCGTACTTTAAGGGTTGATTCTTTAAACAATTCATGTTCAACGGACATTCTGAGATTCATTAGATTAGAGTCTTTATGTTAGCGAAAGACTTAGAAAATATTCTAACATAAAACTGGATTTCTTTATTAATCAACAAAAGATTCGATACACTTGCAAGAGTTTGCATTATAGGCTAATACAAGTATAATACGATCCCCATAATCCAGTCTAACACATCACACTCCCTTCTCAGCAACGTGGCTTGGGCGCCTAAACGCGATCTTTTCCACGATCACCATCTTTTCCTGAAACTAACGAGTATAAGTACTCCGAGATTTATCAAGAGTTGGTCAATGCTGATGATTGAATGAATGATTCTACATGAACATGCAAACACGACAAACCCTCGTGTTATCCCCGAGTATAATCTCTAATAATCAAGCAGAATTAAGAATTTCGAACACAATATAACACATTGCTTAAACCGCATCGATCCCTCGGCGGAATCGTTGAACTTCATCTGACGAATGCGAGAATTCACGTATCCAGACCTTGGTCACGGCGTAAGCACCCACCTTTGCCGCTCTCGTAGTCGGCTCTGCGGATATCTCGAGTTCTCTTGAAGCGTTTACCTCCATCATCGAAGATTTCTTGAACACTTGTGTTTCTCTCGAAGATTCTCGCACTTTTAAGTGTTTCTTCACGTTTCTTGAACGCTAGTCATTTTTCTGTGTGTTTTCGTGTCTAAAACAAGGGACAAACGTCTCTTATTTATAAGTTCGGGGTTAGAAACCGTTTCCTTGGTGAAAGGGTGCGTCTGTATGAACAAGCGTCCGTTCGCTAGGTCGTATCCCTTTCCTTGTGCCAGTTCGCACATCAACCGTCCAACTGCTCAACCGTACGGTTAACCGTCCAACCGTTAAAGTAGCGGACCGAGCTAAGGTGAGTTGGTCGAGGTTAGCTCCAGCTGACCGAGCTACGTCCCGTCCACGGCAGCTACTGTCAGTCCTTAGCAGCTACCTCGAGCTAGCCTTAGTTTTCCTCGAGCTGCCCGTAGCTTTCCTCGAGCTGTCTTTAGCTTCCCTCGAGCTTCTTATATTTTTTCCAACTTTTCTTTATTTTTTTTCGAAGATTTGGCCAAGTCTTTCTTCTTTCGGCTTAACCTTTGTTCACGGACCATTCGCCAAGTTTTCTCGACAAGTTCTTCTTGTCTTTGACCATGGTCCGTTCCACCGATACACCTTCTTCCGACACTATGTATCCCAAAAACCCGATGCTTCTTTGCCAAAAGCTACACTTGCTTAATTTGGCGTAGAGTTTTTGGTCCCTTAACCACTCTAGCACCACCTTAAGATGTTCTTCATGGCTTTTCCGATTCCATGAAGATTATGACATACTCATCGAGACAATCTCAGAAGACACCATTCATCATTTTCATAAATGTTGCAGGTGCGTTAGTAGGCCAAACGACATTACTACGAATTCGTAATACGGTTTTCCAGATGTCTGACGGTTCTAATGGTATTTGGTGATACCCCGACGCTATGTCGATCTTGGAGAAGCACCCTTGAGTTGATCCAGTAGTTCATCTATGCGAGGCAAAGGATACTTGTTCTTCACATTTACCCGATTCAAGCCTCGGTAGTCGATGCATAGCCGCATGCTACCATCTTTCTTCTTCACAAATAGTATCGGCGCTCACCAGGGCAAGTTACTTGGTCGTATGAATCATTTGTCCAACAAATCCACTAATTGCTTCTTAAGCTCGGCCATTTCAGCCGGAGCTATTCGATAAGGTGCTTTGGAGAGAGAAGCAATTTCTGGTTTGAGTTCTATCGTGAACGGATCGGATCTATCCGGGGTAAACCCTTCAAGGATTCGGACACGTCCGCGAAGTCCTTTACTACGACAATGTCTTCGATCCCCGCATCGTTACCGAGTTCAGCCGTGGATATGGTGGCCAAATAGGCTTCACAATCTTTCTCAAGCATCCTCTTGGCTTGAATAGCCGATACTATCAAACATCTCGAAGTTGGTCGAATTCTTTGGAATTCTAACCACCCTTCGTCTTTTGCAAACCGCACTCTTCTGTGGTGACAGTCTAACGTAATCTTGTATCTTTCTAGCCAGTCCATCCCCAATATCACCTTGTGTGTTCTCAAGGGTATGCATACTAGGTCAACCGGCATTTCCATGTTACATATGTTGACCGGGACATCACGAACCATCCCATGCGATTTCATGACCTGTCCACCGGCCGCGTTTACTATTTCGGAACCTTTCTCTGGTTCCAATCGAAACTTTCCTCGGGCAACCACTTCCGGACTCACAAAACTATGTGTAGCCCCGTAATCGAACAAGGTGTATGTTAAAACTCCACCTATTCTTATGGTTCCTACACATTCATTCTAGAATGCTAAGTTTCCCACCCCTTTATCTACGATGTAATGTCATACTCGGATTTTTGGGTAATTTAGGCTTAGTGACTTACCAGTGATCGCGCTGAAGCTACCGGCCGTGCCAGTTTCTTTTGTCAGCTCGTACACACGGGGCACCACGACTTGCCTTCCGGCCTCCGCCGAATTTTCATTGCCCCTGCGGGTTCCTTTGTCTCTTGTCTGCCCTTCCCTTGCGAGCTTTGGGTAATCCTTCCTGACATGTCCTGCCTTACCGCAAAGGTAGCAGATCGGACCATCACTAGTCACTTTTCCTTGCCTTTCAATCCGCGTACAGTTCCGGCTCTCATGGCCCCTACTACCGCACTTAACACACGCTGGGGTTACATTACAGCATTCTCCGCTGTGCCCTTTTCCACAAGTCGAGCATCTTTTCTGACTTGCCGATGACTTACGGTCATCAACTTGATCCCATTTCCGCTTACGATCATTTGGCTTGAATCCGCCGCTTGACCTAGATTCAATCCTTGCGTGGTTTTTTTGGCAAGATTCACTTCGACCATTGCAGCCTTTTCAACAATTTCGAGAACGTGCTGAAGGTCCTCACGGAACAATGCGTTCAGAGTTCCACCCGAAGTCCACGGAGGAATCGCCGTACTTGCACTGCCTCGTCTTTGAGTTCCCTTTCCACGTATCATCTTAACTTGTTGAACTCCTCTTCATATTCCCAACCGATTTGCATCCTTGAACCAAATCCAGGAATTGACTTTCGAGTCTGTCCCATGCCTCAAACGGAAAGTACTTTCGATTGAATGCCTTCTCAAATTCTTCAAAAGTTTTCATGTGTCCCCCGGTGCGCTTGTTGACGGTAAGCCACCAGTTATGTGCATCTCCTTTGAGGAAATATATTGCTATATCCTTCTTGTAGTCATCCGAGCAACGAGTGGATTAAAAATTCCTCACCAGCCGACTCCTCCACGCGTCCGCCTCCATCGGGTCCAAACTTCCCTTGAAATTCTTGGTTCCAAGCCAGGAAATATGTTCGAGAAGGCTCAAGTAATCTAACTTTTAAACCATGCGAGTCATTGGCGGATAAATTTCCACCACTTCGGGCCCTTTGTCTACATTCGTCCTCGCCGTGGGTAGATCCTTATAGACGCCACTGTCGGATTTTCCACGGATACGTTCGGTACAACCGCTTGAGTTAGCACCGTTATTTGATTCATGACCATCTTCAAGGCTTCCCACATTTCCCCGGTAGAAGGTTCGACAACTCTTTTTTTGTGGGCCATGTTTGTTCCCGTGTCCATGCCTTGTTCCAGAACATGATCCTCGACATTGTTGCCTTCCTTGTTGCCTTTGTCATTTTCCTCGATGTCTTCATCGTTTTCCTCGGCATCCGCAACAGTTCCTCAAAGAGAGTTTGACGTTTCCGCCACTTCCTCTTGTCGATTCCCGTTCCGCGTGCCCAGAATCATAGCCAAAGGCTGAACGATGTTCGAGGGAGCGACAGGGCGTTGTTCACCAATCACAGGTTCGATTGGGTTTGGAATTCTTTTGGTTGTTTCACCAACCGCCATTCTACTTGCATCAGTCCCTCCTTTGGACTTCTTCAGTTTTCCAGATTTGCTTTTCCCTGCCTTAAGTTTTAACAAATTAGTTCCACAAAAATCGTTAAAACTTTCACGAAAAATAAGAAAATCCCTAGCGCGAACCCTTTGCTGGAAGAGTGGTGTGTCCTAATTCCCCAACTTAAACCATCATAGGATCAAGCATGCTCTGATACCAACTTGGAACACCCCGTTTCTAAAATTTTTTCGGAGGTTGTTTCTACTCGGATCACCAAGTAACCCGAACACTTACTCGTATTTTTTTTAGGGATCGATTCTTTAAACAATTCATGTTCAACGGACATTCTGAGATTCATTAGAATATAGTCTTTATGTTAGCGGAAGACTTAGAAAATATTCGAACATAAAACTGGATTTCTTTATTAATCAACAAAGGATTCGATACACTTGCGAGAGTTTGCACTATAGGCTAATACAATTATAATACGATTCCCATAATCCAGTCTAACACATCACACTCCCTTCTCAGCAACGTGGCTTGGGCGCCTAAACGCGATCTTTTCCACGATCACCATCTTTTCCTGAAACTAACGAGTATAAGTACTCCGAGATTTATCAAGGATTGGTCAATGCAGATGTTCGAATGAACGATTCTACATGAACATGCAAACACATCAAACCCTCGTATTATCCTCGAGTATAATCTCTAACAATCAAGCAAAATTAAGAATTTCGAACACAATATAACACATTGCTTAAACCGCATCGATCCCTCGGCGGAATCGTTGAACTTCATTTGACGAATGCGAGAATTCACGTATCCAGACCTCGGTCACGGCATAAGCACCCACCTTTGCTGCTCTCGTAGTCGGCTCCATAGATATCTCGAGTTCTCTTGAAGAGTTTAACTCCATTCTCGAAGATTCCTTGAACACTTGTGTTTCTCTTGTGTCTCTCTCGAAGATTCTCGCACTTTTAATTGTTTCTTCACGTTTCTTGAATGCTTGTTATTTTTCTGTGTGTTTTCGTGTCTAAAACAAGGGACGAACGTCTCTTATTTATAAGTTTGGGGTTGGAAACCGTTTCCTTGGCGAAAGGGTGCGTCCGTATGAACAGGCGTCCGTTCGCTAGGTTGTATCCCTTCCTTTGTGCCCGTTCGTACATCAACCGTCCAACCGCCTCAACCGTTCGGTTAACCGTCCAACCGTTTAAGTAGCGGACCAAGCTAGGGTGAGCTGGTCGAGCTTAGCTCTAGCTGACCGAGCTACGTCTAGTCCACGGTAGCTACTGTCAGTCCTCGGCAGCTACCTCGAGTCAGCCTTAGTTTTCCTCGAGCTGCCCATAGTTTCCCTCGAGTTGTCTTTAGCTTTCCTCGAGCTTCTTATCTTTTTCCCGACCTTTCTTTATTTTTCTTCGAAGATTTGGCCAAGTCTTTCTTCTTTCAACTTAACCTTCATTCACGGACCATTCGCCAAGTTTTCTCGACAAGTTCTTCTTGTCTTCGATCATGGTCCGTTCTGCCAATCCTAACGTGGATCGGGGATGTTACAACACCAATTTGTGTCTGATACCAAAGGTGGAAGTCCATCATCCATGACAAAATTCAGACCGATAGCACTTTTAATGTTTCTTACAAGATCATTTCAAAGATATTGATTAATTGGCTCAAAAAGCATCCATCCGCTCTGGTGTCAGAAAACCAAGTAACTTTCATTCTGGAAAGGTTGATCACAGATAATGTTATCAAAGCACATGAAGTATTTCACAGCCTCAAAAAAAAGAACAAGACAAACTACTTCCTACATGGCACTAAAAACGGATATCTCCAAAGCCTATGATTGATTGGAACAGGGATTTCTAAAGGAGACAATGATCAAAATGGAATTTCATGCAAAGTGGATACAGTGGGTGACGCAATATGTGTCAATTTTTAGTTACTCAATTTTGATCAATGGTTCGTCAAGAGGCGTAGCTAAACCAGAGAGATGTATCCGACAGGGAGATCTTTTGTCCACATACCTTTTTATCCTTTGTGCAGAAGTCTTTTCTCATCTTCTTATTTGACGTGTGATTGAGAAGAAACTACAAGGCATTAAAATAAGCAACAACATCCCCAACGTAAGTCATCTACTCTTTGCCAATGACTCACTCTTTTTTACTTTAGCTAATCGACGATCAGCATTGGAAATCAAGAGAATTTTGCATACGTGTGAAACAATATCGAGACAAGCAATAAATCTTGGCAAATCAGCCATTACTTTTGGTAGCAAAGTCAGAGCTAAAAATAAAATTCAAGTTTGCCATATTCTTAATATACACAATGATGGAGGTGGTGGAAAATATTTAGAGATTCCAGAACAATTTAGACGGAAAAAGGAGATATGTTTCAATATATCATAGAGAAGGTGAATGCAAAAACTCAGGAATGGAGTAAGTTATTTCTATCAACAGGAGGGAAGGAAATGTTATTGAAAGATGTTGCGTTGGCAATGCTGGTGTACTCCATGAATGTTTTTAAACTTGTAAAGGCAATATGTGAGGATATCAATAAAGTTGTGGCACAATTCTGGTGGAGTAAAGGAGAAGAAAAAAGCCGAATGCATTGGCTAGCTTGGCAAAGACTAGCAATTCTTAAAAATAAAGGCGGATTGGGATTCCGTGACATTGAAGGATTTAACCTTGCGCTATTAGGGAAACAAGCTTGGCGTATATTACAAAAACAAAACTGTTTAATGGCCATTATTGAAAGGCCGATACTTTCATGACACAAATTTCCTACAAGTTTCAAAGAAAGAGAAGGCTTCATATATATGGTCATCAATCCTCCAAGGACGTGATCTATTGAAGAAAGGGTTAAAATTCATCATCGGCAATGGTGAAGCAATTGAGGCTTGGACAGATCCATGGTTACCTACTCATCCACCAAGAGTTCCACGTCCAAGAAATCATAATAATGCTCCAACCTGAGTTTATGATTGGATAGTCAATAACAATTCACACTAGAATATAAACAAGCTTAGAGAAATGGTTGTTGATGAAGATGTGGACATAATACTCAAAATCAAAGTGAGTTATCAACAGTCATATGATCTCTTAGGCTAGCACTACAACAAGAATGGAATATATTCGGTGAAATCGAGTTATTGGCTCACCACTCAACTACATCCAACTCCGATAATACCTCCTCCAAGTAACATTTCTCTTAAAAAGTCTTTGTGCAAGTTAAAGACTGCACCAAAAATTCAGCATTTTCTCTAGAAATTACTTTCCAGCATCCTACCTGCAGGGGACAACCTTCGCAGAAGACATATTACCAATAACACACTTTGCAAACGCTGCTACCATTAGAAGAGACAACCCAACACTTATTTTTTATTTTTATTATGCGCAAATATGGAGAGCTTTGGGAGCGCCGAATCAACATTTTTTGGATCTCAACATCCCTCTAGAAAGAAAAATGGAAAGCATCTTCTTATGTAATTAACACTGTGATATATCATCGTTTTTACCCACTTTTAATCATGATATAAGTCCTTTTTTTTGAGTCTTGATATGCTCAAATATAATACCCTAAAGTATCTAAGCAGTAGCTGTAGTATTCTAGGGGTCGAACCACAAAGACTCAAGAATTCACTCAATAGATATTAAGACTCGAATTAAGCTAAGCGAATAAAGTAATGCAGGAAATAAACAGCATAATATAAAAGTTGTGAAATTCAATGGAAGAAAAACGCTAAGCTTAGAGAAATTCTCCGGTAAATCAGAATTGCAGATCAAACAGAATGTCAGGAGCATATTAAGCATTGTTCTTGAACTTGAAACACAATATAAAATCAACCAACCGTCGCTGCGAAGATTATCTATGTCTAAACCTAGAATTCCAAATTTCTTTGCAAATCCTATGAATTCAAACAAGCATTAATGATCAGGTTCAATTGTTCACAAAATCCTAAACCAAATTTCTTTGCGAATAGATCTTTTGCTCATCTAACACTAGTTCAGGCAATCAATCACACTTTCGTGCCAATCAAACAACCTAAGATCAGATTTTAGGTCATGAAGC